>OZ020497.1:6396282-6996282 GCA_963971365.1 Lasioglossum villosulum | reverse complement strand
CAAAATCTTCGTTCAACGATATTTAAATATGAAATCGTCAATCCACGTATAAATGGCTCTAATAATTTCATCATCAAGAATAATGGGAATTGAGTGTGGCAAAATTTTCATTCAACAGTTGACCGTGTCAATGTAAAATAGCCGGTCACTGTAAGTAGCTGCAATGATTGAAACAAAGAAGAAAGATCAATATCAAGTCGTTACGGTTTATTACGGTACAGTCGCTCGACGATTCAGCGAGTAGGATGTCAGTGGGGAATTTGCTTTAGCAAAATAGGCGTTTCGCAGCAGTGCGCGACAACCCGACACTAGGTCGAACGGCAGCCTAACGCGTATAGTCGACGGGAACAGGGGAGGAGGATCAATATCACGGTTAGGGAGAGACCGGACTGAGAATAGGAGCGAGAGTAGGAGCGATGAGGGATAAGGATTACGGGGGTGCAGGGAAGGCACACCGGAGAGACCCGGATGGAAACTCCAAAAATGTCAATTCGATGTCCCAGCTCCTCGTGAAATTACGATCTCGTAGAGGGTTGCGGGCCCCGACTGGACTTTTACGCCCCTGGTTACGGTGCTACCGGCTACCGAACTTGTTACCACGTTCTCGACGAAAATCGACGTTTCGAACACCAATATTCTACCTCCGCTACCTCAAAAACATCAGTTTCCCAATTTCTACAGGAGAAAATAAAATGGCAGGTCATACCGCAAGCGTTGCAATTTTCCATCCAAATATCTGCGACCGTTTTTGTAACATTTTAATCCGAAGAAATCAGTCTTCCATTTTCTGCATCTCTGAAAAAAATACAGAAATTGATTTTTAGGTGCCTCCAGCTTCAAACGTTATATCTTCAGATTTACTAGTGTCACCATTTTGTTTCTTATGAACTAGTAAAACAATTCAACAGAGCGAACGTATTAAACATTCGAATTGAATGTAAGCGATTATTTTGCACTCGAAGTTTATGGTTCAAAATTGACATAATGTATGGGAAGGTCTTAAGAAAAATTTTCTCCGATTTTTAGTTCCGGTGCTGTTTGATCCAATAGATTGTGGATGATTCGGGTAGGTAGAAATTGATTTTTAGGTGCCTGCACCTTAAAACGTTACATCTTCAGATTCACTAGTGCCACCATTTTGTTTCTTATGAACTAGTAAAATAATTCAACAGAGCGAACGTATTAAACATTCGAATTGAATGTAAGTAATGAATGTAAGTGATTATTTTGCACTTGAAGTTGATGGTTCAAAATTGACATAATGTATGGGAAGGTCTTAAGAAACATTTTCTCCGATTTCTAGTTCTGGTGCTGTTTGATCCAGTAGATTGTGGATGATTCGGGTAGGTAGAAATTGATTTTTAGGTGCCTGCACCTTAAAACGTTATATCTTCAGATTGACTAGTGCCACCATTTTGTTTCTTATGAACTAGTAAAACAATTCAACAGAGCGAACGTATTAAACATTCGAATTGAATGTAAGCGATTATTTTGCACTCGAAGTTTATGGTTCAAAATTGACATAATGTATGGGAAGGTCTTAAGAAAAATTTTCTCCGATTTTTAGTTCCGGTGCTGTTTGATCCAATAGATTGTGGATGATTCGGGTAGGTAGAAATTGATTTTTAGGTGCCTGCACCTTAAAACGTTACATCTTCAGATTCACTAGTGCCACCATTTTGTTTCTTATGAACTAGTAAAATAATTCAACAGAGCGAACGTATTAAACATTCGAATTGAATGTAAGTAATGAATGTAAGTGATTATTTTGCACTTGAAGTTGATGGTTCAAAATTGACATAATGTATGGGAAGGTCTTAAGAAACATTTTCTCCGATTTCTAGTTCTGGTGCTGTTTGATCCAGTAGATTGTGGATGATTCGGGTAGGTAGAAATTGATTTTTAGGTGCCTGCACCTTAAAACGTTATATCTTCAGATTGACTAGTGCCACCATTTTGTTTCTTATGAACTAGTAAAATAATTCAACAGAGCGAACGTATTAAACATTCGAATTGAATGTAAGTAATGAATGTAAGTGATTATTTTGCACTTGAAGTTGATGGTTCAAAATTGACATAATGTATGGGAAGGTCTTAAGAAACATTTTCTCCGATTTCTAGTTCTGGTGCTGTTTGATCCAGTAGATTGTGGATGATTCGGGTAGGGGATGATATTAGGTCAACATCCAGATGTTTTTGAGGCTCATGAGTGAATTTGGCATTTCTACTTCTGCATTATGGTTGTCTTTGAAACCCAACCAGTGTGTTCGGTTTGTTCCCAGTGTTTGACTTCCGGTCTTCGAACCCAATCGAACCTACTCCTGTTCAGGATTCCCTGGATTTAAACGAGTCTATTTTCGGGCGTTCTTTGGACCAATGTGGGTGTAACTCGCGGATTTGCAGCTCTGACTATTAATGAACTGACGGAGGTTCCCGACGTGCAATTCGATTTGCCTCGGTAGAAATTTCGCGGTGTATTTGCGCTGGTTACCTCTATCCATTGGTAGACGGCGAATTTTAATTTAAACGTAGAACGAATGAAAAATAGTCATGAGGTTCGAACAATTCATCAGGCACAGAAATTAACTCCTGGTTCGCTTCACTATTGCAAAATTTGATTCCTGGCTGGACTAGAATCTGATTTAAAAAATTGTCAGAGGTTCTTCATCAGGAACTTACTAAAATTATTAACAAAAGAATTTCATTTATATTTGACTCCTGTTTGCTGCAGAAAAATTGCTTATCGAGCATACAACTTGTATTTTACTAAAAAATTTGAACGTTTCATTTCAATTACATTGATCAAATAAAATAATTTTACCTCCAGTAAAGATTGTCGGAGCAACTAGTTTAATTAACTTTAGATATGTTAATTTTTGTAGTTTAATCGTTTAAATTTAACTGCATTCGCTTTTGAAATTGTTTTCAGTACGCGAGGTGTACTATTATCGAATTGTATTTCATTCGAAATTGAAAAAATGATTATTCCAAATGCCGCGTAGACAAGAAAGTAATTTCAGTATTTTAAGGTGAAATAAAACCCAATTTTTCTATTCAAGCAACGAAATTTAACCAGTAAAATATTTTCCTTTTGTTCGATGATCTTTTGCCAATTACTTGTAGCTCCATAATTCCGTGTTCATAAAACTTCAAAATTTTCCCAAAATTCGGTTGTATTTCACTCTATACCCCAATATATTATCTTCACGATTATTTTTCAAATAAATTATATAATGCAGAAGTCTTCACAATACTATTTTAATTTCGTTTGAAAATTTTCTGGACTTCTCGAGTCTCCTCAATTATTTCGAATAGTGCAAGATGACGTTACCGCAGCCACGAGGAATCGACTCAGGAGGATAGATACTCGGATTCGATGATCGACCTCGTTATCGCGTAAGGAGAGGATCGCTCGAGAATGATCTACTCTGCGACCCAAGCGAGTGCAAAATAAATTGGACATAAGAACCGCAGGTTACGCCCGCAGCCTTGAGATTCTATCCTGTCCAATATTTCGTTTCTTCTTAACCTTTCGCGTGAAAGTTTCGAATTTTTATTCCTGTCGAGCAAGGCGCCCAGAGAGGATCTCGCTGACCTTTGCGAGGAAGGATAATCGATCGGTCGCCCACGATAGGGGTACAGTGAACGCCCATTCACTGTCCAACAGGGGTGTTTTGCACGGACAGTGATCGTACCCAGACACTATTTTTGATAGCCGAACATAAAGAAGGACAGAATGAAATATGGATCGCGTTGGCAGACAGTGGAATGGGTAGACAATGTACAGTGATCGTGTCCACGAACCCAGACAGTAAAGCAGCGTTTACTGTACCAATTATGTTTGAAAATAGTACAACTAGACTTTTGTTATATTGCATAGTCGATCATCTCAATTGATGAAAGAACTCATTCTCGCACCTACTATTAAATACTATTGAATTTTGACCAACATTTTTTCATTATTTCAACAACACACTTTTGTCATACCTACTATGCAATATTAACCCTTTGAGGACCAATATCAATATAGATCAGCCATCAAGACTGTACACCTAATTCCTGCAAACAAATGTAATTATGTCTTATTTCATATTTGGTGCTTTTAATTGTTAATATTTCCATAAGTCCTGGTGAATCGTTTTAGCCAGCCAAATTATGCGAATTTAATAGCAAAGTGTAATCACTAGACTGCGGATCTTTATGCAAAATAAATATTGTCTGCGCCGATGCAAGAAACAGAAACCGAATTGGGTGTTAATGCTTTCCTTAATTATTCTAAGAGAGGAGAAATCGTATATTCACATCTTCAATTTCGAAAATTTGCCAACAATTTTGAATATCATATTCTCAATTTTCCTATAAATGCATACAGATCCGCAGTCTAGTTATCACACTTAATACTAGCAGTTAAAATGTAAGAAAAATGAAATTCTGGCAAGCTTCTAAAATTAGATGTACAACCAATTTTTAGCCTCATAATTTATCAGTAGACAGCGGATCTTCGTGCAGAATAAAATGTTTGCATTAATTGCAAGCTATAGGAGCTACGTGAAAATGATTTTTATATTTAAAAAATAGTGTATCGGCGTTGTTAAACTATTTTAATAATTTTTTGTTTTACGCTTTCATTTTTGTCGTGAAGGAATAAAATCCGCAGTCTATTTATCAGAGAAGCAGGGAACGGGTATTGAGTATGAAGTTG
Organism: Lasioglossum villosulum; assembly: GCA_963971365.1. Lineage (NCBI taxonomy): Eukaryota > Metazoa > Arthropoda > Insecta > Hymenoptera > Halictidae > Lasioglossum > Lasioglossum villosulum. The sequence continues at coordinate 6,991,580 of OZ020497.1, read as the reverse complement.
AGTTGAGCGTTTTTGAGATACGTGATTCATAGCGCGTCGGTTCGGTACTTTTTTTGTTGATCATTGTAAATAGCGTTGCCGGCGCGACCGGTGGGTGGGAGTTAGATAAAGAGAAAGCGGGCGAAGCACGTGACGGTGATTTTTACGGATCACGGGGAATCGGTGAACACCGCGCGCAATCTTATGGCGTTTTCTTCGTGGTCGGTGCACGAGAGGGGATCGAGAATGCAAAGGAAAGCCGTTTCTCTCCCTTCTCGGCGTGAAATCGCCGAGAACGGGTCATATGGGATACGGTCCGTGACGGACACGGTGACAATCTCGGCAAGTTCAGACATTACCATGTTAACGCGCTCAAAAAATCAATTTTTCTATTGGTACACGTTACAATTCCCGTGTAGCATAATTGTTAACGGTGTCGCGGAACCACTCGAGTGCAGAGGGTACTCAAATTCTCCACATTGCATTCATCGATCATTTACAAATGAACGTAGCAGCGCACCTAACACTGTACCGAAACGTGGTGTGATCATTAGACTGCTGATTATATGCATTTATGACAAGAATGGGCACGTGCAATTTAAAGGAGTGGACGAATTACAAAGATTTGAGGACGTCGACGTACTCGTTTCAGCTTGACAAGACGATTAAACGAAGTAAGAAATTTCTATTTGGCTTCTGTGTCTTGCAATCGATGCATACATTTTTCATTTTGCATAGAGGTCCGCAGTCTAGTGATCATTGCTAATTTTATACATCCACAATTTACAATTATTATTGAAAACAGACACTTTAAAAGATTCGAGGACAACAGTATACAGGGTGTTCGACTACAGAAAATTTAAGGGTTGGTTCTTAACGATGATACAAGACGAAAATGAAGAATTAAAAAATTGCGATTTCGGCTTCGTTATTTAGCTATTAACAACGCGACAGTCACGTATCAAGTGACAGATGCATGCATAACTTGGTTCTCATTTGGGGAAAATTATTAATAAATTATTTGATTTTAATATTTTAGTAAATTTCATTAATTATAAATTTTTCTCAGCGAGGTGAAAATGTTTAACAAATCGTTGGACAACATTGAACTCTTTGACGTACACAACGTACACTTTTGTTAGACGGTTGTTGATTTTTAATTGTTAATAGCTAAATAACGAATCCGAAATTGCAATTTTTTTATTCATCATTTTCGTCTCATATCATCGTAAGGAACCACTCCTTCAATTTTCTCCCAACTGTAGTCGAACACCCTGTATATGTTTCAGTTTAGTAAAACAATTGAGAAAAGAAAGAAATTTTTATTTGACTCCTCTGTTTTGGAATTAAAGCAAAATAAAAATTCCGAGAGACCCACTTTAATAATTTTAGCTAGCTGAAAGTTATAAATTGGTATTCTTGAATAATTTAGTATAAGGGTTGTTCGAATTTTTAGCAATGATTCACAAATGAATTTAGTGGTGTGCCTAAACGTTGTACAGAATTGTACAATTTTAGTGACGTCACTGAATCACTGAATCAACGTACGAGCCACCAGGAGACGAAACTCGGCAGCAATAATTCAGTAAAAGTTAATAAAGAATGTTGAAAAAGATCGCGTGAATGGAGAAGAATAGAGTGATTAAGAAAGTATGTATTCACATTTGCAAAAGAGAGAATGGAAATAAGTATGAATGAAAAAGAAATACGGTTGAATCGAGACGCGAGAATAACGATGCCTGTAAATATTATAAGAGAGAGAGAGAGAGTGAGAGAGAGATAAACAATGGAGACGTGTTTGCGTTACGATTATTTATGTTGCCGAACAAAAGCGGTTTCGCTAGTGAATTATAACAATTCATAATTTTAACGGGAACCAGAAGAAACACGAAAAGAGTAGATAGAAAGAACAAGAAAGAAAAGCATACTACACAGAGGGAAAGAGAAAGAGACACAGACATACGCATACACAGATTATGTACATAAGCTAATGGGTAAAATATCTCCCTTGGTAAAGGATAGTTTAGTTATTTTTATTACTATTATTATCTACCGTTAAGTAACTATTACTATTACATTATTATATTACATTGTCGGCTGAACTTTACCTACAGAAACCAGGAATTTTTAACTTTGTTTACGTACTCGTAATCGATTTCGGCGAGGACACGCCGAAACTCCAAGTTTTCGTATTAGGAATTCCAACTTTGAACTTTATACAGACATTCGGCATTGTCACGACCATCCACAAGATGAAATATTAAAAAGTTAAACATTTCCGGTTTCCTCGGGTGAAGTTTCGCGTTATTGTCATGCGATTATTATTATTACGTATTACTATTGTCATTATTAATATTATCATTGTTATCCTTCGGCCAATGATCTCAAAAGAAAGATAGCGATTCGGACGAGAGCGTAGCTAGAAGAATCTGAGCCAATTTCGATTTTCGTCGAAGGCCACATCGTCCCGAAAAATCGATTCCACGCATCTCCGTCGACTGTGCTTCTTCTTCGTCCTTTACACCGTCTTGTGCCCTCTCCTTCGTCTTTATTTCTGGCCTGTGTACTCTCTAAACATGTTTATGACGCGCTTCGAAGCGACTTCGTACGTCCAGGGTCGCGAATTCTCGCAAAAATCGGGACCCGGACTCGTTCGACGTTCCACGCTGCCACATGCTCGATCCAAAAGTGAAGAAAAATATCGAGAGAGTTAACACGTTGCTTATCGATCACTATTCCATCATTTCCTTTCACCGCAAAGCATCGCACTGTAATTAGATTACTTGTTCTATCAGGTATACAAATTCATTCGTGTCCTTCACAATTGTTATTTGTAATTTCGTTTTATATCCAAATCTTTTACTGGGATCATCGATCGCCTGCGAAAGGGTGAATCTGTATGGAAAATGATTTAGATTATTTTCAATACTTGAGTATTTTTTGGTTGTTTGTACATGTACACCAAATGTATAAAGACGAAGCCACGAATTAATTTGCACACCTAATAGTTCAAGTAGACTGCGGATTTTCATGCAAAATAAAAATTGTCTTCATCGCTTGGAAGAAATGGAAACTAAATTGAACGTTACTTCTTCCATTAATGATTTTAATGGAGGAAAAATCATATATTGACATCATTTTTTAAATTTCTTCAACTCAATTAATAAATACGTTCTTTCAATGTTTTCAGAGTATTGAATTTCATCCATGCAACTTTGTTGCAAATGCATCAAATCCGCAGTTTATCGATTGCAATCATTAAACTGCAGGTTTCATGCATGTATGGCAAAAATTTATAGATGCTGTTATATTATTTTCAACCTATCGAACATACTAAGAAAGAAAATAAATTTCACTCCAGTTTGATGCAATCCACGTGGAAAACTTTTATTTTGCATAAAGATCCGGTGTTTAACAATCATTAAGAGACGAAAGGAAGGATCGTAAGTAGTGTGTTAACAAGTTTACAAACGCGTCCCCGTTTTCCCTTTTCGAGGAATCGTCCTTGGACTCACTTTCGACTCGAGAAACGTTGAGTGTCAGCCTTATTAGACAATGAATGTTCCTTTTTCCTGTTACTTTCTGTTTTCGATCGATTCTTTCATTGCATAAGAAGCTGAACAGAAACCGGAAGCCATCGTTCGCGAGTCCCACGTTCGCTTCGAATAGAAATAAGAGAATTCGGATCGAATTTATTTTGTAACGATCGCCAAAGCTCGAAAGGAAACGAGTCGAAAGCGTTTCGATACCATTGTAACGTTGTCCTGTTATGTTTCTGTGTTTATAATGCGAGTAACAATGCGAACAGGGCTCGCGAACGACGCGTTCGTTTCATTTTCGTCCCATATTCGTCGATCCGTTCGTTTGCGGAGACACCGTACTAAAGAAAAATGGAAAGAGAGATAGGGAGATAGAAGGAGAAATGTAAAAAAAAAGAAAATGACGTTTCAAAACGATGCAATTTCGAAAGTGACCTATTTCAATTGATTGAATTCCGTTAGAATTGACGGCGGTGCAACGCTGATCAAATTATTCATGAACATGTTTTATCAAACGAGAGTCAAGACATTTTGTCATGTCTTTGTATATTTTTATGCAATGTTGTAGAATGATATTGTTTCAAATATATTATACAGATAATAATAATAAACAAATTTATATGCCATAAGCGATATATTTTCTTATTACCAGTCATTACAGATCCATCGCTCGAGAAGTATGAGTACGCAAAATTCACCAAAATTGTAAGTATGATCTTTAAAAGAATGGTGCGCGGGTTTATCTACTATCTATGAAAAATAGTATTGTGCATGTACTAGATAAATATGGTAGTAAATTTTCTGAAATTGTAGATAAATATTAATAAAATGCGCGAGTTCTTTGCCTTTGTATAATTATTATTACTAAATAACAATTTGTGAGTGATTGTAGCGACACTATAGGATCGAATTTAAATCAACCGCTGTACAGCTTTGATTGGTTGCGACATCGGTGGCGAACCTGTCAAGCACAGACGAGGTATAGGAGTGGATCAATTACCATCGGGGGTTTCTCTCACGATCTGAAATACCGACATCGCTATTCTTTTTTACAATTTATATATTGTTATTGAGAGCAACAACAAAACATAAAGGGCTTAAAATCCATTCCAGTCTATTAACCACGTATACATGCGTAACTTTTAATGGCAATTGATATAGTTTCTTGTAAATTCCTTCCTCACCGACGCGTCGCGACGAAAATGTCGTAAGTGATCTTCTACACCGACGAAATGCGGTTCTCACTCCAGCCAGCAAGTTTCATAGAGGGCGTAAGAAAACACAGAAATATTCAAGTGACAGGAACTCCCGCCAGTGCTCGGATATTCCGCACCGATTCGCACGCAACGGCCACCAGATGGCGGCGTCTTCAGCCTCAGTAACAGAAAAATGGGGTACCTTGAGTACCCCGCAGAATTTTACAAAATTATTAGTATATACATTTGAAAAAGCAAGGGGTTAAGCTACCCTTAAAACGTTAGCAATTAAGTTTTTAGATGAAACACTCGTGCCGCTAATAGTACCAGTACACTTCCGGCAATATAATTGCCTCAGGGCTCTTGCCGCTCTGCTACCTTATTCTAGACACGGCACTATTTTTACCCCATCTGGTGGCCGTCGCGTGCGAATAGGTGCGCAATATCCGAACACTGACTCCCGCAAGGCTGGCAGTCTTTAATAGTACCTCGTCGGTGCTTTTGCAGCAGTCAGTGATGTCAAATACGAAAATCAGGTACCTCGGTCGCCTCGTTAATTTCGCAAAATTTATTTATTGATTAAATATTAACAAAAACTTATCTTTAATTCTCGCAGCCCGCTCTTCTTTCACGCCTGAAGTCGTAGCGGTCGTAAGGGACTCCGCTAGACGTTCCCGCTAATAATAGTCTCCTAAAACTTTTGCTGCAATAGTTCCCCACAAACTTCGGACGCAGATACGTTCCTGACGAAACTCGCGCGCGCGCGCGCGAAAAGCGTCCCATATAACATCACTGGTAGCAGTATAAATGAGACACACGGCATCTTCAGTTCTCGCTAATAAGCCAGTATGTTGATAATAATGGACGCGAGACACCGAAATATCCTTTCGATTTCGAAATCGTAATATTTTATTTTTAATTTTATTTAAGTAGGTTAAAGGGGCGGCTAATTCCTTTCATGTATATGTAAGTATATGCGTCAGAATATAAGTTATGAACATGTACAATATCAATCTTCTATGTATGAAAATAAAATAGATGATTAAAGACTATTTTTCATAAAGAACCGTATATATTTATTGCACCACCTACTCTTCCGAAATGTACGCCTCGACAATGAGTTATAATATTGATTTTTCGATCTACCTCTTTCCTTATCATGTTCTCCTAATACAAAAGTTCATTTTTGAAGTTTCCCAAAAATTTCTCGGTCCTCTGACTCGTCGTTCAGTTATACTACGAAATTTTCGACATTTTTCGAGCGTCTGACTTGCCGTTGACTTGTACTACTGAAATTCCGATACCTCCTTCGACATCATGTTCTCCTAATACAGAGTTCAATTTTCGGGGTTTTCGAAAATTTTTGCCAATTTTCGGCCGTCTGACTAGGCATTGACTTGTACTACTTAATTTTCGAAATTTTTCGAGCGTCGTACTTGACGTTGACTTGTACTACTGAAATCCGGATACCTCCTTCGACATCATGTTCTCCTAATACAGAGTTCAATTTTCGAGGTTTTCGAAAATTTTTGCCAATTTTCGGCCGTCTGACTAGGCATTGACTTGTACTACTTGATTTTCGAAATTTTTCGAGCGTCTGACTTGCCGTTGACTTGTACTACTGAATTTCGGATACCTCCTTCGACATCATGTTCTCCTAATACAGAGTTCAATTTTCGGGGTTTTCGAAAAATTTCCTCGGAAATTGAACTGTGTATTAGGAGAACATGATGCCGAAGGAGGTATTCGGATTTTCAGTAGTACAAGTCAACGTCAAGCCAGCCGCCCGAAAAATTTCGAAAATTCAGTAGTACAACTCAACGACAAGTCAGACGGCCGAAAATTGGCAAAAATTTTCGAAAACCTCGAAAATTGAACTCTGAATTAGGAGAACATGATGCCGAAGGAGGTATTCGGATTTTCAGTAGTACAAGTCAACGTCAGGCCAGCCGCCCGAAAAATTTCGAAAATTCAGTAGTACAACTCAACGACAAGTCAGACGGCCGAAAAGTGGCAAAAATTTTCGAAAACCTCGAAAATTGAACTCTGTATTAGGAGAACATGATGTCGAAGGAGGTATCCGAATTTCAGTAGTACAAGTCAACGTCAAGCCAGACGCTCGAAAAATTTCGAAAATTAAGTAGTATAACTCAACGTCGAGCCAGGCGGTCGAAAATTTTTTGAATATCGTATACTCTTATTACAATACTTAAATTTTATCGAATTTAAGTAATCTAGAATTGCTTAAAAGTTTCGAAGATGTTAATCTAATTCTACTATCGCATATTCGTGGATAGGGTAGGGAAGAAAGAACACATTAACTGTTGTAACTATTATTCTTTATTTTGCACCAAAAGATTAAAATATTACATGTGTATCGTGACGAGATGAATGAAGGTATCTAGCAGAACTTCAGTGATGTAGGTACGAATGTCCATGTGAACATGAATGTAGATAGCTGCTTCCCAGGCAGCGGCAGCCAATTTTTATTTGAATCAGCGTAATCGTCGTGAAATCTTGTATCTGAGACGAATGTAACTTACTGCGTACCGAAATACTAGGAACAGAAAGAAATACAATTAGCACACGATGGTTACATAGACATTGGGGAAAGTGACCGTGTATACCTGGTTGTCTAGACAAGGGGTAAACAAGCGTAATCGATAAAGTATGTATCGTACATATCTACGATCGACAAAGTAGGTATCGTCAAGTCTGTAATCGATAAAATGGAAAGGAATGCAGTATCCCGTTCAGGAATGCCATAGTAGCGCCATCTTCTAACACTATACGATACTAACCTGAATCTGTAGGTTTGTTACATACGTACGAGGTCTGTAGATGGCTCTGTAGATCTCGTTTAGAATTATTATTCACGAATCTGTAAATAAAGATCAAATCTCTACTATAGACATTCAACGCGTTGCAATTAACAATTTTTAATCCGTAGTTCAAATAGGTACATAAACTGCCTCACAAGTTCATGTTACGCTATCTTCTTTTTTGTTAAGGGAGGTGGTTAAAGTCTAAAACAATTCACCTCCCGGGACAACCAATAGGTTGCCCCTCTACTTTCATATTAGGCCCAAACTAGGCCCCCGGGGACCTACTTTTCGTAATACATCCGGGGTTTCAGGCCCTTTCCACGCCTGTTCTTTTCTAATAACATGTTACGCTATCTAAATCTCCACATCAACAATTAATCTATTATGTAGGATTTAAGTTATCAGTAAAATAACACGTCCGTAAAATATCAACAATTTAAGATTTAATTTTAAAAACTTCAGACACAGTATCAAAACACGTCTTCACTTTTTCACGCGTCAAACGAATCTGAATCAAACAATACAAATTATAAAGCACGAACAACGAAAATAAATCGATAAGTAACAAACATCGAATCATCGCGTTGTTACAGTTACTATCGACGCGAGATTCGATGGAACTCTCGCCGATTATAGACGACTTCTCCCTACAATTATCTATAGAAAGGTATACAATAATTATTAATAATTAAATTCCGCGACGCTCGGTTTCGATCATTTATTATTTATATTTGGCTATATAAATAATAAATAGGATCGAAACTGTGCGCCGCGAAATTTAATTATTGTATGTTTAAAAAAAAACAATTTTCGATCGAGAAAAATAATCTAAAAAAAAAATATTACCAATACGACCGAACACGATGACGCTTTTCATTTCCAAATATGTATGTATATATTCCCGTCGTATTCTTTCGTCGCGACAAGTATAAGATTCGAAAATCTTGTCCCCGACTGAGTGGTTGTCGGGGGCAGTCGATACATTCTTATTTCTATACAAAGCCTTTCAATTTCCCTACTGAGCCTTTGATATTTTGCAGAACGAGGGTCCTTTGCCCTACCCATCACGCTTCCCGCTTCGCTACGATTTCGCTCGTGCCTCGCATCCCGCCTTTTCCTCTACATTCCTATGTAAAAGTTATGGAAATCAACTGATTCGACGACTCTCAAAAATCGCCGAAATACCAAATCGCACCACCCTCCCACCCATTAGCTTCCATAATTTATACGCACAACAAGTAACGACAGTTTCCACTGAAAGTGCTTCGTCAAAGACCGCAGAATTATATTCAGGAGAATTTACTGGCTATTTCTATGTAAAAATTATCTGTATCTCTCTTGAAACATCATTTTTAACATGCTCAAAAGTATACCTGATATTATAGAAGAATAGATTGTTCATTCGAGGAGAGTTGAAATAATAATTCTATGCAAGAATCATTCGTACATCTTGTACCGGTAGGACATAAGAAGTTCGAATACATTAGCGACCGGTGATTATTGCATAATTTTGAAAAATGGCTAAACATTCATTCATGGCTACACATTTTTTAATTAAACCTTCAACACTGACAGTAATTTTCATTGTGAACTAACAACTCACCCTCAATAACGTCGTCTAATACTTTCATTTAAGATTGTAATGTAAAAGGAAATTTCTATGCTTCCTTTTAGTACTGCATAATTATTGAAAATCCTATTAATGGGCTTTCAGTAGGTAATTTTAACAAACTGTTAAAATTATCCTTCGTAAGGTAATGTGAGGTCTCGAAGAACCTAACTACAGATTTGAGAAAAGAATTGTTATATGAATGCAATTAAATCTGTTTACGTTTTATTGTGCGTTATTCTTTATTCCAAAATTAATAAAAAACGAGGCTATTTATGAAATTCATTCGTCTAAGACAGTGGTCGGCAAAGTAATATTTTCATTAAAAAAAACAACATACAAACCTGACTTATTCAAACTTTCCAAGGAGATGCAAGCACACTGTTCGCATAAATAAATATTTATTAAGTATGAAATTTAGTTTTATTTAGGGTAATAAAGGTTTACCAAACAAGCAGATTTGGCTCCCAATTTTTTAAAAAATTGTTGTAAGTTAACTGCACCAGTGAATGAACGGGCACCAGTAAATGAACGCTTTTGTATATTTCAACAAATTTTAACCCGGACGGCATACTAGCGATAAAATTGTGATTAAAGAGTTAAATAAATAGGAGAATATTGTTTAGTAATTTTGTTCATTGATTGGACTAGCATTATTCAATTACTAGAATGTAGTGTTCATTGACTGGTATTTTTCATATTTTTGATTTAACGTTTAATCAAGAAGAATAATAATAATTTCATTGTATTTGTGTTCATTTATTTTTGACAAATGAAGTATAGGGAGCTATTTGGCATATATGAGATTCCTTTAATTCACATAGTTTTTTTTTAAATAAAATATTTTCCTGAACAATTTCTTAAATGTTCATTCACTGGTGCAGTTACCCTAATGTAATTTGGCTCTTTGGCTAATAAGATTGCCGACCACTGGTGTAAGGGACCCCACCTTACTATTTATGTGTTACTAGACTTGCGGGGGTTAAATTTCCCTAAAATTCAGACGGCGGGGAAAAATTTATGAAAACAGAAACAAACAATGAAATCAATGGTCTGCTAAAAGTGTCCCTAAAAGTTGTTCATCGTGCGAGTTTCTGGGAACCGTGTCGGAAGCCATGATCGTCACCGTTCAGCGACGATGATCGTCAATAAGGACGACGTAAAAGGGAATCTGGAACGAAACGCGAGAATCGATGACTTCGCAGATAATCCTCGAGGAGTGAATGAATTATCGTTGGAGTGAATGAATTATCGTTGCAGTGAATGCCGGACATTCTTCTCGATAACGATCGCGAACGAAAGGATTCTTTCGGACGTGAAACGCCGAGGACGTAAAAGAGATTTCCGGCGGCGGACGTAAGACTACTTCAAACCATGGCGACGATTCCGTTTAGTCCCGGCTACTTTCCAATGATATATCGGGACAGCAGCTTTGTGAAGCAACTTCACTGCCATCACGAGCGGGGTAGTTTCGTGTTAGCCACGCGTTAGACAATTCGTTCCGTGAATTCGACGCTTTCATAAAACGCAACCCTTTTTGTCGCTCGCCGACGCTGCGGACGAACATAACTCTTTTAGGCCTGCAATTCTACCGTGACTGGGTTAATTGAAATGTTCACGAGCGACTGAATCGTTTAGGTAGACGGACCTGAGAATATGGAAGACGATGCTGGTGACAGATTCATTCACTAAATCGAGTATCTCTCATAATTAACTAACTGTATCGTTTTAAAAATTTTTTTTACGTGTAAAAAATGGTGGAGATTGTCCACGAGGCTCGACTATGTTTGGTGATTTGTGAACTTTGAGAAGACGAGAATTCATTTGACTGGTTAGATAATTTACAGTGAGTCACAAAGTTATTCGCTCGCTCTTAAAAATGCGATAACTTTTTTAATATTGGACGATTCGAATTTTTGTACGAAGCTAGAACAAATAGTTTGCTACAGGATGTGAAAAATAATTTTTTAAAATTGCAATTGATCGGAATTGTAGAAAAAATACTAAAAGTTGCATTTTACAACTTTTTTATGTGGGCCTATATTTTATAAAATTTAAAAAATACGTTTTGTAGATCTGTGTTGGTTATATGCACTATGAAAGTTTCATCGAAATCGGTTAATGTGGAAAAAACAACAGACATTGAAAGATGTAAGAATCCTTAGACTTACTGCAGTGATAGCCCGAAAATCTACATGTTTTACCATCTTTAACCGTCTGCAGCTCATTGCAATGTCGATCGACTTTGACGAAATTATCAGAACATGTTTAATCGACATAGATCTACAAAAAAAGTTGCAATTTTTGACAAAATTTTGTTCACATCCTGTAGCACAGTAATTGTTCTAGGTTCCCAAAAAAATACAAATTGTATAGTACAATATTAAAAAAAGTGTGAGCGAATAATGTTGTCACTGTATAAATTGAGATAATTGTCTCTTTTCTAACATATTTAATCTTCATCAGTGGATCATCGGTATTTTGTTTATTGAATATTGAAAGTGAACGCAAATGTTCAAGTATACAGGCTTCGTTGTTAAAATTGTTTTAGTTTTGCCTTTGGAGCAAGCAACCCCTCAATTTATTTACGAGTGTTTAAAATGTTGGAGAATTCAGATTAGAAGATACACCTAGAACTGATTCCGAGTGAACGGTAACTGTCGCGTCTTGAACGAAACGAAGAGCTTGCAGTTTTCCTGGAGGAACGAAAGACAACTGTTTATTTCTGCTAACAAGATATTATTTCGAAGATTCTGCAGCGGATAGAACGTACTCGGGGCGTCGTCTACCCTTTCAGAATCTTATTTATCAAAGGCAGAGGCCGATCAAAGGGGAAGCTCGAGGGCGAGTCTCATCGTCTTAAGAAAAAGCTGAGCCACGGAGAGCCAGACACACCGGGGCCAAAGAAAGCCTCGATTGCAACTTCAACCGAAGAATTCGACTTAATGTCGCCTCCCTGTTGGCCCTGCTCTCGCAGACTCCGGCTCTCCGTGATCACCGTGCTCCCCGTTTACCGGTTATATCTATTATGACAAAGAAGCAGAAGTGCCCGGCGACGAAGATAAATCGTAAGAATTGCAAATGACGCACTCCACCGGTTGAATGAAGCTCCATTACGGCGATTTTGGAGGACGTGGACAAGAACCACGTCGAAAACGGCGGGGGTGGATGCAAGGGTGGAAGGAAGGAAGGAACCGAGTGACATTGTGCCGGTGAAAGTTCGTTGAAGTGACACTCGAGATAAATGTTCCTGTCGGACGCCCAGGAAAACCGTCTTCTTCTTCGTCTTCTTCTTCCTCTTCTTTTTCTTCGACTGTTTCTCTTTTCGTTAGAACTGACCAGAGATTTTTGGCGCTCGACCCTGCCATTCGCACGGTGAATACGCTTTCACGCAAATTTTACACGTGTCCAAAAGGACGTCTTTCTCATTGTCAGCTTTCAGCTCGAACGACGACCAACCTGGTGAACATGTTGCGCGAGAAATTTCGGTCTATGTCACGGACGAGGACAACCACGTTCTGGAACACGTGGACCACCCGTCGCGATTTTTCGTGAATGTCGAGAACGCTGAAACTAGGTTGTGGAACGATCGATCTGAAAATGCGAAGTCGATCAAGAAATACTATTATAATTTACCGGTGTGAATTCTTTATTGTCCGAATACCTTCCAGAAATAATTTCCACGAAGATCCACGATGCGGCAACTTCAAAAGCGAGAGAAATTAAAAAACCAGTCGATGAAGGTGAAAATGAATCCCTTCTACTCGGATCACACAAATTTCAAAAACAATCTTCGAAGAAATTAATGCGAATTTTAATGCAAATTAAAAATTACCTAAGCTGTAACGTAACCACCACAGACTCGTGATGAAGGTTCTCAACACTATCTAACGGGTATGAATGTCGCGCGTTTCATTTTAGATGGACGAAAATTTGATTCGTTTGTAATTAACATTTAAGCATTAAAATAAATATAGCTATGCGAAGAATATACATTTTCTAATCGTTCTAATCACTGTAAATCTAACAGAAAAGTTACGGCAAGTGGTAAACAAGAATTTACGTGGACATTTTTATTTTCTCTTTTAATTACTTTATATAGTTGAAAAATAACTGTATTCATTACTAAATGTGTTCATTGTTTTATATAAGACTTACTCAATTTTTTCACGAAATCTAAACTAAAAGTTAAGGGCAAGTGGTTAGTAAGAATTTACGTGGACATTTTGATTTTCTCTTTTAATCACTTTATTATAGTTAAAAAAAAACTGTATTCATTTCTAAATGTGTTCATTGTTTTATACTTGACTTACTCAATTTTTTCACGAAATCTAAACGAAAAGTTAAGGGCAAGTGGTTAATAAGAATTTACGTGCACATTTTTATTTTCTCTTTTAATTACTTTATATAGTTAAAAATAACTGTATTCATTTCTAAATGTGTTCATTGTTTTATACTTGACTTACTCAATTTTTTCACGAAATCTCAACGAAAAGTGAAGGGCAAGTGGTTAATAAGAATTTACGTGCACATTTTTATTTTCTCTTTTAATTACTTTATATGGTTAAAAATAACTGTATTCATTTCTAAATGTGTTCATTGTTTTACATTGGACTTACTCAATTTTCTCACGAAATTTAAACGAAAAGTTAAGGGCAAGTGGTTAGTAAGAATTTACGTGGACATTTTTATTTTCTCTTTTAATTACTTTATATAGTTAAAAATAACTGTATTCATTTCTAAATGTGTTCATTGTTTTACATTTGACCTACTCAATTTTTTCACGAGCGCATGAAATCTATTTACTTACGTAATATTCTGCCAATCAGATCGTCACCAATATTTTCAAAGAATGAGTTCGTTCAGGAGTGTGACATCGAGTCGAAGAACCCGGTGATAACGCAGTGGAAATTCGAGGACCGTTCCTGAACGAGCGGTAACGCTTCGTTAGTTAAGGAAACTCTAGAAGGAATAATTAACTGAAATCGAGTGTTAAAGCGACACGCGTCCAGGGCTGGGAGGTTCGTCGGTACGTGTATAATTACATTAACGAAAGATTCGCGGCACGGCAGAGAGCGAGGGCTTTCGGCGAGCTTTAAAGGACCCCGGTTGAACCCACCGAGAAATCGGGGATCATTAGGTGAACGGTCGGCTCAACCAGAAAAGGGGCGACGGTTTCTCGCAACTGTCCGGTTGACCCAAATCTTCGGGAAACCGAAAAACTGACGGACCGGACGGAATTCCACGCAGATGGCGTCGTTGCGCCACGGTACATACATAAATTTCCCTTTTGGCTGGCCTTGGCTCCTTTTGTTGCCCCGGGGACGACGGTTCTCTTCTCCTTTTCGGCTCTCCTCCTCCTCCTCCTTCTCCCTTGTACCACTGGGCACGCTCGAATGCTTTAGACAAAGGACGGTCTGCGTTTTTACGGGGGGGAAAAAAAAGAACGCTGCGCCCCCGGTAAACGGACTAGGACCCGAACCTAGGAGAATAAAACCGCGGTAGCTGTCGTGTTCGTTTATGTTTAACTGCTTGCTGAAATCTGCAACGTTACCTGGCGCGAAACCACCCCCAGAGACCTGAAAATAGCACAGTTGCTTGTAGTTCCTTTTCGGTGAGAGAAGAAAAATGAATTTTGAATGATCGTTTACAGTAGATGAAACTGTTGAATGGATTGGACCAAGAAGTTCAATGACAATTTCCTCTTGACCTTTGCCCTCCCTTCGTGTGATCAACTCTTGTATTAAGTTTTCCAAGCGTTTTGTATTTTGTAAAAAAATCAATTCTGAGGGATTGTGTCGAGTAGACGAGGCTGTTGACAAAGCTGGACCAATTTCCTTTGACCCTTTACTCTCCCTTAATGCCGCTCTAACGCCTATATCCTTTCCTAATTTGCTTTCAAAAAGTCTCTGAATGTTGTTCAGAATCTTGCCTAACAGAAAAAATAGGTATACACACTATAACAATCGAGAAATAAATTAGACAATGTCTGCAAAGGATTCCCTGTAGAAGGATCCCCTGTATAAAGGATTCCCTATGTCCTTTCCTAATTTGTTTTCAAAAAGTCTCTGAATATTGTTCAGAATCTTGCCTAACAGAAGAAATAGGCACACACACTATAACAATCAAGAAATAAATTAGACAATGTCTGCAAAGGATTCCCTGTAGAAGGATTCCCTGTAGAAGGATCCCCTGTATAAAGGATTCCCTATGTCCTTTCCTAATTTGTTTTCAAAAAGTCTCTGAATGTTGTTCAGAATCTTGCCTAACAGAAAAAATAGGCACACACACTATAACAATCGAGAAATAAATTAGACAATGTCTGCAAAGGATTCCCTGTAGAATAGTGTATCTGGTAAGTATGTGGCGACCTTGAAGGATGTTCAAGGACGTTTCAGGTGGCCGGTGATATCACTTTCAAAGTTTCAGTACCCTTTCGAGGACCTGCGGTGGCCGGTTACGAATTCTTTAGCAATCCACAGTAACCACTTATCATGATGAGTTTACGAGGGACCGTTTTTTAACCTGAAAGTTCGGGCTTTATGATATTTTGACGGGGTGCCCGTCGACAATAAAAGAGAAGGATCAGACAAACGACGGGGACGGTCGGCTGCATTGTGTCTTTGAGAGAAATCGAGCGAACCCTCTCATCTGGCTGGAACTCCGACCGAATGTCTGCTTCATTTGATAGGGTTACAATTTTACGTATTAATACTTTCCTAGTGACTCGGCAATCTCTACAATAGCATAAAATTGCATAAAATTAACGTTACTCGCGGTCCTCGCTAGTTAATTCGAGACCCTTACAAATTAATTCGAGGACCTCACAAATTAATTCATGGTCCTTAGAAATTAATTCGTGGATTTTACAAATTCATTCGTGAATCGTATAAATTAATTACATATTAATTCTTGGCCTTTAAAAATGAATTCGAAGCCCTAATAAATTAATCCGTGGAATTTCATCATTTCGTTAATCATTCGCCAACAGGCAAAACGCATTCAAGTCTTGAAAATAATCTCCACAGATTTTTAAAAGTACATGGGCTTGTAAAAACCGTATATGCAGTCTGTATAGTTATTTTTGTGGGTCGCTTTGTTCCACATTTTCTGGTTAATGAATTCAGTAAAATATAAATAAAACGACGCAAGAGTTGATTATAATATTTAAACTTTTTAAATTTACAGCTTTGACGAGCCCTAAGTGCTCGCAGATCCGCATCCCACGTCACAAATAGAACATCCGAACTTGATACTAGAAATTTGCAGCTGAGAATGCACGGCGTTTCGCACGCCCCGTGATTTCGTTAGATTATAGAACAAAATGAGCTAGAAGTGCCATCGAGTAGAGATTTCCATCACATTTTGCCCGTGTGAAGTATCAATTTTCGAATTACAGAGTAAAAAATCCTCTATCACGTTATTACACGCTAGTGCAAGCGCATTCCATTTTACGCGTCGCTCAAAGACAACCGCGCCATCGTCGACCAACGGCCAGCTGTCACGCGAATGCAACCGAACATGATCACGTGCGACCCATAAATTGATTCTTGCACCGATTCTCACGCAATATCCCATCGCTATCGAGCATGCGATCGAGAGACGCCATATTCGACGATTAGAAACAACCCCCATCGGCTATGGCACGTCGCGTGGCTAATAAATTATGTTCGTTAATCTATCGAACCGACTCGTGGCTCTTAACCCTCCCCCTTAGTACTTTCCAACATCATTTGCAGAAATAGATTGTTTAAGAACGAAATCCATAGAAATTTGTTCACCTTCGACAAAAATTCCCTAAATAAAAAGCACACGTATGCAATATTTGTTTATATTATGCAGAAGTGTCATGTTTCAATATTGCAAACCAGAAGAATAACAAAATTTTAGTATTTTTGCCTCTTGTCTCTTTGTCGTCTTCACCCCCTGGATACAAATTGCCTGAACAAGAAACAACACGTATCAAATATTTGTTTAAATTATACACAAATGTTACGTTTCAATATTCCAAACCAGAAGAATAACAAAATTTTAGTATTTTTGTCTCTTGTCTCTTTGTCGCCTTCACCCCCTGGATACAAATTGCCTGAACAAGAAAGAACACGTATCAAATATTTGTTTAAATTATACACAAATGTTATGTTTCAATATTGCAAACCAGAAGAATAACAAAATTTTAGTATTTTTGTCTCTTGTCTCTTTGTCGTCTTCACCCCCTGGATACAAATTACCTGAACAAGAAAGAACACGTATCAAATATTTGTTTAAATTATACACAAATATTACGTTTCAATATTGCAAACCAGAAGAATAACAAATTTTTAGTATTTTTCAACTGGTGTGAGAAACCCTTTCTCCAGCTGTCTTGTGGTCCAATTTTCAAAGAAAATACAATACAAGATGTGGAGAATCAAATGTGGGAACATAGTGCCTCGAACATGTTGATCTTAGCCCAGGGGTAGCTCCACGACATTGACCACTTGATCCCTCGACCACCGGACGTCCGCCTACGTCATGTTGCCATAATTTCAGAGGGTGCACATGTACCTCGAACAAGCTGGAATCAGATTTCTCGGATGGTCCTGTTCTTTGGGAACGAAACGCATCTTTCGTGTCTCGTAATTTGCCATGGGAACGCTTGCTGGTCATGGTAACGTGAGAAACTTCCGAAAGGAAACTCCTTTAATTTGACAACGTCGTGTAGTAGCAAACAATATTTATCGCGACGAATAAATCATTATTTCAAATGAAGAATTTTAAAATAAAAACAGATCAATACTGTGCGCATAAGACTCCCGAGTTTACGCGAATAGTGTTTCACGTCGGAGCGTGACGGATCAGACTCATTCACTGCCCAGTAATTGTGTCCGCGGTGCGCCTGAAGTTTTCCACTTCAAAAAATAATGTTCGTAGTGTTTTCACTGTTTCAAACTGCACCTACTCGTGTTTTACGCATTTAATTCTCAGTAGACTGCGGATCTGTACACAAAATAAAAATTGTGAGTGAGAAAGATTTCAAAGGTATAATTTATATTTAGTAGACTTAGTAAAGAAAAATCAAAAAATGGTAATTTGGTAAGTTAGTTATGGAATGTAATTTAGTTAAACATGTATTGTAAAAAATATAAACTATATTGAATATTACTTCTTCCCTTAATGATCTTAATACAGCAGAAATCGTATATTGACATCTTCAATTAAAAAAATTTTCCAACAATCTCGAATTTCATCTATTCAATTTTGCCATAAATGCATCGAGTATCCGCAGAATAGTCCGCAGTATGATTATTAGGAAAGTGTTCAAAGTCTTCTGGCCAAGATCAGTGCTTCTGACCAGTTTCAATTTCTATCATTAATGGGCGAATTTATAGTTATTTAATGTCGGTCCCGTCTTGACGCGAGAAATTTGTCGGGCTCCTAATGTGTGAAGCTTGCCGAGCACTAGTTGCATGAAACAGTTTCCGGGCTACGTCCTCTTTCAATCCCGGCCAGGAAGTCTATCGCCTCAGCAGGATGATTGACGACCGAAGGGTTGGTCCAAGAGGTTGGTCGCGGCACTTGTGGTCCATAACGCATACTCAACACGTGATTCCGCTCCACCCACGCAACCACCTGCCTCACCGAAATAGAATACATACGGCGGTGGTTTGCTCACACTAATTCTCACCGGTCATGCTCTGAACAGGAAGCTTTCCCATGGAGATACACGTTGATCACCACGCTCGTCTTCGGGACACAAAAATAATCATGGACCTTCGCCCGGCGACTTTTTTTCTAACGCCTTTGGCAGCAACTAGAAAAATAAAGCATAACAAAATTTGTTAGAAACTGAATTTGAACATTGTTGATGAGTAGACCGCGAATGTTATGCTTTTACGACAAGAATTAGTAGGACAAATTGAAAACACTGTAATTCAATGTTTGAAATTGCGAATTACAAATTGGACTTGAACATTTGCTTTTAGTAAACTGCGAATGTTATGCTTTTACGACAAGAATTAGTAGGACAAATTGAAAACACTGTAATTCAATGTTTGAAATTGCGAATTACATATTGAACTTGAACATTTGCTTTTAGTAAACCGTGAATGTTATGCTTTAATGCCAAGAATTAGTAGGACAAATTGAAAACACTGTAATTCAATGTTTGAAATTGCGAATTACAAATTGAACTTGAACATTTGCTTTTAGTAAACCGTGAATGTTATGCTTTCATGCCAAGAATTAGTAGGACAAATTGAAAACACTGTAATTCAATGTTTGAAATTGCGAATTACAAATTGGACTTGAACATTTGCTTTTAGTAAACCGCGAATGTTATGCTTTTACGACAAGAATTAGTAGGACAAATTGAAAAAAAACTCTAATACAATGTTTGTAATTGCGAATTATAAATTGAACCTGAACATTTGCTTTTAGTAAACCGTGAATGTTATGCTTTAATGCCAAGAATTAATAGGACTAATTAAAAACACTGTAATTCAATGATTAAAAACATTGTGTCTCCGGATCACAAAAATGATCGTAAATTCTCATAAAACGTCCAAACAATGTAATAGATAAAAAACGATTTGTTACTGTACTCAGAATTCATTTAAATTGATCCCTAGACGCGTAGATTGTTTCCGTACGTTTGTAAATTTCGAATTCTGATCAGAAATATCTATAAAATGTTATCGATTTTATTTTTTAATGTTTTCTTACGTTATATTAGGTTTCAAGGACGACCAATTTCTTTTTGCATTCGGATCACATGATTTTTCCATGAAGTGCTTACTCGTATTATTATATTTCGCAATAAATTCGGAATAACATGAATAAAGCGCGGCCGAAGCATGGTACCGCAGCAATCGGTACAGTTATTCCAGTGCATGCGAAACGGGAAGGATCGGATCGGTGTACTCGGCCGAAAATCCCATTTTACACTCCAGTATCGTTAGTACAAAGGGGTGGTTTCTCGGTCCGCGGTCGTCCGCAAAATTACGCGGCGCAGAATGCCCGACCACCTTCTGTCAGTGGCGGGCTTCTGCCATTAGCCGGGTATTACGCTGACAGTAAGAAGCATTAAGGATCGCGACAATCCCTTCTCCTTTGGCTACTGGAGCGTGGACACGGGGGTGGCCGGTTCCGACAGAATCCCGTCGAAAGGATCGAAAAACGGAAGGCGTGGACGATATAGTCTCTCCTCGTTCGTGCCACAGCGGTATCCTTGTCGTTGTTCGAAGGATACACCGACGATCCTTGAAAGCGAGGCTCGCCCCTCATTGTTCTTCCATTATTGACAGCTACCCAGGCGTATACTCCTTACACCTAATCCTTTAATCTCCGGGAAATGGAGCTGTTTGTAGCAAACAGATCGTAAAGCTGTCATTGTCCACTTTCTCGCAACGGATGCAAACCCGACCTGCTCCGAGAAGATACGGTTTCGCAACCTTTCGTCCTGCAAGACCTGCTGCTCGAAGGAAATCGGACTGGAAACGAAGAAAATCGGCTTGCGATCGAAATCGGAATTAGGTTCTTCTGAAACCAACTCTGAATTTCGTTAGCCCCGGTATCGCTCTCCTTTCATGTTAGGTACCAGCACTCGGTACCGACATCAGTTTGTACATACAGGTGATGTTGTCAGTATTGTCAAAGTGGGTAGCTAGGTAGTTTTATTACCGTTCGTCAAGTTGCTTTGCGACAAATATATTAAATAAAAATTCCACTATTTTCCTTTTAAGAACGTTACTCCTACCGATTCCAGGCTTACACCTCCACAAAAGATCCAACTAATATTTTGAAAACATTTAATAAATAAATAAAATAAGTACTGGAAAGCTGCAGTCTACTAACGATATTCTTTTTAATCCTTTTAGAAACGTTACTCCTACCGATTCCAGGCTTACACATCCACAAAAGATACAATGAATATATTAAAAACATATAATAAATAAATAAATAAATACATGAAATCTGCAGTCATCTAACGATGTCCTTTTTAATCCTTTTAGGAACGTTACTTCTATCGATTCCAGATTTACACCTCCACAAAAGATACAATGAATATATTAAAAACATATAATAAATAAATAAATACATGAAAGCTGCAGTCTACGAACGATGTCCTTTTTAATCCTTTTAGGAACGTTACTTCTACCGACTCTAGACTTATACCTCTCATAACAGATTCGATGAATATGTCGAAAATGAAATACATGAAATAAATACGTGAAATCTGCAGTTCTCTACCGATGTTTTTTTAAAATCTTTCTAGGAAAGTTACTACTAGTCGGTCTGCAAAATCTCGATCCTGGAGAGCCGTGGCTCAGTGCAGTATCTACTTTGTAGCCCTGTGTAACCCTACCTAGATTCCGAAAAAAAGTAACACGACACCGCGCGTAACGTTACCGCTTGCGAACCACAATGAGAAAGGAGAAGTAGAAACGCGACCAATTTGAATCGCCGGAGCCCTTCGTCCTTCGCTTTTTCCGAAAACTCGGCGTTTTTACCCTGGCCTGGCAAAAAAAGAACGCTATTGCCCTACCTCTTGACGCTGATTACGTTTGACAGCTTCCGCATACGCTCCTTTACATATTTTTTCTCTGCCTAGGTTTTTTCCCGGGATCGAGAGGACTCCGGCCAGAGGGTTGCGAGCCCACTCGAACGTTTTTACAGAGCCCTTTTCTCTGTTTTTTTCTAATTTCTAGTTCGAAATTCTGGATATTGTGACCATTGTGCAGTACGATTCTTTGTCACAGTAGTCCAGGGAAGAGTTCGTCGAGATTATGCGAGGATAATGCGATATTGATTGTACCGGTGGTGGTATAATACATATGGTTGACAGACTGATTAAGACTGACTGATGTCCGTTCTACTTTTGCTAACTACAGAACTGTTAATTTCATATTCATGCTGAGGGGATGCTGTATGATCGACCGAATACTCTAGTCGACCAGAAAAATTGAGATAGATTTTTATAATTTTAGGAATTCCAATTTTTGTTACTATTCATGCTACCAAGATTTAGTCGATTAAAATTTTAATAAAGATTGATTAATGTGTACGATTAAAGAAGTAAACATTGAAAAATGGACGATTGATTCAATCGATTGATGAAGTTAATCGTCAATCGTTTAAAAAATCATCGAAAAATCGGAGACTGATTTAATCAATTGCTGAAGTTAATAGCCACACGATCTATCCATAAATTGTAATAAGAGAGCGGAGATGAAGAACTAGCAGAAATATGTCTCACCGAAAACTCGGTTTACATTTTTTTCAGTATACATACAGATTTGATTACGTATTTCATTTTGAAATTTCAGTAGTTAATCACTAATCAATTATCCGATTGGCGATTACAATTGAAAAGAATGTGATCGTTAACCGCAATTAACACCAAAAATAGGAGTTCAATTGTTAATTGTGATTGACGATTGAATAAAAATGTAATCGTTGATTTTTTGTCCAATTCTGCAAGCAAGGACATGTCCTGCACGCGAAGGTAGTCCTGTCCAGGTGCTGTTCCGAAATTGTTAACAGAGGCCTCGCGTACCTGACGATTTCTTGACGGACCCATCTCGTCTTACCGAGCACCGATCCACAGCCAATTCCTCGGATTCGCAGAAACTCGAGCCCGTTACGCAACAATGCCGATTGCTCCCTTTTCCCAAGTCCGAGGCGCACAAAACTCCTTCCACCCACAATACGCGCGGATCTCTCATCTCGATTAGGTATCTGTGTGCTCCTCTTTCCTTACGGAGACTACGTGGAAACGCGTTCAACGCTCAACGATCTGAATTTCAGAATTTTTGGGTTCCTCTCGGAGGATTTACTCCGGAAGAACTCGTGTTCGACAAGAAGGGTCACCGAAGAAAGAGAAATTCGATGATGAGGAAAATGGAGACTTCATCCTTTACAACGAGCACAGGCAGAGTGGTGTAAGACTTCTTACACGAAGTTACACAATTTTGAATGTAAAATATCTGCCACTGTTAATTTTCACAAAAATTCAAACGTGGGATCGGCAATGCCTGGAGAATATATCACTAGACTGCGGATTTTATGCATTTATGATAAAAATGAGTCGGTCTAGTTTCTGACAATAAACAAATTTGAAGAATTTAAATATACTACTATATTATTTTTAACCTTTCAAACATATTCAACAAGAAATCAAATATTTATTTCACATTAGCTCCTTGCAATTCAGATAGAAAGTTTTCATTTTGCATGAAGATCCGCAGTCTATATATCACAGTTTATGACATTTTTGATACAGTTAATTCGATTTGTGTGAATCCTGTACACCAGTTGGCCATCTGGAAGAAAATATATTCCGAGCAAAGACGACGAAAGACATAAGTACAAATTATTTTTTAAATATTACAAGCATCGTTTATAGTGTTCATAATAGAGTAAACTGAAACACAAAATCTTATATTAATCGATCATTCACTGTTTTCTCTCTTTGTTTAAAAATCTTGTATTTTCTGGGGTGTGCAGGAAATACATTCAAGTTCCGTTCAAGATGGGAATGTTTTTCGGGATCGTTTGGAATCCCGAAATTCTCGGCATTCCCGAAAATATCTGCGATTGCCGACATTTAGAAATTTTTCCATACACCATACTCCATACAAGATCTGTCAACTTAGCTAAAGGACGATAAAGCTCGAAGATCACAAAAGCATTCGGATTGATGAAATTTTTAAGAACGGCACTTTCGGGAATCCCAAATATGATTCTATACCCCGTACATTGTCGGGAATCCCGAACATTTTTGGGATCTCGTATATTATCGGGATCCCGCACATCCTCGAAAATCCTGAATATTCTCGGGAAACCCAGATATTCTCGGGAATCCCAAACATTTTCGGGAATCCCGCACACCCCTGTATATTTTCCCCACTTGTCACAGTGTCCTACCGCTTAAAGGAAATGACCGCACCCGATCATGCGAGAGCAACAAAAATGCCATTAGCCATTCCAAAGACAGTTCTTGAACCGTGCACGGAGGACAACAATCGTGGATCCTGTCGATCCTGGAAGTCGAGGGCGTCGCAAACCTGAGCAAATCGAATTGGAATAAGGCGAGTCCACAAATATCCGGCTGTAGGGTTCCATTGATGTCGCCGGCGAGTTTAGGCTCGTTGTTGTATCGGTAATTTCATTTGGAGCCGCGAGTCCTTGGTGAAGCTCAGGACGAAAGGGATAGTCGCGAGGAGTCGTCCTCGGGATTTGCTGTCTTTTCCGGGCAAATGGAGATAGATGCGGCACAGTGACTAAAATCATCGCACGCCTCGACGACTCTTGTCCTTGCCTTGTGCTTATAATGTCGATGTTTGGACACACAGATAAAAAGGCTTGGACTTACATCCCTCCAACAAATAAACAGTCGTTTATCTCGTTCGGAGACGAATGTAACCAGTCGACCGGCTTCGTTTTCACCATTTCCCCACGGCGGGGCTTGTATCCTGAAAAATCGCCGCTAATCCAATACACAAAACGTCCTCCGGCAAACAACTTTCCTTCTAAACGATTCCTTCACGTTCGTTTAGGAAAATGGCGAAAGGATTGAATTTTGATCATTCAACTGCGGATCTTCAGGGAAAATGAAAATCAGAAAATTCTTTCTTTAAGCATGCGATTTGTGTGGCATCGTAATAATTAGACTGCGGATCTTCATGCAAAATAAAAATAGTTTACAACGATTGCAACAAATAGAAACTGAATTGGGTGTTAATGCTTTCCTTAATGATTCTAAGAGAGGAGAAATCGTATATTCACTTCTTCAATTTCGAAAATTTTCCAACAATTTTGAATATCATATTCTCAATTTTCCTATAAATGCATAAAGATCCGCAGTGTAGTTATCACACTTAATACTAGCAGTTAAAATGTAAGAAAAATGAAATTCTGGCAAGCTTCTAAATTTAGATGCATAACCAATTTTTAGCCTTATAATTTATCAGTAGACAGCGGATGTTATTTCTTCCCTTAATGATTTTAATAGAAGAGAAATCATGCATTGGCATCTTCAATTTTTTTAATTTTACAAATAATTTTTATTTCATCAACTCAATTTTCCTATAAATGCATAAAGATCCGCAGCCTAGTAATAATACTTCTCTTCCCAAGAATATAGAATGCATTTTACTTTTTGAAAAAGTATATCCATATTTTATTTTTCCATCGGATGAAACGTTATTCTATTTTTCCACGGGATTTATTTAAAATCCGTTTAAATATTCATAATCTGGAAACAATTTTGAAAGTATTCATATTTTATTCGTTCATAAAATATGTACATATTTCGTTGTTCCATCAAATGCAATTACATTGCATTTGTCCACAAGATTTAAAAAAAGAATCGTCTGGAAACGATATTGAATATATCTATATTTAATGTCTTCGTAAAGAATGTTCATACTTCATGGTTCCATTTAACACATTTAAATTTTATTTTTCCACGAGGTGTATTTAAATACCACATAACTAAGAATCATCAAAATATTTATATAGATCACATTCGTATTTTATGTTGCATAAAATATATCCACATTTCACTGTTCCATTGGCACATTTATATTTTATTGTTACACAAGATGTATGTAAAAATGTGTACATATAATGTATGTATATAAAAATTCAATAAAAAAATATATAGCAACGCTACACAAGTTTGTCAACTTTTCTACAAATACAAGGATGACAGAAATACCTCTTACCAACGCATCGAGTCCGAAACTCCTCGAGCCAAACACCCGAAAGAGTTGAGCATGAGAAGTAAGCGGCTCGATAGGATCTTAATTAGCGTAGCAGCACGGGGCTACAAGATCCCCGATATCCATCGATCCAGAAGTTCTTGGAATCGTGTAATATCCACGTGCTCGTTGATCGAAGACAAGATGATGGCCGGTGGCCCATCAGTTTCTATTCGTTCACGGTTCGTGTAACATTCCGAGGCGTTTCACGTTTTACGCAGAGAGTGTGCGAGAGAAACAGAGAGGGAAAGAGAAAAGCGGCGCACGCCGACAATCTTCGACACGCTTCCGAGGCACGCGCGCCATATGCCTGTCGATGCCACACGATAATTTGCGAAACCACTCTCGGTAACGACTTTTCGAGACCGAGTTCTCTTGTCTAAGCCCAGCCGGGCCTGGGATCGTAATTTGAAACGAACCCAGTTCGCTGATCAACGAGACGCCGGTTCCGAGAGGTGTGAATTAAAATTGTCTTCATTTTCCAATTCCCGCAATTTTTCTTTCGCCTCTTCATTGTTCTCGATTTCCAGAATGTTATCATTAGTCCGTCTCGATGTCTTTCCATTTTTCTTTCTGGATAATTTTCCGATTTACTATAAATTATCTATGTACAAATTGTAGTGATTTTGATGAAGAATGGCGGAACATCAAATTTGGATTCTTTGTAATGCTTGAAGCTTTAAAATTATTACCGTATGTACAAGCTGTATATTAATATCTTATTTTTAATGAATTAAACATCAACTGTGGACTCATTTTGAAGCATCCATCTTGTTTTAGGAATCTTTTGTGGCCGTGGTTGAACAGTCTGTAAAGTTATTTAAAATTTTTGTTCGCGACTGAATCAACCGTAGATTGAAACTTCCCCTTCACTACGAACCCCTAAACCTTGATATTCTTTTTTCATTATCCATAAAATCTGAAGTCTATAAATTGCTTCGATCTTGTCGGACTTTCTGTAACAAATAATAAGATGAAAAGAGAGTTCGAGGGCTGTCAGAGGTCGACATTAGTCAACGTATTATCGCAGGCTCGTGCTAAACGGCGAAAAAACTGAGGGAACGAAAAAACCCAGTTAAAAATATACAGAACATCCGAGGGCGAAAATCAGAGCGTAGGGCAAGGTCTCGCCTCCTTTTCGACGGATTGATGTCATGTGGAGGCCCGGAGGGAAACAATTGTTGTTGCTACACAGCCGTTCCTGGTATTTTCATCGTGATACCCCTGCTTGTCGTCACGTTTTGCCTCCGAGGGGCAAGGAACGTTTTTTCACTACTGAGGCCGAGGGGCAAGTGAAAATAAGGACGAGGGTGCGAACATTTCGGGTGGTTGGGAAGCGATCATCGTCACTAATTACAGCTTGCTTCTCGAAGACGTTCAAGTGTTTATCAAGCTGAAAAAATCGAGGCGTGTCTATCGTTGAGATATCGTTGGTTCTTGTTGTTGTTTGACCCTTCGCCCAGTTGATATTTTTTATAATAATAATGCCATCGTACAAACTCGTAATAAAATCCTATTTCGTTGCCGTCGATGTAGTGCAGCTTTATTCATTTTCAAAAATTGTATTCGGCTGAAAATAATACAGTGGGTAAAAAGAGTATTGGCACACTCTTAAAAAGACGATAACTTTTCAAATATCGTATTATATGATTTAAATTTTTTTTGGGAAGCTAGAGCAATTAGTTTGCCACAGGATGCAAAAAAATTTTGTCAAAAATTGTAACAAAAATACTAAAAGTTGCATTTTACAACTTTTTTGTGTGGGCCAATATTGAAAATTTTAAAAATGCATTTTGTAGATCTGTGTCAGTTGCACTGGTAAACTTTCATCGAAATCGGTTGATGCGAAAAAACGACGGGCATTGAAAGATGTAAGAATCTGCAGTTATAGGTCGAAAATCGTGAAAATCTGCAATTTTTAAAATGTTTAATTGACACAGGTCTACAAAACATATTTTAAAAATTTTCAATATTGGCCCACATAAAAAAGTTGTAAAATGCATCTTTTAGTATTTTTGCTACAATTCCGAAGAATTGCAATTTTTGACCAAATTTTTTTTCGCATCTTCTGGCAAACTAATTGCTTTAACTTCCCAAAAAAATTAAAATCGTATGATACAATATTTAAAAAGTTATCGCCTTTTTAAGAGTGTGCCAATACTTTTTTTACCCACTGTATATCAACAGCCTAAAATTTTTGCGATCTCTTCATTATTTACGATTTTACCAATGCATTTTTCCATGAATATATAAAATCGAAATGTCCGAATCCCGTACGAAGTATTAGAGGTGGAATACATAGAACCTAGTAAAAAATTTTAGCATCGACTCGCTCATACAAAGAAATGGATTAAAATTCGTCCAAGAAACGAGCGGGGATTAATCTATGTGCTGCACAGGGGAAAAATATTGTACCTGATTCGATCTTGTATGCAGTTCTACGAAAGTGCAGCATCTGCCGTGCATTCACCCCCGAAGCAGCACGCGATCGGTCATCCCCACGAGGTTCTGTCGGTCAGTGTGCAACGTGCAGGCTTTTTCCCTCTGTTCCCCTTTTACGTTGGTCACCATCCGAATTTTCCATTGGACCCGCCACCCTCCCGTCGGCTAAATGCAACTGCAGAGGTCAAGGGGTTTCACAGCTGCAACGCCGAGGAGAGAAACCTTTTACGTAAAAGCTGACCGTTTTCGCCGTGGGGGACGACGCGGAGGATCTTTCAACCCCCTCGCGTAGTAGGGCAACATGCGAGGGTTATTATGATTGCAATGGCGACGGGCCGCCATCTTCATTCGCGCGTCTAAATCATTCAAAACAGCCGTGACAACTGCGCGGTTGTTTATTTCTCGCAGCGTATAATTTGCCACTAACATGCGATCGCGTTTTCTTTTACCGTTAGTGCAACGATTGCGGGATAAAATGGTAACATTGTATTTTTATGAAATTCTTCGAGGTAGAATTGAAATTATCGAAATGTTTTAAACGAAACGTATCAACGACACAATAAAATTATATTCGAGTTTGTCGTGGTGCAAGGGGTTAAGCAAAATTTAAAATAACGACATGATGTCTATTCTCTCTAAAATAATGTGATTTCTCGTTCGACATTATTTAATTGTCACAATGTTGCAGGTCGTACGATACAATATCACACGATAACAAAAATCAATATTAATAAGTGAAGAAAATATGTGATATAGCATTAAAAGTTCGGAAAAATTATTTTCAGAGGAAAAGGTCAATATTCATCGTTCATAATTAAACACCTTGTCCGTGGGAGAATTTATCAACAAAATCATCGAAACTACGTATTATACAGTGCGAAAAACACCGCGTGCATCGAGCAGTCCCTGCTATTTTACTTAATAGCAACAATGTAGCACTTGCGTTCGTGATCACGAAATAAATCATGAGACAGGGAATCAATATTATCAACCGTGCATAACGCAAAGGGGCAGGGACTCATCTGCAAATCGTCATGAAATAAAAATTATTTATAAACCGTGTTTCGCGTTCTATTTAATTGAAATTTTTCTGCGTGTAAACGAAATCGTCTGGGGTGGAAAATCGACATTAAAATACGGTGATGCAGGTGTACGTTTAATAAAGTAGAATCGTTTGGGAAAAGGGGGGAGGAGAAATAAAAAGAAAGAAAGAAATAAAAATGGGTAACCGAACCCTCGCGGATCGTTAGCTGCGGGGGTGCGGAGAAAGAAAAAAGAAGGGGGCCTGCGACTGTTTACCTCCGCAGTTGCACCGGTGTAATTATCTTTGTTATTTTTTCATCAAAGTTCTATCAAGTCCCGTCTTCCCTCTTAAGAGAAAAAGCGCTCGCCGTTCTTCAGCACGGAGATATAATTATATTCGTCAGAGGAAACGAATGGCTGTTAGCCGCGCCCCTGTTTTCCGAAAGCGGAGACTTTAATTTATTTTTAATTTATACCCGTCCCGTGCATTTTAATTGTGCACGATGAGAAGCGACCCTCGATTGTTAACACTTCGCGACTCGGATGGTGACTCTAAGGCGGCTCTAAAAATTATACTGTAAAATATACATTACAATATAAATTATACCGAAATAAATTTTACATCGCTCATTTTATCTATGTAATATTAGTAAATGCATTGATTCTTATTTATTAACACTGGGTGGTACGGTTCTGATATTTTTAATTATCGAGTATACATTATTTTATACAGAAATTTGTATAGATACATTCTTATTTTTATAAAGTTACGTCAGATAGTCACTTTTAGTTATGGAATCAATCGGATAGTTATGGAAGATTTGTAAGATAATTATAAATTATTTTCACGCTATCAGGACAGGAAGTAATGCAAAGAGAAAAGCAGTAAATTATATTTATTCCAGTTATAGAACGATCTGGATCGAAAGAATTTTGTACGTTTAAATTGATAGAATCACAATAGCGAAAATTTAATCCGGAAACTGTGCGAGAAAGTCAGCAGTGAATATTTTGGAGATATTCACCTTCGATCGAGTTACAAAGAATAATTAATGAATTCTCTTTTCAATTCATTCTCTTTTTGCAAGCTGCAAGGACCCCATTACAGTTCCACGTTGATGGGGATATTTTTCCTGGATATTTACGTTTCCACGGTATGAATAGTTAACGGACTCTTAATTGAGATTCGCTCTCTCAGGATATCGAAAATGATATTACACGTTTATAAGGTTACCCCGTGAGTCATAGTTTGGGAATTAGAACGGCAAGATGGCGGTGGATTTTGGACACTGTAGGTCTTTCCTAATGTTTCTAAGTCTTGGTAAGGTAAGACAATCTATGTAATCCTTAAAAGTGTTCGTTAAATTAGTTATCTCGATGGTTATCGCTGTCGCGGATAGTCAGCGACATGTATCTACGTGGGGCACGGGCTTCCGGCTTTTACTTACTTAATTTAGAGATTAAAGCGGGGTTTAGTATTCAGTAGGAACTGTGTTATTTTCGATTGTTTTGCTACGTTCCTTTAACTTATCGCGTTCACTTTAATTTTATCGTTAGACTGTGGATTTGAAATAGGTGGATTGAATATGAAGCCAAAATACTGGTTGATTGTTTAAGGCTGTGCTCGGAAATAGACTTTCAGAAAGACTACGTGATGGCAAACAACATTTATCGTGACGATTCCATCGTACAGTAGGACCTCGAGTAACCGGATCTCGATTACAAACAAATATGCGTTTAAACATGATCATATTACGAAAGGAAATAAATTTTCAAAAATAAAAAATTTACATTGGAATATAATGTACATTTTAAGTATGTCTCTCGGGTCTCGATTATCCATCGAGCCTTAATTTGCCCGGGCTGTTAATCGAGGTCCTACTGTACTTAATAATTCATTATTTGAAACGAAATTTTCACGTCGGAGCATGCCAGATCAGATTCATTCACTGTACAGCAAAAATTGTGTATGCACTGAACTAAAGAAGTTTTCACTTCAATAACTCGCTTGAACACAGAATTAATTCCAATAACATTGTTACAGTTAATCGATGCAGGGCCGACCATTATCATTTGGCAGCCTCACTTGCTCGCATTGGCATCATCGATAACCCGAAATGTAAATGTAACCAAGAACAGGGAACACTTAACCATGTTCTATGGCCGTGCAATCTATATAATGAGTAGACTGTGGATCTTTATGCAAAATAACAATTTCTTACATAATTTGCAACGAACTGGAGTGAAATGGCAATTTATTTCTTTAATAGTATGTTTAAATGTTTCCAATATTTTTGTAATTTTATATTACACCTGCTCATTTTTGTCATAAATGCATCAATTCCGCAGTCTATTAATGATCAGAGGATGAAACTTAGCCGAAATCTTTCCAGAGCTGGATTTCAATTGCAATAATGTTTTTTGTTTGTTTTCCTAATGTTCTTGCTTTTCACTATACTTTGTATTACATGTAATGTACATTATGTTCTAATAAATCTCACATGAGAGTTTCTAAATAAAACAAAAGAATTGAGGCAAATAATCTTAATTTCTATCAAACGATGCAACGTGGAAACGGTACTCACCATGTAACAGTCCCTGCTTTGCGTCGTACACTTTCTGCGTCCCTGCACCAATCAGCGTGGTTGATAAGGGCTATTGGGTGGCTCGGAGACATCCAAAAGTACGTGTGCTCACTTTGACTTTCGCGTATATTATGAAACCGCGGTCGGGTCCTTGCGACCGATTGTTACTGAAGATCGGCGGTTGGCCCCGAATTGGCATCG
Source organism: Lasioglossum villosulum (assembly GCA_963971365.1). NCBI lineage: Eukaryota > Metazoa > Arthropoda > Insecta > Hymenoptera > Halictidae > Lasioglossum > Lasioglossum villosulum. Next base: position 6,959,436 of record OZ020497.1, on the reverse strand, counting down.
GCGCGGTCGAAGATGCGCTACATACCGTCAATTAAACTATTAAACGAACGCTGTAAGTACGTGCAATAATAAAAAGGTTCAAGTACCTAAATTCTATTGAATTTAACGAGAGGTATCACGATAACAAAAAATAAATACTAGGGTAACTGCACCAGTGAATAAACGGGCACCAGTAAATGAACGCTTTTATATATTTCAACATATTTTAACCCGTACGGTGTACTAGCGATAAAATTGTGATTAAAGAGCTAAATGAATAGGAGAATATTGTTTAGTAATTTTGTTCATTCATTGGACTATCATTGTTCAACTACTAGAATCTAGTGTTCATTGACTGGTATTTTTTATATTTTTTATTTAACGTTTAATGAAAAAAAAAATAATAATTTCATTTTATTTGTGTTCATTCATTTTTGACAAACGAAGTATAGGAAGCCATTTGGCATATATGAGATTCCTTTAATTCACACATTTTTTTTGACATAAAATATTTTCTTGAACAATTTCTTAAATGTTCATTCACTGGTGCAGTTACCCTACTTTGCATTTATACAAATGTTGAGCCTCTTTCCTCCCACCTTGGAACAAAAATTAACGCAACACACCTGTCTGCTTCTCGCTTGTTCGTAAACTCGGGTCCTTCGAGTTTACCCGAATGACGTTTCACAGATTTCGAAATGCCAATATTTCTAAAAAATACATTAAACATTTTACCATAGTCAGTTTTATTATAAACGCTTAAACTCCGCATTATTGATTGGTATTACATATTGATCCGAAGTCTCCTTACCTAAATCGTGCAAAGAGTTATATCAAGCAGATCGCATTCGTATCACGTGGAAGCGGCTGGTTCGTCCGATTTTAAAGTACTAATGCACTCCTGATATATAGGAGTGGTTGCCTTCGCCGTAAAGTTCTCGCGTCGGAGATAGGGTGGAAAACTCGGAAGTTCGCCTTTGAACATCGTCTTGGAGGACTTAGTGTACTCTTGTGCCAGCGAAAACGCGTAAAGAACTGCAGTAATTCCTGGTAGGACCGCCTGCGGGTCAGGTGACTCATACGTGAGATATGTCACCAACGGCAATCTTCTGATTTTTACACTGGCATAACGTGCAATTCGAATCAATTCGTTTCAAAGATCGTTATCCCAGCAGGACCCCAGAAGTGGCTTCCATTTTGATGGTGTTTCGCTTGCTTGTATCCTTCTTTATAATATTATAGTATTTTTCTCATCATTATAATCTTCATAGGCATTGAATAATAATATTTTTTCTTACTTTTGTTTGCTGTACTTCGAGCCTATATTTTGAATCATATTTTTTTAAACACGTGCAACATAGGGTAACTGCACCAGTGAATGAACGGGCACCAGTAAATGAACGCTTTTGTATATTTCAACAAATTTTAACCCGGACGGCATACTAGCGAAAAAATTGTGATTAAAGAGTTAAATAAATAGGAGAATATTGTTTAGTAATTTTGTTCATTCATTGGACTATCGTTGTTCAATTACTAGAATGTAGTGTTCATTGACTGGTATTTTTTATATTTTGTATTTAACGTTTAATGAAGAAAAATAATAATAATTTCATTTTATTTGTGTTCATTTATTTTTGACAAATGAAGTATAGGGAGCTATTTGGCATATATGAGATTCCTTTAATTCGCATAGTTTTTTTTTAAATAAAATATTTTCCTGAACAATTTCTTAAATGTTCATTCACTGGTGCAGTTACCCTACACATATTTTTACCGATACTAGACCATCAAACTCGGAGTAACCTTTACTAAAAATGGCGTCCTCCTTGAATGAATATTGAATGAATACGAGCTTCTCCCTTTCTAGCAACAAAGTCACAAGGGAAAGAGAATCCTAGCATTTTGTAAAGACGAAAATCGATTAAACGATGAGATGGCTAGAGTCGCAGGAGGACACGGTGAAATCAAGATGGCGGCGCGTGATGCCAACCCGGAATACATTGACACCGCGAGAACGGCTGCTTATATACCACTAACACGGTAAGTTTTCATATTCGGCAAGAAGTAAACGGGTAAGTAAACGTCGGAAGAGGATTCGACTTGGTATCCAGGGCAACCGGACCCTATCTAGTCCTCCCGAAGTTCTGAGAGCGTTTCTAGATGTCTTCTTAAGTTGCCGGAACAAACTTCGAGCCGGTGGAACAACGTGTAGTGCCCAGGGGGAGGCGGTGCCACGGCCCGAAAAGAAAATAAAACAGGAACTGCGAGGAATTTACTTACAAGAATGGATTACCGTTTCCTGGGGCGAGCCCTGATATCCTTCTGAGAGGACCAATTAGTGTTGCGACTAATAAATAAGATTCAGTCACCTTTAGTCTATGGGCTGTTCAATTGCAATGCTCGAGTACACAGAACATAGAAGTAGAGAGGATTATGTTGAGATACATATTTAAAATAAAAAGTAAGGACTTCTTAAAAAGAGCTACTTCAACAATTATTTGTGGCCCAACAGTACTAGTTAGGCAAACGATTTTTTTCCAGGAAGATTCAGCAAATTCTCCTGAATACGACGATGTTTTTTTTTTGTACAGTATAAACCGTCAAATATGTTTAAACAATTTTTACAGAGAGTCAAATATGTTTAAACAATTTTTACAGAGAGTCAAATATGTTTAAACAATTTTTACAGAGAGTCAAATATGTTTAAACAATTTTTACAGAGAGTGGGTATATATACGATAATTGCTCCGTATTGAAGCAAACAATTTTCTTTCTTTAACCAAAATACAATGATATTTTTGAACACGTTTAAATAATGATTAAGGAAGATCAGAATATTACAGATTTCTTTGTATCACTAAAAACAATGGATTTTAGTTGAATACGCTAGGCGACTCACCCTGTGAGATTTATTTGAATTTTACATCTGAATTTCCGGATTGGTTGTTTGCGTTTTGTTCTGTTATTTTCCATGGACGCCCGCGCGGAGGTAGGTGGTTCAGAGAGTGTTCGTCGGATTTGGTTTCCTTCAGTTTTTTCTTCCCAGGGCCGATCGCGGAAACCGAATCGCGTAATGTTCCCGCAATTTTCCAGAATCCTCAGAAAGGAACGCCGTAGGACCGTACCAGGGATCACAATGAGTGATCGTTATGCGTATTCAAAATGGCCTTACCTGGCAGGGTGTAGCCAGCGCCTATTGTTGACCCTCCACTTTCCCGGAAAACGCAGCGGATTGTGCAAACCGAGCTCACGTGCAACTGCGAGCCGATACGCTGGAACCACCCCTTATGCTTCTTTCGGCTTCCGGAAAGAAAAAAAGGTTAAAGCTCTGAAGAATTTTACAGAAACCGTCTACCAACCGTTCACTCTTCATTAACCCTCTGTTCTGTTACTTTTTAAATAATAAAATAACATTTTTTTGTCACGCTGCAGATGTACCTTATACGTTTATTAACATCTCAGTTTCTTTTTTCAATTTACGGTTTACTCACTAAATTGATTCAGATTTTTGAATTGGTAGTTAACGTAGCAGACTGAAGTATTTTTAATGAAAACATGGATGTGCCTTTATTTAGAGCAGCTTAATTTATTGAATAAATTCAATCTATTCACATTGACAAGCATTTTTTCACCTAACTTTGTTCGCTAAGAATATTTTAACCGTCAAAAGAAATTCTTTCTTCACCCCGACTTTCGTGAAATAATCTATAAAGCTAGAAGAACAAAAATACTCAGTCTATTTATAAATTACTTTAGAAAATTAATTACCCTGTGCAGTAAAGTATGCTAGAACGAACTAATTGGTTCTACAACCTCGTTCGTATAGCATCTGTTCGTCGTAGCATCCCCTACACATAAAAGTCTTTCACAAACTTGAAAACTCACCCTGCTGCACTTTTATTATGTTCTACCAAAAATGATAGATTCAAATTTTTATACAGTTCCTTCTGAAATGATTAAAACCAAACAAATGCTCTTGTAAAAATTCATCCATCCAGATTGTAAAATGTTTGTAAAATCAGTGTAAAAATTAACTAATAGATTCACATAAATCTTACAATACCACACCGATTCCTAATTTTTATAAACCATTACGAGGTAACCGGTTCAACTATTCTAATATCAATAATGATACCCCTCATTTGAATTCTACTCGAGTCTTAAAGATCTAGATTACTTCCTGTTATCAGTGGCATTCAATTTCGATAAGAACAGCCTGTTTCCGATATGAATCGGCGAAGGATGTTTATACACGGTGAATTTCTTGACTCGGGAAGAATAAGTTAGCCTTCCGGATCCCCTTCAACGGCCGATGACGATAGTCTTTGAAGACGTCGAGGAAAAGGTAGAAGGCAGAAGGATAAGGAACCAGAATTCGACTCCGTGAAAACATCTTCCCTTGCCCTATCGTTCCTTCCGTCTTCACGGAAACCCCCGGAGCCATTGATCGATGGTGATGGAGATGCGAATAAACAAAAGTTTCGCGGGGCGGTAAGAGGGTGGCCGGGCATCATCAGTCATCCGGTTTTGTCATGTGTGTTCCCGATGCCGGTTGTGTGGTAGCGTAGGTATATTCTCCTTGGTATCGTGGCCACCACGTGACGCGAGAGATCTTATGCCGGACGAGGGCATGAGGATCAACCGAGGCGTTCGTGTGAACGACACATTAATTCCGCCACCGTTCCCAAAAATCGAATGCTTATTCCCCTGTTATCTCCTCACGTGTTTCCAGCTCGTGTGGGTCCGGGGTTTCGATCGAGAACGCTTGACAAAAGTAATTATTAGGGACATTGTGTTTTATAATTCAACGTAAATTAAGCATGATCTCGGTAGAAATAAATGTTTCGTGAGAAACCCCATGCTTAATTTTATTTCCTCGTATTTAATCGAATCTAATAAAACTGTGAAGGGGTGGTTATCCGAATCAAGAAGTTCATTTAGAACACTTCGTAGAGATAATTATGTTATAAGCGATAAATTATTTGCGATCTTTAGTAAAATTTAATAGAACTGCAAAGGGGTGGTTAGTAAAGTAATTGAGAAGGACATTATCAATTATCTAATGCTTGGTACCATGTTAATTAGAAAAATGTGACTAACGTCTTGATGAAAGCTTGATAGGAAAATCATGGAAAACAGCAAAGTTTATGCGGCATTTTTATAGAAAATTCGTCTGGCGTGTTATGGCGGCCGGGTTCCATCCCGTAGTCCGCGATAATGGTGAACCGGAAAGACGCTCTTAGAGCTCTCGGGGTGCCTAAGCGCTTGGTTGGCTTGGTCGTCGGCTTGGTCGCAGCAAAGAACGATTTATTGATTAGTACGGCCAGCCAATGGCGCATTGGTCAGTTGCACGAAAGCTTCCCGGATACAACCCCAGCAGCAAAGAACCGAGGGGGTTGTTGCGCGCGTCAGGGAGAGGGTTGCAACCCCCATAGCATCTCTCGGTCCGAGAGAGGGTCCAGCGTGACGTAGCTTATCTCATTCTCGGAAATTATGGTGGAACGATGAAGGGTGCCACCACCGGGGTTCTCTTGGTTTTCTGTGTATATAAGGCCTCCCGGCGGCCATTGCTCCTGGCCTTTGAGCCTCGACGAAAATCTAATATTCCTTTTGATCATACCGTATTAACCGAGAAAGGGGAGAAAGGAGAGAACGAGACATACTGCAAATTAGTTCTCACGCGGTAAAGAAATGTTTCTCTGCGAGCAACGCGGTTCCTGTTGGATCGATCCCAATTTTACTAGAAATCATCTGGATCAAAGTTGCGATCTTTTTTTTTTTAAGGTTTTTACACCTGGTGAGTTGTCTTAATTTAATTGATAATGTTACCCAGAGCTGGCGCTCTCTACACATTAAACATGGGCATTTTTTGATTTTTCACATTTTGAGTGTTTATTTGTTCGTATTCAAGTTGAATTAGTGTAGCTAGAAAATTTTCAAAAAACTAGCTAAGAGCGGAATCTGGATCAAAGTTGCGATCGGGGCCGGCGAAATTGGCCGAGGTGCGAACTGAAACGCTTCCTCCGTCATTATCAATATTTTGTAGACTCTTTGTAAAAAAAATACGCCCGGAACAAGACTGCATTCTTCGCAACATTTAAATTGAGGTATCTGCTGAAGTAATACTTTTTCGACATGCCAGGGTTAATACCTTTTCACGAAACTGCGAACACCTTGAACCATAAGAGGGTTGACGGTGAGAGATGATAGAGGGTGCCGTTAATTTCCGTGCAGAACGGGCGGTTTTCACGCGAAAAATCAAAGGCGCTCTTAAAAGGAAAGCCAAGCGAGGATCAATTATTCAAGGATCGAACCTTTTCAGATCCCTCTCTCCTTCAAGTGTGAGAATCAGCCACCTCCTCGCTCTCGTGTCCCATCGCGTCCCCTTCGTTCTTTCTTCGAAAGCATTCTCTTGGCGGAGCTGCACTTACCGATTCATCCGGCGTGGTTCTTCTTACTCAACGACGTAATTAGGTCCGCGGCGCATCAAGTATTTATTCTTTCATTAGACTGGCCGTGTTAGAAACAGCGCGGTATAAGGGTCGACGAGGAGAGGAGGCGACGTCATCCAGGAGGAAACTTGATCAGCTCGAAACTTCGCTCGTTTACCGGGCGAAGCACCAATTAATGCGGAACCGTCCCCTTTCCGTCCCAGTTTGATATATTTCCGCGATCGTTGCGGGCCCGCCTTTTTTCCTCCTTTTTTCAATTAAACCCAGCTGCTCAACGACTGGGGGTGGTTTAATAGCTTGTTACAAGCGAGCCTTAAATTTTTATTCGTGGTATCGGAGGTGCTGAGTACGGAACTGCGAAAATTGCCATTGAGGAAGCTTCAGTTCGAAAGTCTTCTTCCAGGCACCATCGGGCTTCAAGATTCTGGTTTTATGTATTAATCATTTGATGCAGGCTCTGAGTGTGCTGGAAACTCGATGAGTTTAATTTAAATAAAATATGATACAAAGTTTTTATACATTCTAAACATTTCTGTGGCCCGTCTGATAACAAATAAATACATGTTGACTCATATGAAAGACATATTTATGAAATGAATAGTAGGGGTTGATTTAAGATGTGCTTATGAAGTCTTGTTCCAGGAGCTACATGAATGATTGTAACAAAATAAAAATATGCCATAAATTGACGCTGCATAAAATCACTTTTCATGACCTTTCTGATAACAAATTAATTATCAATTATTATCAAAGGAATATTTACATTGTAGTAAGAACTGTGTTTAAAATTGTTTACTGACAACACACGCACCCAGCCTTTTCAATGGTCGATGAAATGCAAACTAATTTGTTTAATAAACAAGAAATCAACGTGTAATGAATGTGAAACATGTAGTTGTTCGCGTTCGAGGAATTTACTGTTCCAGGCGGTCCGCTCCAAGGGATTAATGATTTCGGGAACCATTTACTTTTTTCCTGACAGGTCGGCGCTTTCAGTTCTACCAGACGCCGATAGCGCGTGGAACTATTAAAGAGTTTTTCCGTCTGCTACCGAAAACGCAGCGGGCCCACCCACGAGCACGAAATATTATAAATCAGTTGAACGCGAACGATTCTCCACGGACTTTTCGGACCCATCTGCTCGAGAACTTCATTCCTTTTCATAAATGTCACCGGCGAAACGTTGTTACCACTCCTTTACATAATTAATTTGATTTATGCCGCGCGGTTTCGACACGATGACGCGGCTGCCGAGGAATCGACGCGTGACCACGTCTATATTTGACGCAACAACTTCAATAAACATTTTCCTATCATTTTTACGATGGTTTCTGCTCGTAAGCAGACTGCGGATTTTATTAATTTAGTTATATAATTAGACAGTAAAGGGATTAAAATAATTTAAGAATATTATCACCTTTCTTACAACTTAATAAAACTACTAAAAAGAAAAATTAATCTACCTGGTTCCTGTGCGGTACAATGCAAACAAATTTTATTTTGCGCGAAGTTTCGCAATCTACTCATGAATAATATTTATTATACTAAAATAATAGTAACTACTAATTAGGCAGCAATAGCTATTTACTATAAATTTGTCACTCGTTCGACGATAAAAATTTCTTATAATTTTTACACTATTTTATAGCATTATGAGTTATTTTAGAGATACACCATGAAATGTTACCGATTAATGACAAATGAGTTTTTAATCATTACTATTTTAGAAACGTTCAAATATTCAATGTTATATTTCCATACAAATCCACGATCAAATCACTTTCTATTTAGTACCGACCTCCGGATATTTATTTCCGAAATCAGAAGTTATCCAAACAGACATTCCAGCAATTACGAGCAAATAGAAGACTCGTTCTTGAATCCATCTTTTATAAGACGTTTTCTACAGAGGAGGAGATTATCAGGGGATGCGCAGATGCTCCCGATGGTAGCCACGATATCCGCCTAGCACGCGTTTAAAAGCGTGCCGCGAAAAGGCGTCGTCGGCCGAAAGGTCCGAATAATTTCAATCGACTTAGCCGAGATTTTCGATTTTTTGCCGGAAGGCCAACAGATGTGATTTTGAGCACGCTTCGGTGAACATCTCGCCCGCTTTCATGCTGGACGCGTGCTGTTCTGGATTAATTTTTTTCACGAAAAGTGGACCACGTTCTGTATGGACCATCTTGGAGAATACAAATAAAATTGTAACGTTAAAGTACTATTAAACTAGACCATAAAACTTGAGATTGAAGAAAAATTTTAAAAATCCAACGATGTTATTATTTTTCATCCATTAAAATTATTAAGTGAAGAAATAACATTCCCCTTGGTTTCTATTTATTTCAATCGACGAAGACCCCTTCATTTCACATAAAGAACCCCAATATAATTTCCACCAGCTTACTAAAATTATTAAAAGCAGAAATTTTTCCAAAACAATAATTCGCCTATATTTTACATTTCCAAAGAAAGAGAAAAAATAAAAAAAATTAAAAAGTGCTTTCAATTATACAGTGGCTAAAAAAAGTATTGGCACACTCTTAAAAAGATCTACAAAACGCATTTTAAAAATTTTCAATATTGGCCCACATAAAAAAGTTGTAGAATGCAACTTTTAGTATTTTTGGTACAATTCCGAAGAATTGCTATTTTCGACCAAATTTTTTTTCGCATCCTGTGGCAAACTAATTGCTCTAGCTTCCCAAAAAATTAAAATCGTATAATACGATATTTAAAAAGTTATCGCCTTTTTAAGAGTGTGCCAATACTCTTTTTACCCACTTTAAAATAATACCATCTTGCTGGAGAAGAGGACAATCCTCGCCAGGTTCTAACAACGAATTAGTAAACGAAAGTCGGTACAAAATATAGGAAGAGCCAGTTAGTAAAAGTAAAAAGTGAATTTCCCAGCAACAATGGGACAGTCGGTCCGAGGGCGAGATTTCGTGGTAAATCGCAGAAAGTTCCAATTCCGCAGTTGAATGCCGTCGAGGCGCGGTAATATCGACGCCGTACTTAGCGGATATTCTATTTTCGTGGGATGGACATTCGTTTGAATCGGGTGCGAAATTTCGTGGGACCGTATATCCCGTCCCACCGGCAATTCTGTCGGAGTTATGTAAAACGAAAATGTCCGGGGATTGGAGAGAGAGAGAGAGAGAGAGATAGAGCCCCACCTTCTCCGCACCATTGAGGTCCAACAATGAAGTTTTCTGCATAATACGGTGGTGGAGCGAACGGAGAGAGGACCAAGATTTGACGAGCACGGATGGAAAAAGGGGATCGCACATATGCCGCGGGCTCAATACCCGTTTACTCAATACACCCCGAAACTTTGAATAGCTTTGGGGCAGTCGAATCATCGACGTGTTCGATCCCTCTCACCCTCCGATCATTCTCATCAGCTTTCCCGGTGCGGCACGTTAATGAACCCCTCTCTCTCAGCCATTTATTATTATTGAACACTGGATATCGCGTCGGTCAGGGTTTTCCAAAAATATCGTGCACTCCGAAATAACCCATTCATTTTTGTTAAACAAAAAAGAAAACCCGATCTGCGATATATGTAAAGTACCAGTTAACATGAATCATCTAATAATAGAATGCAAAAAATATGAGAATGAAAGAAAAAGCGCTAAGTTGCCTGGATCCTTACCCATTCTGTTAGGCACTGAGGAGTATATCGCCGGTCTTGCCCAGTATATCAAAGATACTAATATGTATAAAATATTGTAAGAAAATGTACCGTGTTGCTAATGACCTTAGATGTTGAAGCAACGTTAAATAAATAAGTAAAAAAAAAAAAATATCGTGGCGGAGAAAGTTACTTCGAGTGACCTCGGCAACCACTCAAGGTTTTCCGCCATTTTTATTGCTTACCTGAAAAGTCAATTTTTCTGAGAATATCACAAAAATGATTTATGTATCTCTACGGAAAATAAAAAATTGTCCCCATCAATCCCTAAAAAATGGAAGCCAAATGAAAAGTTCTTTCTGTAGCGATGTGTGAAAAGGTTGAAAATCGGGGTTCCTGAATTTGTTTCGATCTCGTGATTTGTATGAACGTGTGAATAAATTGCGCGAGATTTGCCGGCATTTTTCCCGCGCCATTGAGCTAGAGAGTGCCGATGATCGTGATCAAGAGGTGGAAGAGCAAACGGTGAAAAAGGGAAAAGAAAAACGGGAAACAACGGAGACACGTATCTGCTGCCTGTTGCTACTGGCGGCGCTCGTGTTGCGATAAAAACGAGAGAAGAGCGTCGATGATGCTGTGGGGGTGAGAAGATGTTTACGAGAACGCAGTTCTGCTCCAAGGTCGGCAGTTTATCGCGAATGAGTGGCTGTTTCTCATGCGTTCGCTGATTATTGTGCCGGGTATCCTTTTAACAAAATCTACAGTCTACAAATGTATTTTGGCAGTGCTTTTTCCTATGAAAATGCTATTAAAATAATATCAAGCTTCTTGCAGATGCAGTGAAGATATTAAACAAATTATTAAATCCGTCTGAAATATTTTTTATAAAAATCAGAATACCCTGCGAAATATATTGAAGAAATTTTGATAGTCTTTTAAATTACTTGTACCAATTTCATCAACGTGTACGAAATCTAAAAACTCGGTTTAGAGTGGATAGAAATTCTCTACCGAAGCTCTTCTGCGCGACAAAATGGCGCCTGAGACGAGTCGCTAATGCTGAGATCTACTTTGAATTATTGCAAGGAGATAGCTCCTCCATTACAGATGGAGCAGCCATCGTTCATATCATATTCCCACGGAAGTCTGGAGCAATTAGCTCATCGACGCAGGGATTAAAGCCGATGTGACCGTGGCAGGTGCTCCGAGATGAATGAAGGAGTTCTTCTCGAGAGTTCCGACATTTTCCTCGGGAATCAATTATTCCCGGGCTCGTCCGAGCTAATCGCGATTACGGTCCATCATTGGCTGAGTGTCATATTTTCATTATCGCCAGGGTTAGTAAACACATTACAAGCTTCTCACATTAGCCAGCAGCGAGGAGGCGGAGGAGGAAAACCGTGGAAACGGAAGAACAACAAATCCGGGCTGAGGAAACTCAAACAGGTCGGGTCGCATCTGTCTTCCTTGAGAAAGTCGAACCTCTCGATCATTCCTATGGGAAAATCGTGCCAGAAAAAATCGCGAGCTCCGGTAAAATTTGCTAAAATGCTGGCTGAGTCGATGAGAAAGAACTTGAACCTACAACAAATAAAGTTAAAAATTCCGATGAGATTTCCTTTTCGATAATTCTTGAAAAAATGTTTCATTTGTGTATATAATGATGTCGCATTTTATTATGGATTCTATTATGGATAGATTGCAGATTTTATGCATTTATGACAAAAATGGGTGCGCACAATTTAAAACAGTGGAAGTATTAAAAAGATTTCATGCCACCAGTATATTAGTTTTACCTTAATTAGATAATTAAAAGAAGAATTAAATTTTCATTTGACTTCTGCGTCTTGCAATCAATGCAAACATTTTTTATTCTGCATAAAGATCCGCAGTCTAATCATGGATATGACTGGTCGAACTACAGAGTCGAAGAAAAAATGAGCGAATGAACACTATTTAACAAAAATACAAGATTAATCGTGTCTGTATACTGTCTTATAATTTTGTTCGCTAGCGTAGAATGCTCGAGGACTTTTCCTACCCCTTCATCCCCTTCTTGCGATCAGCTTCTCCTCGCGCGGAGAATGCGATGCATCGACGAAAAGCATGCGAGATGAAGTGACATTATGTCAATGAAGGTCCACGTGTCCCCGCTTCTGGCGATTGTCTTCCAATAATACACCGCGCTCTCGTGTTTGCTCTCCTCTCGTGCTCTCGCTCCCAACCGTGTTTTTTCTCCCGTCTATGACAGATCATTTCGAGGGTGGATATTATCTGTCTTATTGCGCTGTATTACGAGCACTGTGACACTCGAAATCGTTTTGACAAGTAATAAATCCTCGCGAAGGAAAACGTTTATTCAATCGGAAGTTACCATGGTGTATCGAGGGGACAAACTCAATTGAGAGCACATGCTATAATTAACAAGTTCTTCCACGAAAATCTCTCGCCCACGTGTAATTCCGTTATGAACAATCTCTTTCGAAACAAATTAAAACGCAATTCGACGCTCTCCTACAGCATCCGCAACCCGAGACGATTCGTCAGCCGTCTTCGCCAGCAAACGAGGTCTTTATGACTCCATTATGTGCAACTCCGCTCCGCCTATTAGCATAATCGATCTTTTCACCGCCTAACAATCCTTTTCACGAATTCCTATCGATCTCGGCTACGCTGGGGTTGTTACAGTGCTCGGTAATAATGGAACTAGCCCGAGAATCGGACGTTTATTGCTCGATACGAGTCTCGCAGCGTTTGCTGCCGGTGTTGTGGACCTCGAAGGGCGTAGCTGACTCTTCTACTCTTTCCTCGAGGTCGGACAATTGTCCAGATTGATCGGTGGGACAACGTCGTGGCCAGACGAAACCGAAAACGCAGGAAAACCAGATCTCGGGGAAAAGGACGCGTCCACGTCCGACCGGAAGAGTGGAACAATCGAGTGTCGGCAGTCGGTCTTTGTTGCACGAAAAAGGAGCTCGGAGGCGTTAACGTTATTCGGCCAGGAAGGACATCGCCCGGTCCTTTTTGCTAAATAGTCCACCACGCCCTTGCAGACCTACGACGATTTTTTTTAGGATGTCCCTACGTGGACTCTGGACCGGCGAGAAAAACCCATGGACAGTTTTCGAGCCCCAGAAAAACGTGGGTAAAGGTTGTTCATACTTGAAAATAGACTAGAGATTTTTCTGTAAATTTTCATGAACATCCCTGAATCGAGGAGCTATGTCCCCAAAAAATAGTGCTCTAGCAGCTCACATGCACATTTGTAAATTAAATATGAGAGTTTGAATAGACGTTTTTAAATTACATTTAAATTGCCATTTTTTAATTAAATAGACATTTTAAATGGCAATGTTTCTATTTGTAATTTTTTCAACGAGTCGAAAATAATGCAGCAGTTCTTCAAATTCGAAAATATCTCAAGTTCTCTGGTAAAATCTTCTGAAACAGATCACCGCAGGCAGCGAGCTAGCTAATCACGATCACGAATGGAGACTTCAATGCCTAGCCAGGAAAATCGTCAAGTGGATTACGGGAATTCGAATAACGACCGCATTCGGTGATTAAACCATGCTCCGTTTAATCCTCGTGCGATCGTTGGTGATTCTTTTACGTGGATACCCGCATTCCTAAATTTTGCTTTTATTCTTGATCGTGGTGTTCACAAAGAACGTTTCTATTCCGTGTGTATGGGGGTTAAAAATGAGGGTATGGAAAACCTTGTCAAAATCGAAGAAAGGAGACGACAAATTAAGGCGAACCTGCTACACAATACCGATCGTAATTGTAATCTTGTTATACTTTCTGCTTTGTTCAGGAACGTATTAAACTGGTTCAGGAAAAATTGCTGTCCATCTTCAAGATATAAATCGTAGTTTTAAATCCACAACGTTGCTATATCGAGTATAACGAATCTATACATTTCTTCAGTCACGACGATTGAACTTGTTCCTACATTTTGTAGCACAAAACCTTGTCAAAATTGAAGAAAGGAGTCAACAATTTAAGGCGAACCTGCTACACAATACCGATCGTAATTGTAATCTTGTTATACTTTCTGCTTTGTTCAGGAACGTATTAAACTGGTTCAGGAAAGATTGCTGTCCATCTTCAAGATATAAATCGTAGTTTTAAATCCACAATGTTGCAGCATCCAACGTTGCTACATCGAGTACCACGAATCTCTACATTTCTTCAGTCAGGACGATTGAACTTGTTCCTACATGTTTTAGCACAAAACCTTGTCGAAATTGAAGAAAGGAGTCAACAATTTAAGGCGAACCTGCTACACAATACCGATCGTAATTATAATCTTGTTATACTTTCTGCTTTGTTCAGGAACGTATTAAACTGGTTCGGGAAAGATTGCTGTCTATCTTCAAGATATAAATCGTAGGTTTAAATCCACAAAGTTGCTACATCGAGTACCACGAATCTCTACATTTCTTCAGTCAGGACGATTGAACTTGTTCCTACATTTTTTAGCACAAATCTTGTCAAAATTGAAGAAAGGAGTCGACAATTTAAGGCGAACCTGCTACACAATACCGATCGTAATTGTAATCTTGTTATACTTTCTGCTTTGTTCAGGAACGTATTAAACTGGTTCAGGAAAAATTGCTGTCCATCTTCAAGATATAAATCGTAGGTTTAAATCCACAACGTTGCTATATCGAGTATAACGAATCTCTACATTTCTTCAGTCAGGACGATTGAACTTGTTCCTACATTTTGTAGCACAAAACCTTGTCAAAATTGAAGAAAGGAGTCGACAATTTAAAGCGAACCTGCTACACAATACCGATCGTAATTGCAAGCTTGTTATACTTACTGCTTTGTTCAGGAACGTATTAAACTGGTGCAGGAAAGATTGCTGTCCATCTTCAAGATATAAATCATAGTTTGAAATCCACAATGTTGCAGCATTTAACGTTGCTACATCGAGTACCACGAATCTCTACGTTTCTTCAGTCAGGACGATTGAACTTGTTCGTACATTTTTTAGCGCAGGAGCCAGATGTCTCGATTTCCCCCGTTGCGCAGCCATTCCCAAAAGATCAGAGGTCGCATTCATGGTTGCCCAATCGCGGAAATCATCTATGGAAAATACCTGTTTCCCACGCTTTGCATAAGGGACCAAACGCCTCCGCCTCGCAGGAAGACTTTAAAGAGTCGATTTAAACGGACGATCCACATCAGACAGCTCCCGGTTCGCACCCCTTCCTGACACATTGTGGGAGTCGGCACGGTTTACATAATTTTTCCCAAGCGCAGGAATATTCAAAAATCGCAACCTGCTGGCTTCGAGGGTTCCAGGGACACAGAGACTCGCCCCGTTCATCCCCATCGAGCCTCGAACCTCGTGAAATCGTACGGCTTTGTATGGAAATAAGAATGCCGGAGCACCCACACCCCCACAACGTATACCTGCTTGCGTGTGTCCATCAGGGTCTATATGAATTCGCATGTGCACGTGAACTTCAAAAGAGATGGGGGCGAGAACGGGAGCCGCGTTACTGGCTTTTTCTATCTTAAAACGAAAAGAGAGGGTGAGAGTGGGGTAGGACTCGAATCGAGTGCTACGAAAATATTTTCTCGGGCGGAAGGAACTGCGTGGAGAAGGTCCTGAAGGGCCAAGGGAGGATCCGACCCTCCACATGTTTTGCTCGGAAAACCTAAGTGTCACTAAGGAAAATGACTTCAGACAGATATTAACTGGATTTTGTATTGCACAACAGCACTGTTGTTCTTTGGCTAAAATATTCATTACCCAATAAAAGCACACCAAACTTCAATTTAAAAAAGAAACATATACCGTCGGTTCCGATAATCAAGGTTCCACTGTTTCGTGGATTAAAAAAACAAATAAAATCCAAATTGCACCGTGTTCGACATCATTGTCAGCACGAACCCGTAGGTATTTTCCAACATCATTGAATTAGAAGATTATAGAAAAACTCTTGTTTGACCGATCCTTGTATTCGTTCGAAGGACATGGTTTCAGATGTCGTGTTCAGTTAGAAATCGCGCTGGGCAGCCTCTTTAGGTAGCAACAATTACCGTCGTACACTTTCTCCTTTCCAACTAAGGGTTACCATGGCCCCCCATAAGTGGTATTCGATGCCTGTACCCTTCTCGACGCAGATTAACCCGGGAACCCTTTTTCGCCTGAGAACGCGCATAGTCAACAGGATCTGTCGAACATCCTAGAGCCAGGTCCTGCTATCTTTCCAAACATCAGAGATCCACTTAAATATTTCGAAAACGTGAATCGTCCGGTGATTCCGAATCCTTTCGAAGGTTCGTCGTCGTTCGAAGGACGTTCGTGTTGTGACAGGTCATCTTTGTCGTCGTCTCTCTATCAGATCGTGATTATTTATTTAAATCGTGCTCGCGATCGAATCGAGACTATTGTGCGTTTAATGCGTCTTGTGTTAGGGGCACAATGGCGGCGATTTTTCGAGATCTTGCTCGCGATTGAATGGAAATTTTTCGAAAGGAAATTCCGAGGGGAGAAAAGTTTGAATAAATTGTGTTTGACATAGGGAATTTCATAGTACTTTATATGGGCTCTATAGTGTTTTAGCAATCAACAGGTGATTTTGAGCACTGTCTTCTTGCCATTTGTTTTTAATCCCGCAGAACTCTGAAACACCTAAATAGAACGGAAAAACACTTGGCAAGATCCTCGGTTGTAAAAGGAACCACGAGATACATAAACGAGTCCTGGTGTTTTATCGCCTTAGGGTTGTCGTTGTGGGTCGAAGAAAGGGGGAACAACGAGAGAGAGAAAGGCTTCGAAGAGGGTGGGAAATGGGTTTCGGTGGCGCACAGTGGTTTAAGACCGAAGGAAGTCATTTTTCTGAACGGTAAATATGTATACGTTTGTCACTACGATTTGTTGCTCGCGTGGTTGCACCTCAAACTTGGTACTCAATAAATTTTAAGAATATGTCAAGATTCCACCGACAATAAATTTGCCAAAAAAGTTATTTTTTGCCAGAGACAACGAGACAACAATTTTTCAGTAATCATCACATGATTGGACAATTATCCCTCGTTATAAAATAAAGCAGAACCTTCGCTTTCAGAAAATGTCCAGTTCCCATCGCCAACAAATTTGGTAAAGACAAGTAAAGAAAGTTGACAAACATTGATCAGAGGTAAGTCTTTTAGTAAAATATTTTTTTAAAAATCGTGAGTTATCTGAAAATATGAAGTAGAACAAAACAGCTTTCACTTCGAAAAAAAGCCACTGCTTTCTAACAAATTCCGAAAAAAAACATAAACTGCCAGAGAGACGAGACAACCCTTTCGACGGAGGTCTTTCCCGAGGTCGGCCATGTTGGATCGCAATAAAAAAAGAGAGAAAAAGGGAAGAAAGGCTGAAGAGCAAGAGGGGGAAGGCAAAGCCCGCGGCGTTCGCCCAATCTCATTAACCCTTCACCGCTCGGAATTTAGAAAGGGGTCGGAATTCTAACCCTTCCCAGTCGCCATGGCAACGAGCCCTTCCTTCATCGTTGCGCCGGCAGTGTCCAATGGCAACAGGCTCACCTGCTACACTTGATACCGTCGGGCTCGGCCATTTAAATCGTTTCGGGTGCGGGATCGTTAGAGCAGTTCGAGTATCGAGTTACCGGCCATGACAAGTGAAAGAGAGAGAGAGACAAGAAGAAAGTTTCTGGCGCCAGGCTGATCGCCCACGCAAATCCGCGTCACCCTCCCTCCCCCGGAAGCCATAAGCCGAGTCATTCTAACCGCGATGCCGCAGAAATTTAATCTCGTTTCCGGTAAGCGCGAGAGAACCAAGCTTAATCGAGCTAATCGATTCGAGGAATTTATGCGGAATCCCCCAAGGCGGTCGGAGCTGAACAAATTAAACCCGCAAACGGGTCTGCGAATTAAAAAAAGGAACACCAGAAGGCGAACGAACGCCAATCGAAAACGCGATGTGGAAACATTCTTCCAAGCCACCTAAAGAGCAACACAGTTTATTACGGACACTAGTATTTCGTTGAATAATTATTACCAATAATTATTAATAATTACTGAACTTACCATTTTCTTCGATGTATTGTAAAGGAATAGTAGAAGATAGTTGCGAGCAAGAGGGTTGTTTTTAACGGACGGCATTCTAGAGCATTGATCGTCTCAGATGGAATTTTCGCCGAGGGAAGAATTATTGAGAGGGGGTTGGCTCGCCGTTTCCCATGCATTCTAATCGAATTTCGTCGGCGATAAGTTAACGAGCACCCGAAGAAAAATTACGCAAATGCGCTCTTTGCGGATGCTAATGACTGTTTGCTCCGGCAACACCGATCGGAATTCGGTGGGCGGGGCGAAATTCCGCGGCGAAAATTGAATTCCGCTCCCATTCACTTGTTTCCACTATTCCCTCGACCCTTCCTTTAATGAATCGTGTTTATGCTCCCGGCGTCCCATAATATTTGCATTCTTAATTGTCTTCGTTCTGCTAATCTGTCATCGAGGTCCTCTTTCCGATTCCGGGAACACCGTGCACGTATTCTGTTCAAAAGATCACACATCCGCACAGTGACTTTTTAACTCCCATAATTCGTTCGAAAGCAGCTATTGGAAGTAAACAGCGAATTGGAAATAATACAAGTATTTTGAAATTCTTAGACAAATTCAAGTCAGTAGGAACATTTAATTTCTTATTGTCTGTTCGTAAGAATTATACAAAATATGTTATTATTTCTTTCCCTGACAGTCTTAATACGTCAACAATAATACAATATTTTTAAATCCTCGGAATATTTTCGCTATTTTAATTTTGGTCTGTTCATTTCTAATATAAATGCATAAAAGCCGCAGTCTACCGATGATATCAACCGGTTCATCCTTCACGCCACAATGCCGACGGTTCGCGAGTAGTCACGCGCTCGTGTCGGCGATTAGGTTGGTCTCGCGTCCACCCCTCGCCGAGGGGGTGGTAAGAGGGGTTTGGAAAAGTGACATCCCGTCGCAGCCGAGAAATAATGGAAGAGGGAAGCTCATTGGCATTCGCCGGTAGACGGTATAAAAAATAGCCTGTACCCCCGTTGCGCAAGTTGGATTTCCCGCGATGGACGAAGGGGTGACGACTGAAGAATAAGAAAAAGGAGAAGGAAGCCGCAGAGGGGTGGTGGGTGGCGGGGTCTGGGAAAGCGAACGAGAGGGATGAGGAACCCTTTCGGTGGTAAAGGGGAGAAAGAAACAGAAGAGAGTGGAGAGAGAGAGGCTGAACGGATCTCTAGGTTGATAAAGAAAGAAACAGAAAAGAAGAAAGAGCGAGATGGTAGTATAAGAGTTCTTTAGATAGATAAAGGAGGAAACAGGAGAGAAGGGAGAGGGTTGAAGACGTCTTCCGACAGATAAAGAGAGAAGGAGGCTGTTCGAAGGGGGTGAGAGAGGTCCGACCACCCTCGGAAGACAGGGCCGTCGTTCTCGGGGCGCTAGAGGGATGATGAATATAAAGGCAGGGCAAGCAGTTAGGGTGGATTCAACCCTCTCGGCTCGTGGGGCTCACGGGCCAAGAAGGAGCTCAGATCAATACTTTTTATGCGAGAACCACGGCGGCCCGGGAGGGTGGTCGGCTCAGATGAGCACGCGGGGTAGGCACCGCGGAGCAGTCTCGATCTCTCCGACCCACCCCCTCGCTGAACCCTCTCGCTCTCTCTTCTCTCTGGGAAATTCTCCCTTTCCACCACCACCCCCATCTTCGCGGCCCTTCTTTTCTCTCTCCACGTGCCGGCGTAATCAGGAATATCATTAAACTCTCGGCTTCTTCCTTCGCAAGAGTCTTCTCCTCGGGCTTCCACCCCCTGCCACCACCCCCATGGTTGCCGGCCCTCCTTCTCACCCCCTGGTTGCCCTGCTCGCCGTGCTTGCCCCGGTTGCCCTTCACCCCTTCGACAGAGCCACGGGACGCACAGCCCCCTCGTTACTCCGCCGCGTGCATAAAAATAAAAGGCCGAGGAAAAAGTCGAGAACGCAATCTTAACGATTCCGTCGAAGGCTTCTTGCTCCGCGCGCCCGTTGCCCACCGAAGATGTCTGTTGCCGACAAGTTTGCTGAAAAGAAGGATGCTCCGCGAGGAGAACCCTGAAGAGTACTGGCCCCGCCGAGTCTGCCTCTCGAAGAACCTGCTGGCCTCTCGATTTTCCTTAGAACAACGACCGCTATGAGGATTTTTTAAGATCTGACCACTGGAGAAATGGTGTTCCAAGGTCTTGCTGTAGGGGCTGCCTTTTTGTGTTTCGGCTTATTCACGGTGTCTCTGAAGACGCAGCATCGAGTGGAGTTGTGGGAGTTTGGGTGGAGATGTTGGATCGTTTCGGGTTTGTGGAACCCTGTTAGATTTCATTTGTAATCGCTGATGAATAGCATTGATTTAGCATGCTCTTTAGCATGGCTGAATCTTTTTTAGGAACAAATTAGAACGATTTTGATATCTTAACAAGATCTTTTTAACTAGATTTATGGGACATGACTAGATCACAGGTTCCAAAGTCTTTATTCACAATTATTGGGATTGTAAAAATGAACTTCTGGCAAGTTGATATGTTGGAACCTATACTATGGAAGAAACCGAGTTTTAAGAGAATTGTTTTCGTGTTAAAACTGTGACAAAGACTTTCCAGGATTTCGTCAATCTTCGCCAATTCACAGTCTAAAGGCTCCGTCAACCGAGTCACAACCATAATTTCCCAGACAAAGGTATCGTTTACACTCGGTCCAACAAGATCCACCGAATTGTAATTTCGCCAGTTTCCAAACACGGTTTTTCAGTATAGTCCACGTTAAACCGTCCATTATACTCGCGGCACGACTCCGGCATAGATCATCGCACAGGGTGTCCGAAAAATGTCGGAGAATGTTGAATGGAGTGGTTCTCGAGGTGACTCGAAGTAACCGAAGTTTCCAGAAATTTTGTTGGACACCCTGTACGCCTCTAAAACCAAGTTAGCATTTGCATCGAGGATCCAGGATCCCTGGTCCAGCAGATAAGTTCACGGATATTAGTGCAAAATGAATAACGCCGCGTTTTGCTAGTCTTTTGTCGAATCCTAGCATCCTAGCTGAGATGTCTTCGGCTTGTCTTTAACTCCTTCCATGCGAAAACAGGGTAGCAAAACGGAAGGAACACGGTGGAGCACTCAAACTAATCCGTAGATTGGCTTCTGGCTCTCTGTATTTTTCTACCTGGCGGCGCGGTGGTGCGGTGCAGTGGTGGCTCGCTGACTCGAGTGACTGGGCCCCCCGAGTCATCAGAAACGGAAGAAAATCAGTTATTATCCGGCGTGGAATCCGCCGCAAGTGTATCCCCCGACTTCCACGATGCGGACGGATGATATAATTGCCGGGTTACCAGCCCTTTCGCAACCGTTCCTGACTCGAGAGTTCTTCCTCCGAGTAATCTTTCTTTTCTTCTGGAGCCT
Organism: Lasioglossum villosulum; assembly: GCA_963971365.1. NCBI lineage: Eukaryota > Metazoa > Arthropoda > Insecta > Hymenoptera > Halictidae > Lasioglossum > Lasioglossum villosulum. Next base: position 6,937,927 of record OZ020497.1, on the reverse strand, counting down.
CTCGCCACAACCCGGACCTCCTTTCATTAATGTGTTTTCGTTAAGCTTTTCTTCTTCCTGCTTCGTTTCGACTCCAACGATTTTTTCGCCGAGGGAAACGTTGCCGCGCGCTTTGTTCACGATTTCTTTCGACCAGGCATCGCCATCTTGCATCGTGCACCCGAGCTGTGTTTGTTGCTGTTCCATTAGGCCAGCCACAGAGTCTGTACTTTCATTTTTAGTCCATTGACAGATTATTAATTTATTTAATTTATCGAAGAAGACTGTCTACTCTGTTTAATTGTTATTTCAAACAAAAATACATGCGTATGGTACTCGTATCTTCCCTTGATTCTTGAGCACAGGTTATAGTCGTTTTATTTTATGGTAACAAGCAGGTCTGGGTTATCGTCTCCTCCCTCCAAATCTTACGCAAACTCTACCTGTTCCCCTCATTTTTTCGATTTCTTCCCTCTTTGAAATTTCTCTCGCTCTTTGCCTCTCTCTTTCTTTCTTTCATTCGAAGCTGCCACATCTTTCAGAAAGCATTTCTTAGGACCGAGGCCAACTCGAGCGAGCATAATGCGAGAACCTGGCAAGCTCGGTTCGCGGAAACCACCCCGTTTTACGATTCCTCCTCTTATTGGACGACGGATAGCGGCTTCCCCGGGTATTTTGCATTCGATCGTAACTAATTCCGATCCAGACGTACACGCCTTTATCGTTTCGGTAACATCAACCTCTCCTCGTGCTTCAACTTCTCCTTTTTATCATTCTACAATGCCGTGGAAAATGAAGACACTCGTATAAACACGAAAGGAAGCTCGCGTTGCCCCTACCGTGGTCGGGGGATGTTTCTGATATTAATGAGGATGGTTTCTTCCGCAAACTGGTATAAGAATATTCTTCATTTTTATGTTAGAGATTTTCACAGCTATTTGTCCAGAGCTGATTTCTTTTTATTTTCCTAAAGAATTTTCAGTAACCCTCGAGTGAGACTCGTGATGCAGGTTTTGAACAGAATCCAATCTATACTAATAATTTCCTTTGAACCGAAATCAAATTCTACTTTATTGTTGCCAATATATTCCGTAAAAATTTAGTAAATACAATTAAAAATTTAGGATCGCATTTCACCCTCTCTATTACTCAGCAAGATAAATACAAAAAATACAAATATTTTTAAGATTCTGGTTCGCGACTCATTCGAACAGGAAATTTCGAGCTCGCGGAACAGTTTTGATTGAAGAACCCTTTGACGAAGTGGCAAAGTCATGGTCCTCGATCGTGCATGAAATCTCGGAACGCATCCTCGAACGAGAAACGAATTTAATCCCTGCGTCTCGAAGGAGGGAGTACGATCGTCTCGAGAGCAGATGCGTGTCCTGGAAAGATTCGAGATTCGAGATATCCCGCCAATTTCTCCTGCGGGTTGTCAATATCTGTAAGGACCAGGACAATGGGTGAGGGGTAGCCGAGGCCTCTAAGATACTCACTCAAGCCGAACAATAACATATTGCAGAACTCCGAAGGTATTCGACGAACTAACTCTGTGTAGGTGTACACGCAGCACACACACGAATGCAACGAATACCTGCACGCACAACCCCCGACGAAGCTCCGGGCACGGGGGTGTTGTCCTTCTGCGGATCTCGGCGTACCTGTTTCCACTCGAGTCGTAACTGTTGTACGCAACCGGGGAATATGAATGAGACCCGGAGATTTTCTGCGGCAGCAGGACGCTGCCAACTTCAAACATGTGCATTACAGCTGTCGTTATTCCGTTTCTTTTTATTGTCATATCGAGCACGAATTGTGACTGGTACACGTTGTTTTGTAAACAGCATAAATTAAAGCTGAATTTAAATTTCAATAATAACAACGAGGGAATAAACAAATTTAGTCATTTCTGATGCATCTTTGTAATTTGAATGAGAAGAAAAATAGTGGGCCTTTTTTTAAACAAGTATTTAGCTTCAGAGACCTATTCACGATCGAGCATACGCAACAATTATTGTGCAACATGATGTCCATCCAAATCCATATTGTATAAATTAGTCAATCACTACCATTCACGGTCAATAATGTTGCGCAATATGCTTGACCGTGAATGGGCCCCTTTATTCAACAGTATATATGTATAGTTAGCAATTAATAATAATTTTTTACACGAGCGACAGCCTTCTTCCTCTGGGCTGTTTTCGTAAATAGAAATAAAAATTGTGGTTGCATTTTTAGTGTATTATTGTCGATTAATTTTTTTTATACAGGGTGAGTGTTTTAACATGACGACCTCAAGTAACTCGTAAAATATTCGTTGCACCGAAAAATGTTTCAAACAAAAGTTGCATGGTATCTAGGGGGACATACAGTGCACTAATCTGTTTTTTATTACTTTACTTTTTTATCGAGATGCTGGGTCACCTTCATTTTTTAAATGAAATGTCTAGTATTCTTTTTCAAATTGAAATAAATCATCAAATTTTGCGTAAAAAAGTATTACACAAAGCGGGAATTCAAATGAATAATTTCTTTAAAAAATATCTTAGTAATTATTCATTTGAAGTCCCACTTTGCGTAATACTTTTTTACGTAAAATTTGAACAAATATTAGATTTAAATAACTGGAGGTGACCCTAATATCCGAATAAAAAAGTAAGGTAATAAAAAACAGATTATAGCATTCTATGTCCCCCTGGATACCATGTAACTTTTGTTTGAAACATTTTTTCGTGCAACGAATACTTTATGAGCTATTTGAGGTCGTCAAGTTAGAAGATCCACCCTGTATAAAAAAATTGATCGACAAAAATGCACTAAAAATACAACCATAATTTTTTCTATGTTTTCCCTTCTTAATTGGTGGAAATGTTATTCCACCGTCGCAAGACGTGGTAGGTGTATATTTATAATTTTTTATCCACAGTCAGTAAGTACATTATTTATTTCTACGCTTATTTATTGCACGTTTACCCTATTGATTTTTTGGGATGCTCTGGAGCACAGAAATAAAAATCAAATTGCGTTCCATATTTCACTTCTGCATAAGGTTTATTACCGAAATGGGTCCGATGGACCGTACGGGTCGTTCGAGGGTTAAAAGAGAGGCTGAAAAATCCCGAAAAATTGGCCGAAATATCCGCAGCCGGGTCATCGAACAACAATTCGTCCAGTTACCTGATCACTCTGGCAGCTTATTTAAGATGGTATCTCCTTGGGACGCAGTCCGAGAGAAACACGGGGTTCGTAAACAGATGTGTTTTGCGCAACAAAGATTGCAGCATCGAGTTTGTAAATTTTGCGGCCTCGTAATGTTCAGGGCCGCGGGCAAAGGCAGGCCTGTTTTACGTGATCCCATAAAACCATTCGGAATCTTGCTCCAGTTTTACACAACCTGTAGATTTACGAGGGTGGCGGCGCGGAGGCGTTAGGGGCTGTGCACTTCGGTTTCGGGAAAAGAGGAAAGGTCCTTGCAGGAAATTGCACCGCGGGGCCCGTATTCAAAACTGCTCCTGTAAATCAACGTCGCGTCTTCGGGAAAAATTTACGGCATTGCTCTAGTTTCGGTCGCAAAATTAGTCATGGTTGTCCTCTCGCCAGCCGTGCCGAGTTCTTTGACAACACTCGGAAATTGCGAATGGACCGCGTTCTGGACCGAATGAAGAATCGTTTCGTTTCGCGTCGATCGTCGAAATGTTCCTAAAATGTTCCAGAAGTTCGTAAGGCTGCAACGATTTACGAATTTCCCAGCCGCATGTTTCGAACCACTTTTGCCATTTTCAATTATTCTTTCACGCACTAGAAACGATTCAAGTTTCGTCCAATCTGCGAATTCATTGTTAATTTCCTGTTTTGGAGATGTGCGAATGTTTTCACATTTATAAGAAAATTCGGACTGCGGAGTTAATTCATACATTTTCTAAAATATTGACTGTATGTATTTTCACTTTACATTGCTTTACAGGGTTACGATCCGAAATAAATAAAAATCGTATTAAATTCTGTGGAATTTTATATTCCAGCATATTCTGAAATGTCTAGTCACGAGTTGATTCATACTTGTTTACGAATATTGCGTCTGAGTTCTTATTATTGCATAACTGATGGAAAATATAAGCATTGACAGACTTCTGGCAAAAGATTAGAAAGTAAATAAATTCATAATTTTCTCGGGAAACATGGGAACAACAATTTCCTGCACAATTTTCCCCCGAGAAATGTATTCTACACTCCTGCTGATTCTTCTACTAATTCTCTGCGTTACGCGTCGAGCAAAATGTACCACAAAGCAGACATCCTAGCTACTTCCAAGCCGATCTCGATTTCTCGGAACGCGAGCCTCGATCTTATGCATGTTACGTGAAACAGTTTCTCTCGGCGACGGAGGAACCGGAAGAGAAGCTATCCACGGGGTCCCATAGAAAAGAAAATCAGTGGACCAAGAAGAATATGTGAGGACCTCGCCACGAGCCACAATGTGTGCCTCCCCCACGCGATCAAGGATCTCGAAGACACGCGCTCTTTATTTATTCCCGTCGATCGTCCGCCTTGGATCTCGAAGCCAGCTGCCACACCGCGGTGGCGCATTGTTCGATTTCTCCTCGAAATCCTTGCTTTCGATCCGTCCTCTCTTCGATCCTCGACACAGATCGACGCGGATCTATGAGCATCGGTGACGAATCAAACGATACTCCGGGGACGTCGAGGGCTGACTTGCGATTCGCTTCACTGGGAACGCGCTATTAATCGATTCTGAGGAGACGCTTTTGAAATTTCACTGGCGTTTTCGGAAAATGTTTGTCAAACGTCTCTGTGGACATGAGAATCCACTTATTCATTTATGTAACGATTTATTTCATAAATATTAGGGTAACTGCACCAGTGAATGAACATTTAAGAAATTGTTCAGGAAAATATTTTATTTAAAAAAAAACTATGTGAATTAAAGGAATCTCATATATGCCAAATAGCTCCCTATACTTCATTTGTCAAAAATAAATGAACACAAATACAATGAAATTATTATTATTCTTCTTTATTAAACGTTAAATCAAAAATATGAAAAATACCAGTCAATGAACACTACATTCTAGTAATTGAATAATGCTAGTCCAATCAATGAACAAAATTATTAAACAATATTCTCCTATTTATTTAACTCTTTAATCACAATTTTATCGCTAGTATGCCGTCCGGGTTAAAATTTGTTGAAATATACAAAAGCGTTCATTTACTGGTGCCCGTTCATTCACTGGTGCAGTTACCCTATATCGTTGCATGTAATTAAGCGGTCGGCGAGATCACAAAGGAATAGCAGAACCACAGTTTTTCTTAGATCAAGGATTTACCGTAGATACTTTCTAAATTCTTAAGGAACATTCGTTTAAAAAAATTATTACAAACATTGTAACTAATGCAAAGACCTTTCGCTGATAATTAGACTGCGGATTAGATACGCTAATGCCTGTTTCTGTTAATGATGCGTTTAGCGTCGGCGCTAGAACGCTTTAAGCAAAAATTCGAAGCATCGGTTTCGTTCCCGCGTGAAATGGGAAGACACCGAACGAAACGGAGGGAGGAGAGGACGAACGTAATGATCTCGGAAATGATTTACAGTCTGTTTCGGTCCGCCCTTTTTTCACCAGTCGGAAACTTCGGCTAGTCACGTGGTAATATTTTTGCCTATTGTCTATAGCCTCCATTAGTGGACTGTACCCACGGAAGAAAGAAACTCGCATTGAATGCTGGTAACGATCTACGATCTGTTCGACTTTAGTCGGCGGAACGTTTCTTTTATTCGGAGGGGCTGGGAATTCGATCTTTGGAAACGCGTGGCCACCGGTGGCAATCATTATGACAGAACGATGATTGGAAACGAAAATTTGCTTGGACGTTGGAGAACGAGTCCGTGTGAAAAAGAAATGAAGAATTCAATGTTACTAGTATACTGCAGATTTTGTGAAGCTACGATAAAATTTCTAATTAAAAGAATTTAATAAAATCAATATATCATATTTATTTGATTTCTGTGCACAAAGATCCGTAGTCTGGTTATTAAAATTTGAAGGATGCAGAAGGGCTAAGATTGCTATGATCAATTCTGTCTTCCCAATTTTGATTTTTCTAGGACTGTATTTAGCAGATTTTGTGAAGCTATGATAAAATTGCTAATTAAAAGAATTTAATAAAATCAATATATCATATTTCTTTAATTTCTGTGCACAAAGATCCGTAGTCTGGTTATTAAAATTTGAAGGATGCAGAAGGGCTAAGATTGCTATGATCAATTCTGTCTTCCCAATTTTGATTTTTCTAGGGCTGTATTTAGCAGTTGGCGTTATGTTGTAGCTTTGTTCGAAAAATTCCCGAAATTGCCTCGATTTTTTACCGTGAAACCGAGGGACCCCCATAAGCGCGCTGTTCCACCTTCTCTCGTTTCACCCACGCGCCACAGTCACGTTCGGTCGAACGCATCCGCGTAAATAATGGACGCCACCACGGTGGTCAAGGCTCGAAGTGATTATAAAGCGGTTTCGCGAGTTCACAGGAATCCGTGGAGTCATTCGCGTGGCATCACGGTAGCCACGTACAGGATTTCACGGTGAGCATATGGCGCGTGCGGTTTCAAACGCGCAGAAATCGATCTTTTTTTCTGGTTTCTGGAAAGCCGAGGTGCAGAGTGAAATTCCGATTCGACGAAGGCTTCCCAATTACGTGGGAGCGAAGAGGAACTAGAAAGAAAATTTCTTTTGTTTGTCCACAGTGTAAATATAAATTTTCTGTTACGTACAGAACGCTACTGGCAGCAAAGCAGTGTTCACTGTGACAATCGTGAAAGATCGCAAGGAAATCTTGAGACAAGGGGTTGAAAAATGACGAAAGATGAGGACTATGAAAAATAAATAGTAACAAATGGAGTTAGTTGCAGGGTTCAACGGTGCATTAACTTCCACGTAGGAAACGTTGTCAGGCAGGTGAGTTATCCATGGATCGCGGTGAGCCTGGATCCTCGAGGATCCAGATATAAAGGGATGCTGCCGGGTGTTGCGCAAGGCCTCAGAGGTGGAAGGTACAAAAGTTCCAATACATCAAGTGCAGTTTTCTTTCTCGTTCGCCGGTAGGTATGGCACAGCGAGGAGAACGGGGAGGGAAAAAGACTTTCGGGGGTAAAGAGAGAACCGTCTAGAGGGGGTGGTGCGACACAACAATGACACAACCCCTCCTGATGCGCATCAATATCCTCGCGTCGGATGCCACATATTTCTGCCGATACAAATGACGCCACCTCGAGGACCAATACCTGCCTCGATTCTCTGTCCTTCGATCATCCACGACCCCGATCGTACCCAAAGCCCCGAGGACTTTTCCCTACAACCCCATACACTTCTCCTGCACCCCCATGCACGCTCGAAATAGTATCCTTCCTTTAACGCTATTTTCCTTTGCGAGGTGTCGACTGATGATTAAAGACCACGATGATGCGAAAAACCTGGAAACAGGGACTGCAGGGTTTCGCTGTTCCGAGAATCTTCGCGCAAATTCGATTTATTTTGCTGGAAATTAGAAATCCAGAGTGGATCTGCGTGGAAGTGAAACGTCTCGGGAAGCCCGGAGATCTGTTTCGGCAGATTCGAGCTCGGAATACCTCGAGGAAACCCTGTGCTGAATAGGAAAACCGTCGAAGACGACGATAGAGGAGTTAGCCGCAAGATTCCAAGATTCCAAGAGGCAAAAGTCTGATTTATTGGCTCGCGGGGGCAAAAAGTCGGAGCAGCCCGGCCCCCGTAACCCTTACTTAACCCGTAGACGTCGGGTCCGGCGATCCCGAAGAGACCCAGGACCACCGCAAGCAATAACGAGAACCATTTGGCCGGCCTATTGTTGTCCGTAGCCGTTTGTGCCGTAACGAGTCCTCCGCGCAGCTCCAGTTTTCGGATCGAGGATCCAGGAAGGCATCATTTTTAACCCAGCACGAGAGAGAGTCGCCATCCTTTTGTTGCCACCGCGCATGTGGCCGACGAATTGCATGGTTCCGGAACACCTTCTTGTTTCTCGTTTCCGAGGAACACGGCTCCGTTCCAGGGACACGACCGTGCGACCAGATCCTTTGCTTCCTGGCGCGTTCACAGCTGATCGGGACACTTCTTTTTTCTGCTTTGGCTGGTTGTCGAGCGGACGTGGTCTTCTGCTACTCGGGTTGCCAGTTTTTCGGCCACTGGAACGAGAAGTCCCACTGCATAATGGGAAATCAAGATTCCGCTCTCCGTTCGTCATTCTGTTTTCATCCCCTTTGTTGCGTTTTGTTTTAAATTATGGCTTCCACTTCGGCGAATGGTTTATTTTCGTTTTAATTGACATCTCGCTCGATGAAGATTGATGTGAACAGGGTTGAAATTAATTCTCGCCCCAATAACAAAGTCGAGACGATTTCGGCGTTAGGCAGTTCCAGTATGCAAATTATGGACTTATCGCGTGAGGTGTTTGCCTGTGTAGAGCATGGTACCGAGATCATGTTAATTTTATTTAAGGTTCGATATTTCCTTCGAACAGCAGAAAACATGACGCAGGAAGGACGAGCTTCGACGAAATAACAGGAAAGAGCGTGCATGCGGCAGGCGGATTAAGGGTGCGAGGGTGAAATCGTTCTTTCCAACTTCAGAAGAACGCCTGATCTCGGAGACGACGACATCCCCAACGGACGTCACACGAACGTGAAACATAAGCCGCCTGCATCGAGCTGCACTCGTCTAGCGTGCATATAACCAGCAGCGTTGCAACATCTGCCATCGACCGTCGACCACTAACGGACTGACCGACCACTGACGCAACTGTCGCGCGTCGTCGCGTATAGTCCTCTGGCTGTCGAATGTCGATGATAATGATAATTTTAAGCTCCTCAAGAGGTGTCAAACAGATGTTCCACCGATATCGAAATACTTGATCGACGTCATCGGAACGTGACCGATGCTAACGAGAATGAATTACGGGGAGGTGGCGAATTCGACGATTCCCGGTGAAATCGTTGCTATCGTTTCTGTGGTTGCTGGGTGAAACACACTTGACTTCAACAGCAATTTTCGACGCGAATTAATAAGTCATCCTCAATAACGTCATCTAATAGTTTCATTTATGATTTTAACGTAAAAGAAAATTTCTATGCTTTCTTTTTGCACAGTACAATTATAGAAAGTCCTATTAATAGGCTTCCGACAGGTAAAGTGTTAATTCACAAACAAGGGTAGTTTAACCAAAATAATTGTTTATAAAATTTATGTTGGGACGATTAAGTGGATGTAACTGTGTCGTTACACTGTAACACGCAATTTTGCAGACGCACAAATGAAAGTGTATAAATTAATTCATGTAAACTGAATGATGTTGAATACAATTTCATTGTTTTAAGTTTTTAGGATGCGTAAGAAAATTCTAAAATACCTGTCGAAGTTCCTATGTTAATAGGTAATCGACGTTATACGAAGAACTACGTATGAGTTATCTCGAGAAGAACGGTATGCGCGACAATAAATAATGACGTTTTAATGGACAAGAAAGTTATTAATCACCGGTTGATCACATTTCTGAGAGGTCTTTTCCGTACAGAGATCATTGGAGATACATTTATTCGGCGAAAGTTGGTCGCGTACGGTGACGGAAGTTTCAGGGTGAGAGCAGCTCGAGGAAAGACGTAAAGCTGTCTAATGGTGTCACCTGAGATCATAATGGATGGTAGACGAGAATAAAGACGTACTTACGTCATCTGGAGACGTGCTCCTGTGCATTTTTCTCCGCCTCGATATTAACGATCGCTAATAAAAAGACAACAATTTTACTTTGCGTATCCACTAGAGAATTTATATAACACTGTATTACAGGTTAAAAAAGATACTTTAAGTACATCACAGTTTGCAACGTTTATATGTCACAGGAATTACCCAGAATGCTGAGCAACCATTTTCAACCCTCATCTCTTCCTTCTAATGTTAATCCATCCATTAGTATCAAAATTACACAATGATTGAAAAATGAACAACCAATTTGAAGATTGAAGTAAAACCATTTGCATCGTTTACAAATGATAAATTGACATCCAGCATGTACCGATTCGTTTAATGCAGCAAGAAATGTGAAAAAATTGACACAGGGGTGACTGAAGGTAAGAGATTGCATGCCTTTGATTTTCCTGGAATCGAGGACCCAGTGACAAAGTTTATGTGAAAGAGGGTAGACTGTGCTCTGAACAGTCTCAAGATCCCAGCAGGTTTTCCCGTTTGTGTCCCTCGCTGTTGCAAAACGACTCCGTGAGACTCGAATCTTGACTTATAATTTCCTGTATCCCCCTTTCTTTGGATCCTACATGGTCAAAGGGTCCGACTCTCAAGCTCTTTTCCTCCTTTCCCTTATTTTTTTGTCTTTTCCGAAGACTGTCGTCGAAGAAATTAGACCTGTCTCGTGTTTCGACCATGCGAACATCCGGTCCATACGAACTGTTACGCCTCTTGACCTATGGCGGCCTTGTGATCTCCTAAGTCCGTGAATGGGAGCTGCTACAGTAGCTAGTTCACGGATGTCACAGGTTCACAATATCCTCCTCACGTGAGACTCTCAATTTTATTGAGTCTAAAAATTCGTTTCAAGTTCTGTCATTTATATAATTCCATATTCCAATTATTGAACCTACGAAGATTCATCCATGTGGCACGATTGGATAATTATTTTCATTCCAGGTCCTATTATAATCAAAATCAAACAAAATTTTCGTAATTTTCACAAGCAAACCAGTCGCTATTAACTAGGTTCATTTTATTACGATTTTAAGCCTAAAATTTGTTTACTCGTTCTATCGTTTATATAATTCTATCTTCCAGTTATTGAAACTATAAAGATCTCTCCATGGGACATCATCGAGCGGTTTTCATTCAAGTTCGTATTACGATAAAAATCAAGGAAAATCGTATAAATTCAATCTCGTCATTTTCATAAGGCAATACATATTTTAGCGTTCAAACTTGTATTGATGGAAACTGTGCGCCGACACCACCGCACAATTATTACTGTTCAAAGATTGACAATTCGACTGAATCGACCGTGGCACGTTAACGCTCCGGAATCCGACCGACAAATCAAAGTGAAATCGTTTCCCGGAAGAATCGGGAGAGGTGCTGTTCGAGTCCTGCCATGGCGGCGGGGGATAAATTTCCAAGGAGCCGGCTATAAAAGTGTTACGAGTACGGCTGTCAGCGGCGCCATAATTGAAGATTAATCGTCGGGTGTGGGTGTCAAGGCTGATCGGCAAAAGTAAAAAAAAAAAGAAGGAGTGCACCGTGAAAGGAAAAAAGGCACGTTGGCAGGTCGGTCAGGCCGGGCCGAGACTGCGGCCCGGTTTTTCCAGCCTTTGTGCCCGGGACAATTACTCACAGATTAGAGCAAGAATTTGCGAGGTGGAAGCCAAAAAGGGACAATCTCGCTCACTTGATCTTTACATTTACGATAGCAGTCTCTGAGGCTCCCCATTCATGCCGACTACTGTGAAATATCATCGTCTTAGCGGCAGCAGATTCTAAAGCAACCTCCTTTCTAGTCACCCGGTGAATCGAATCGAAGAATCTACGGATCTCACATACCTACCGTTGCTTCACATAATTATGGACGTCCGAGAGCGAAAAGATTGCATCCACTTCCCAAGAAACCCACGAGCACAGTTTAATTGTTTCTACTTCTTCTGGATTTACGATGAAAATTAGTAGATGTAATTTTAGAACGGTAAACACGTTAGAAGGATTAACCCTTTGCAGTCAGAGGTATTTTAACTTGAAAATTGAACATTTCTTCTGACCTAGAATAATTTTATTGTATATTGTATAAAAGATTGCATCCACTTCCCAAGAAACCCACGAGCATAGTTCAATTGTTTCTACTTCTTCTGGATTTACGATGAAAATTAGTAGATGTAATTTAGAACGGTAAACACGTTAGAAGGATTAACCCTTTGCAGTCGGAGGTATTTTAACTTGAAAATTGAACATTTCTTCTGACCTAGAATAATTCTATTGTATATTGTATAAAAGATTGCATCTACTTCTTAAGAAACCCACAAGCACAGTTTAATTGTTTCTACTTCTTCTGGATTTATAATGAAAATTAGTAGATGTAATTTAGAACGGTAAACACGTTAGAAGGATTAACCCTTTGCATTCGGAGGTATTTTAACTTGAAAATTGAACATTTCTTCTGACCTAGAATAATTCTATTGTAGATTGTATAAAAGATTGCATCTACTTCTTAAGAAACCCATAAGCACAGTTTAATTGTTTCTACTTCTTCTGGATTTATGATGAAAATTAGTGGATGTAATTTAGAACGGTAAACACGTTAGAAGGATTAACCCTTTGCAGTCGGAGGTATTTTAACTTGAAAATTGAACATTTCTTCTGACCTAGAATAATTCTATTGTATATGAAATTAATATAATACCTCATACAATATTGAGATGTGTAGTAATCGATTAGATGTCAATATGGGTCTGATCAAAAAATGCTGTCATATTGTCCTCAACCTACGAAACAAATTTTGAAAGTTTCTACATCACTCTACCTTGCAACGCTGGTATAACATTTTTATTTTGCATAAAGATCCGAATTCGAAATTACTGAGTATGTTTTATTGAGATCTAGCTGACTAGGCAGACGTTGTCCTGTCCAAATTTCAATAAATTTGTGATCGGTTTGTGAATTTGTGAAAAGCTATTGAATGGAAATGTGTAAACAAAATGAGAAAAAAACGTACTTCTGAGTGATCATTGTATCTATTAACGATTGCGGCCATGGATATTCTTCTTATCGGATATTGCAATTTTTTCCGAATTTTTCAACTTTCCTTTGTAATTGTCACGAATTTTTTTCTTGAAAACTTTTTCAGACCATAACGAACAGAACAAAAAAGAATTGCGAATATTCATCGTTCGAATCGTGAGTTTCGGTCTCGAGTTCATATAAAAATCCCATAGAAAAAAGCACTTTCATTTTTTCCCGAATTTTCCATTTTTCCGGGCAAATTTTCCAATTTTTCTTTCCCTGAAAACCTTATTCGGACTATTACGAACATTTTTTTTTAAATTAGTCAAATCGGTCCGGCCAACGAACAGCATTTGATTTTTATTTATATAGATGCGTGTCCTTGTAGAAATTTTGTTCGCTGCAGCGTTTACAGAGACTGATGAAAATGAAGACGGTATCCTAGCGGAGGGATATCGATAACGCATGGAACCCTCGGTATCAGCCGCGGAAGCGGTTCCCTGTCCATCGTGGGCTTGATATTGATTTTCTTCTCCCCGACACGTGCTAAACATAGGAACACAGTTTACGTAGATTCGGACTCGTCTGTTCGTCCCAAACCCCGAAATTTCGGTTACCAATACGAGATCCTTTGGGATTCGACACGTTCGAATCACACGTGGGGAAGAACAACCACCGGAGGAAGACCAACTTCCTGTTCTGGACGTGGCACGCGGAGTTCTCGATCCTCTGGCTCTTATTCCGGCCAGTTGCAACGTGTTCCACTGATATTGATGCATCGTTTCCTTTTTAACGACGTCGCGTCGACGCGACGCGCCGAACGATACTCGAGAGTAGGCTGAAGAGTTTCACCCTTGTGGATACAAAAAAGCGATAGGCACGCTTCCTTAGTCTTCTTACCAATTTTCTTTCATTTATCATGTTACCGACTGATAATTGAGTTGATATATTTATTTCATTAATAGTTGCAATGATATGCAGTTGAAACGCAGTTGACGATGCTGACATCATAAGTACAAAGTATTTGTAATTCTCACTTGACGAATGATTTGATCAAATAAAATAAAAAGTTAATTCGAAATAATTCAAAGAACAATTATCTATTTAAATAAAACAATACGTCATTATTTCAAACGTAATTATTTCACATGTAGCCAAATAAGTAAACTGCGGATATTTATGCAAAATAAAAACTTTCTATCTTAATTGCAACGAGCTGATGTGAAATGAATGATTTCTTGTTGAATAAGTTTAAAAGGTTAAAAATAATATAGTAGTATATTTAAATTCTTCAAATTTGTTTATTGTCAGAACCTAGACCGACTCATTTTTATCATAAATGCATAAAATCTGCAGTCTACAAATAAGATAGTGCGTTATCAATCAAATAATTTATTTGAACAATGCCCCACTCCGTCTCTCAACATCCTCAATTCCTGCAAATCAACGTTGCCTGCGGATCTATCGCTTTGAACCCCCGGAAAAAAACGTATAGAGCCACTGTTACCTCGATCATCCCTTAATCCGCGTAAACACCGAAGTATTTAGCAGTCCCCAAGCTTCTTGTTTACCCGAAAAAAAGTGTCCGCAAGCTTCGAGGAACGCGCGAAGGGTTGCGGACACAAACATCCCCTAATCCTTGCCGAAACCGTTCGATCGCGTCCAAGGAAACCCTTTCACGAGGAAACGAATTCTTTCTTCTCGCAAGTCCCAGGGTGCATTTCGGGTGGAACGAGGCCAGAGGTGTGCCCCGAACTGTCCCGAGCCTTTATGACGCAATCGCGTGGGGCGAAAGACAGACCTGGAGAACCCCTTTGAATTGGAAGCGTTAGGGGGTTAGGTGTTTTGCTGAAGTCGGGGGCTGAGGTGGTACACAGAATGTTTTCTTTGACAGGATATCGCTGGAAGCGCTAATGGAACTCGCCGTGGCATTCGAAGGTGGTAGCTCGTGAAACGCGATCGGGACCTTAACCATTCCTAGCCTCCTCCGCGAATCCTGCCAGCTTTGCTACCCGTAATCCGCCTACGCCGAGTGGACACTGCCACAATGTCGGGGAAGTCTCTTATTCGTTTGTTACTTGTGTCATGTGTGCTTCGGTTCGAACGGGTCCGTGATCATGTTGGTAGTCTCGCCACGTGTCGTTACCTGATGCCAGATCGTGTTCCAAGATGATCTTCGGAGATGTCTTAAAGGGTTGTCGTCATCTGAACGGTTCAGAGGTCGGGGAAACTCAATATACACACACATCTTGATGTATTGCGATGTAATCGCAGAAAAATGAACTTGGATATTTTCTCCATAGCGTTCTGTCTAATACAAATTTATCAAATTCTTTTTCATTGAACAGCACTAGAGATGTGGCTATGAAGAGGAGACGTGGGAGCACGTGCTGAAGAGATGCAGAGAAGAAAGAAAAGATGCAGGAATGCGAGAGAAAGTGAAGGAAATATTAGCTGAGGACGGGACGGGAGATGAGTGGATGAAGAGACTGGATAGGGAGAGAAAATAAATACAGGGAGGAAGAAGCGAAGGATAAAGAGAAGAAAAGAAAAGACCAGGGAGGAAGAATGAAGAACGAGAAGAAGACTAAGGCAGAGAAAGAGAATATGCGAGTAATAGAAGGGAAAATGCTTCGTATACAGGGTGTTCGACAACAGGTGGGAGAAAATTTAAGGGTTGGTTCTTAACGATGATATAAGACGAAAATGAAGAATAAAAAAATTGCGATTTCGGCTTCGTTAATTAGCTATTAACAACGCGACAGTCACGTATCAAGTGACAGATGCATGCATACCTTGGTTCTCATTTGGGGAAAATTAATAATAAATTATTTGATTTTAATATTTTAGTAAATTTCATTAATTATAAATTTTTCCCAGCGAGGTGAAAATGTTTAACAAATCGTTGGACAACATTGAACTCTTTGACGTACACAACGTACACTTTTGTTAGACGCGTTGTTGATTTCTAATTGTTAATAGCTAATTAACGAAGCCGAAATCGCAATTTTTTATACTTCATTTTCGTCTTATATCATCGTTAAGAACCACCTCTTAAATTTTCTCCCACCTGTAGTCGAACACCCTGTATGTATGTTTACAGGGTGTCCCAAAATAAGTGTAACTCCCGGAAATGGGAGGTTCCTTGGGCCATTTGAAGCGACATTTTCCTTTACAAAAATGGCGTCCCGGGCTTTGTTTAGGAGTTATTATCGAAAAACACGGGTAATCAGAGCCCGGCTATAGCGAACGGAGTCCGACTCGGCGACAGGTTCCGCTTAACGTGGTGTCGCTATTGGCCGATCCAGAATCAATCCGCTGTAGCTGCACTCTGATTGGTCCGTGTTTTTTGTTAATAACTCCTAAACAGAGCCGCGGACGCCATTCTTGTAAAGAAAAACATGGCTTCAAATGACCCAAGGAACCTCCCATTTCCGGGAGTTACACTTATTTTGGGACACCCTGTATAGATTGTAAGAAATGTAAATAAATTACATGTAGATCGATCGGGTTATCCCCGTAACCCGAAAGGGAACAGGAATAAATAGATACATTAAACAGCACTAGCCAGCCAACTATAAAAATGTGTGAAAAATTTGCTCGTAGATTCCCGCTACTGTTTCGGAGATTGTCCCACTTCCGATTGGAAACGCAAGAATGTTCTTTACACGGGCGTTACTCTGCGGTAACGACGACACCGGGCTCCAATAATTTACAAAGAGCCTTGACTTCTCGGGCCAATCTAAAGAGCAGTAACGACACACAGCATCCGTGAAGTAACGGTCTGGTCCGGTGCCTGTAAAGAGTTTAACTGGTGGGACGCAATAATTCAGCCCGTTCTATGGTCAGCGTGGACCAGCCTGAAAGGGCTAAGATATTTATGGGTTGCAGCTGATCTCGGTCTACATTCACAGTTTTTCTGGACGAACCCGGTGCAAGACTGGCCACACAGTCTCCCATAACCGCTGTCTTCCCATTACAATGCAGCGCACGCGATCCCTTTGCCCTTTAATTTCACTAACTTACGGAAAAGCCACCCTTCCTCGTCTTCCCGAACAAACTCGCAGCAAGCCTGAACAAGGGTCTTCCGAATCGCTCTCACAGATCTTACAGATGTATTCTTTACGTGTCGGAAGGACCATGTGCTTTCTTTAATTTACAAGTTCGTTGGAATCATTTTTTTATTATTTTCTTCAGAATTTAAAAGAATGCTTCCAATTAATTTTATACGCAGGGTAGCTTGAAAGTTGTAATCCAGAAGTGGGTGATAAGAAAGCCAATTTTTGCGTTAATATATCCGGTGTACTAAAAGTTTCGATCTATAAAGTATAAAAAGGTTGACTGTGTAATGTAATAACCCATAGTATGTCTTCAAATTTGCGATTTTGAATTTGCGAAATAAATTACCTTGATTTTACACTGTCTCGAGGTTTCTGGTTTGGCAATGGTTATGTTGAAAAATATAATCCTCTTAACTTATCGAAGCATGTAGATACAAGAGACAACAGGAAGTGCTTCGTTGTTGGTTCACTGTGAACGTAGCACGACACGGTCCTTTTTCATGGTGGACCCACCCCGTGCATATGGAGTTATTGATCGAATTCTACCGATCTTCTCACTCTATAGGAAATGGAAGGCGATTCTTCGCTCGCATCTTCTTCGATGTCGAATCGAATGTGATCGGATAATAAAGTCATTTTCGCCCAGAACGGAAACTGCGTTTCGTGTGAGACGCGACTTGAAATTTTCGATTTTCTCCGGTCAGCAAATACTGTCCGAAATATTGTAAAGCATTAGAAGTAGCAACTAGAACTAGCTCCAAAAATGTATCCACTTCGAGCGTGATTGCAATCTAGTGGAACAGGTAGGACTCCGATCAAAAAGCAGGGAAAACGCAAACCTGATGCCCGTGACGCAACACAATGCAAAGTATTTCGTACCTGCAAAGCCTTCTCTCCTCGATGCGTATCTGTCAAAGAAAAAAATCTGTCTCTCCAGAATTAGGCTATATCTTCTGCAAGTATTACTGGAGAATGGTACTTTGCACCTGGACGCATGATCTAACATCTGAAAATTATTTCCGAACATTTTGTTGGAGCATATCTCTCGTGAACGGCATTAAATCATCCGGAGGATCGAAACAAGACACAACATATCGCAAAAGGGGTGTAGATTCGATCAGATCACCGAACAAAAAGCTCCTCCGAATCAAAGTCTCCTTTGATCAGTCGGGCCCGCGGATAATCCTTCTCATCGAGCTAGATCTCGAGGAAAGCTGTTGCTCAAGGGGTTAATAATCCACTTGGACTCCCCATACAATGGCTACGGGTGGAAACCTTGCAATTATCCGTCGTGTAGGTCGCATTTAGCGACGCGAGCTGCGTGAAACGTTATCCACAGACTTCGATCGCACGACCCGATGATTTCGAAAGAATATACAGTCTGTATAGCTAGTTCTACCGCTAACATAGTTAGCGACGAACGGGACACGGTAACCTTCGGGGTCGACAACGAATCGACGCGACGGAATTCTGAAGAGTGTGAAGACGCAACGGGGCATGTCACAACTCGTTACGCCAAAGAGATTGGAATCTTTAAAGGTGCGCCGATCGCTTCCTCCTCGTTTCGGGCCGTGTTTAACCGTGTAATTTGCTATTGGGAGCGGTATCGGAGCCGCGATAATGATCGCTGCCTTACAAGACGCGTAATCCGACTGATAGAAGCCCTGCACGCCTCGTTCGATTAAGGCCGATACTTCTGCGAAGCAAGTGATTTTTATAAATTTCTTTCTGGAGAACTGATCGCAATGTTGGAATGGAATTTTGCAGATGTGTAGATATATCCTTATTCTACAAGAGGACATTTTCTTTCAGTTGCAAAGTAGTACTGCTTGTTCAATTTTTTATTTTTTAACTAACAGATGGGTTCAGGTGGTGGACATACTCGGCGACCAAAGAAGAGCGGCAATTATAAATTTTTTTCTGGTGAACTGATCATAATATTGGAATGGTATTTTTCAGATATGTAGATATATCCTTATTCTACAAGAGGACATTTTTTCTCAGTTGCAAAGTAGTACTACTTGTTCAATTTTTTATTTTTTAACTAACAGGTGGATTCAGGTGGTGGACATACTCGTCGATCAAAGAAGAGCGGCAATTATAAATTTTTTTCTGGAGAACTGAACACAATATTGGAATGGAATTTTGCAGATGTGTAGATACATCCTCATGCTAAAAGAGGACATTTTCTTTCAGTTGCAAGGCAGTACTGCTTGTTCAATTTTTAATTTTTTAACTAACAGATGGATTCAAGTGGTGGATATACTCATCGACCAAAGAAGAGCGGCAATTATAAATTTTTTTCTGGAGAACTGAACACAATATTGGAATGGAATTTTTCAGATGTGTAGATACATCCTTATTCTACAAGAGGACATTTTCTCTCAGTTGCAAAGTAGTATTACTTGTTCAATTTTTTATTTTTTAACTAACAGATGGATTCAAGTGGTGGATGTACTCGTCGACCAAAGAAGAGCGGCAATTATAAATTTTTTTTTGGTGAACTGAACACAATATTGGAATGGAATTTTGCAGATGTGTAGATACATCCTCATGCTAAAAGAGGACATTTTCTTTCAGTTGCAAGGCAGTACTGCTTGCTCAATTTTTTATTTTTTAACTAACAGATGGATTCAAGTGGTGGATGTACTCGTCGACCAAAGAAGAGCGGCAATTATAAATTTTTTTCTGGTGAACTGATCATAATATTGGAATGGAATTTTGCAGATGTGTAGATACATCCTTATTCTACAAGAGGACATTTTCTTTCAGTTGCAAAGTAGTACTGCTTGTTCAGTTTTTAATTTTTTAAACTGAACACAATATTGGAATGAAATTTTGCAGATGTGTAAATACGTCCTCATTCTAAAAGAGGATACTTTTTTCAAGTTGCAAAGCGCTATCATACTCGAATTCTTTATTTTTTAACTAACAAATGTGTTCGTGCAGGAACACACTCGTACTCGAGAGTGACTTTTTACAAATTTTTGTCTAGGAAACCATTGACGATGTTGGAATTGGCTTTGGTGGGATGTATAGGTGCATCGACAAGAAAATATTTTTTTTTAATTCACAGTACTACTCGGAGCGATTGGCAACGAATTAGAAATCATTGGAATGGAATGTTTCATTTGTCCAGCAACGCGACGTTAATCGTAAGTGTTGACGCTCGATGACTCACTGCGCCTTCTGTTGCACCAATGCTTACGCCGCAATGCACTCATTCTAACAGACGATTATCAAGATTGCAGCGATGATCGATCGATTAATGTTCTCAACAAGATGCACCGCCATACCTTTGCAGATAGTGGCCGAAAGTGCATTCGGTCGACGGCAGACAGTCGGGCAAAGGGTGTTAACGAAGAGGTGGCGTAAATCGACGATCGGTTTTACGGAATTTATCGATGCAACAGACGGCGCTGATGCACATCTATTGCCTAATTAGCCCGGGTTATCCGAGTGACACGCGCCGGTGTTTTAGTGCCGTTGCACATCTGCGAAACTGAAACAATAGATAGGCCGATGCAGCTGTTTGAGAAAAGGGACGCTCGGGTTGGAAGTACCTAGCGGAAGAAGGATAGAGCGTGCGATGAAATCATTTCATTAGCTCTGTCTTTTTCTCGGCCCTCGTTGCAGGCCAATTAATGTAAAGCTTAAATTATCTGTCGGCGCGTGATGCACCCTTAACCAATCTACGGTGAAATAAATCTTTATTCTGCGGGCCATCGAACTAATTGCTGCCCACTGGACCCATGTGGACGCGTTTGGAACGTGTTGAGGGCCACTTAACATATAATTTCATTTTAATTATATCTTTATTCGTCAACAATTGTATTTACTTGCGCCAAATTAAATACTGTGTGCGCTATTCCACCATTCGAATAAGTACAGACACTTGCACACCAAAAAGTATTTTATATGCACTAAATTAATCAACAAATGTATCTTTTTAATGTTTTTGTTGAATGAATTGAAAAACGTTGAAGTGGCCCTGAACTAAAAATTGATATTAAGTAGTGATTCTTCGCAGAACGAATCTATTTAATTTCTTTGAAGACAAAGGCAAAATATAATATATTCCTTAAATATTTTCTGAAACAGTTCACTTTTATTATATAATATTTTATCTTATCTAGAAGTATTTGTAAATGATCCACGATGATGATAAATTGCTTTTTTCTTTAAATAATGAATGTAACATGCACGTGTAATTGTGAGTAAAGAGGTAGGTTAAAAGTATGAAACTACTTGTTCTTCCACCCCTATCGATTTTGCTGTTGGCATAACATCGCAGGAAGTGTATTGCGGCATTATTCAAAGCGACGATTTTGTCTCAATGCACGTAATCGATAAGCCGAGAAACCTGTGGGCTCGAGTCCATAAAAATTGAAGGTGACTTTGAAAGCCCGTAAAAGGAGATCTCGTAACGTTCAATGTTATCACCTTGAAAGGCCGTTTTAACTGCGTTATTCACGATAAAAGATTATATTTATTTTAACCACCCAACAATGGCGGACCAATCTTCACTATTTCTGTTTTCAGCCATTATTTTTAATCATTTTCTAGTGTTAAATCATCGGACTCGACTACCATCCTAAGGTAAGTAATTATTTCTGCAAATCGCCAGACAAAATTCCAAAATGCAAAAATCCCCCAGCTAATCGAACCCTAAAAATCTCTATACTTACAGATTATGAGCATTGAAATCCTTATCAAGAAGTAACCCAGTTTACCCAGACCACCCAAAGACCCGTTTCGTATCCTGTATAAACACCAATAGCTTCCCTGTGAACTGTAAAGGCTAGAAGGGGGAACATTGCACTGAGAAAGGCTACTACTGCTTTTACCTAAGATAGCGCGTAAAAAGGGGGAGCCTAAGGTACCTAAATTGTTCCGTTATCAAACAAAATGTACGGTGCAGAGCAGGGATGGGGGTGGAGGTGGGCGTCACCGATAAACCAGCACAAACAATAACCTGAGAGAATTATCTGTATGTTAAGTATTTGTGTATTCTTCTTCTTGGTATCTTCCAGGAACGAGGCTCGAGTTATTGGTTCCTCAAGATATCCTCGTGGATGTCGCCTTCGGTGCAGGGAGGGGCAGGTGAGGGTGAACACAGCTGCCCTCCAAAACCTTCGTAATTATCTTCCTTCTAAGCCCCTCTCTTCCCTCTCCCTTCTCTCTCTTATATTCCTCGTTTTTTCCCTCTTTCTTTCTCCCTCTCTTTCGTCGCGATCTTTCAATTCCAAGTTCCCAAGCTCTTATCGATCATTCGGTGTCCACCGATTACCGAACCGCGCCACTTTAAATAATAACCACTTGTCCCCGAGCAAACAGAACCATCGGATCTTAATCGATTCAACTTATCAGCACAATCGATTTTTTACCCTCGTCCGAGCTTGTTTGGAAACGGTTTCGCCCAGCACCGAAAGCCTCGTTGATGCTACTCGAATTGAAAACGTCACTGCTGCGATTACAAGGCATTATGTAAAATCATACTCATCTACCTAGATTAGTACCTACTTAGATAGACTACGAGAAATAATTTCTTCTACTTCTTTTTGTGAAATTTAGGCAAATTTCGTACGGGATGCAAAGAAAAATGGTTTTGCAACTTCCATAAACTCTTAACCCCTAGTATGTATTTTATTCAAGTGGTTAAATATTTATGAATATCCATATTTAACATTTAGTTTCACTAAAATATAGTTAATTTGAGGACGAATAGATTGATATATTCAGTGTCGCTAATAACAATTGTTCCTAAACAAATCAATCAACGTTCTCGTATTTTCTACTTCTTTTTGTAAAATTTATGCAAATTTCGTACGGGATGCAAAGAAAAATGATTTTGCAATTTCCATAAACTCTTAACCCCTATGATGTATTTTATTCAAGTGGTTAAATATTTATGAATATCCATATTTAACATTTAGTTTCACTATAATATAGTTAATTTGAGAACGAATAGATTGATATATTCAGTGTCGCTAATAACAATTGTTCCTGAACAAATCAATCAATGTTCTCGTATTTTCTACTTCCTTTTGTAAAATTTATGCAAATTTCGTACGGGATGCAAAGAAAAATGATTTTGCAACTTCCATAAACTCTTAACCCCTAGTATGTATTTTATTCAAGTTGTTAAATATTTATGAATATCCATATTTAACATTTAGTTTAACTATAATATAGTTAATTTGAGAACGAATAGGTTGGTATATTCAGTGTCGCTAATAACAATTGTTCCTAAACAAATCAATCAACGTTCTCGTATTTTCTACTTCTTTTTGTAAAATTTATGCAAATTTCGTACCGGATGCAAAGAAAAATGATTTTGCAACTTCCATAAAATCTTAACCCCTAGTATGTATTTTATTCAAGTTGTTAAATATTTATGAATATCCATATTTAACATTTAATTTCACTATAATATAGTTAATTTGAGAACGAATAGATTGATATATTCAGTGTCGCTAATAACAATTGTTCCTAAACAAATCAATCGACGTTCTCGTATTTTCTACTTCTTTTTGTAAAATTTATGCAAATTTCGTACGGGATACAAAGAAAAATGATTTTGCAACTTCCATAAACTCTTAACCCCTAGTATGTATTTTATTCAAGTTGTTAAATATTTATGAATATCCATATTTCACATTTAGTTTAACTATAATATAGTTAATTTGAGAACGAATAGGTTGGTATATTCAGTGTCGCTAATAACAATTGTTCCTGAACAAATCAATCAATGTTCTCGTATTTTCTACTTCTTTTTGTAAAATTTATGCAAATTTCGTACGGGATGCAAAGTAAAATGATTTTGCAACTTCCATAAAAAATCTTAACCCCTAGTATGTATTTTATTCAAGTTGTTAAATATTTATGAATATCCATATTTAACATTTAGTTTCACTATAATATAGTTAATTTGAGAACGAATAGGTTGGTATATTCAGTGTCGCTAATAACAATTGTTCCTAAACAAATCAATCGACGTTCTCGTATTTTCTACTTCTTTTTGTAAAATTTATGCAAATTTCGTACCGAATACAAAGTAAAATGATTTTGCAACTTCCATAAACTCTTAACCCCTAGTATGTATTTTATTCAAGTGGTTAAATATTTATGAATATCCATATTTAACATTTAGTTTCACTATAATATAGTTAATTTGAGAACGAATAGATTGATATATTCAGTGTCGCTAATAACAATTGTTCCTAAACAAATCAATCACCGTTCTCGTATTTTCTTGAACTCGTCTCGAAGACAGGTACATAAATAGCAACAAATATCGAACTTGATACCTCAAAGAGACTAATACTGAGCGAAGCACGTCGCCTATCACAATATTCTTTGCTCTGGAATAGTTTGACGTACCGGCATAAACAACGGAGGCATCAATGAGTGCAAGGTAAAAGAAACACTCAGCACACAGTTTGTAATATTGTCACGAAGTGTGGAACGGATTGTGGCGGGTTATTTTCTTGGATAACGGGTCGATCGACCCAGCCATCGAGTTTCTCGAGCACCTGCTCCTTTCCTCGCCGTTCGACTCGTTCCATTACACCTCCAGATTGAGGGCTGGATACAGTCGATAATTAAAATGTATCCCCGCACCACGTGGCCCGTCATTGTTCGTTTAAATCGGCCTCCGGCGAAATATCCCGATCAGAGAGCCGTAATGACGTCGAAACCGGGCACGTGAAATATGGACTGCACCGGCCGGGCCTCGCGAAACGATTCTTTGATAGAGTAATTATCTTCCGAAACATTAATCGCCTCTTGTGAAATCACTTTATCCGAGAACAAGGAAGCTACTATTTATCTTGCCGTACTACTTCTTATTTTAGCTATTCGTTCTTCCCGTTAGAAGAAGATACGCAATCTTTTGCGGACTATTGCAGCTTGCTTTAGGGAACGTGCCGGCCATATTGGAAGATGTAGAAACCCTGCAGAACTTCTTTACAATAATTCTGCTTTTTGGGAAAGATAGGTATACGAGATTGTGGGACAAGCTAGCTTTTGGACTAGTACAAAATAAAAATGATTTGCATAAATTTCAACAAACAAGAATTAAATATAAATCTCATTCTCTTATCATTTTCATAAGCTCCTTTTACTTCATAATTCACTTCATGCAAATGAAAAATACACTAAGCTACACAAAATTCAATCATGATAGTTCAAATAATGAAAATGAAATCAATATTGAGAATAAAAATATCGGCGCGTAAGGTGTTGAAGAAAATGAATGAACTTATATCCTCAAAACAACTTTTCCCAGGACAAAATGAATTAATTACGAACAGTGGCAAGGGTAGACTCGAGTTTCGCGAGCAGAATGGCGAAAGCGCTTGGAAGTCGAGGGTTGAAAGACTGGAAAATCGAACATCTAGCACCACATAGATCGCAGCTGATCAAGGATGTTCGAGGACTTGAAAAGTTGCGGTCTGCGGCTGATTGTGAATTACAGAACGCCACTGAAGTCGAAAATGGAGCTCGCCGGTCTCCGTCGACGTCGTCGCGCGGCGCGGCGGTTATCGCCGCGGCCCACGGGCTGCTTTGCTCGTAAACATAACGCAATTAGGCAAAGTGGCCATTTAAATCACCTCCGCGACCGCGGCCAAAGCCTCCCCCGCCCCCGTTATCTGTCTGGTTTACGAGCAGCCGTGAGTAATCGCGCGTTGGCCGCTCTTTCGCCCGTGTTTCCGGCCCCGTGTGCACGGGTGTACACTCGATAAACCTTATCCCCGTTCGCCTCGCTATCGCGGCCAACTTTTTCCGTGGCACTCGACGAGCAAGAGAAACGTCCCTCTCCTAAGCCGCTCGTAAACTAGAAGGGTAATCGTAAGAAACCGGGGAAAATTCTTCGGGAGAACGCTCCCGACGGTCTGTTTCAACCCTTCGCGTTTCCGCGGACGCGATACGTTCACCTGAATTCGATACCGAAACGGGTTCTGTCCGTTCCTCCTTCCATTTTCTTCATTTTTCCGCTCCCACGATGTTAAACGTACCTCGCAATTTTATTCCAAGCTTTCCGATTCAGGCTTCGTCTAAAGATCTGAGCTTCATTTATGTTGCTTCAAGATCTATGTAACGTGGCCAGGTTGCATATATTGGTTAGGATACAGTGGGTCAAAACAGGATTTGCTCACTCTAAAACAGGATATAACTTTTTAAATATCGTATTATACGATTTGAACTATTTTTAAAAGGTACAGCAATTAGTTTGCTGCAGGATGTGAAAAAAAATTTTGTCAAAAATTGTAGTTGATCGGAATTGTAGAAAAAATACTAACAGTTCCATTTTACAACTTTTTTATGTGCGCCCATATTAAAAATCTAAAAAATACGTTTTGTAGATCTTAGATGTTGAATGAAACTCAATTTTGTTAATTTCTACTTGAATAAATTATGTTTAATGCAAAAGAAAGTAATTGTTCTATTATCCGAAAATTACACTATCCGGCCACTTTTGTCTCTCTATTACTTCGATTACGGGAGTCTCTACTGTACTGTAAAATCATTGATCCCTTTGCGATGTCATTTGACAATTATTGAAATTATGAAGTTGTTTATGCGAACATTGGGATAATAATAATTTCACCAAATCTAAATAAAGCCTCGGCAGTTTTGTAAGTTTAACGTTTGGAACATTGAGCTGTAAAATTATCTTGTATAATCTCTTTGAAAGTCGAGCTGCTAATATCAGATCGGAGTATTTGAGAAACAGTGTTTACAGTGGCGTTGCACTTCGATCAAACGAAACGGATATCTCGGCGGTGATTCGCGTGCAATGAGCGAGCACGGATGGGCGTGTCCATTATCCATGGGTCTACATATGCTTCAGAAATTCCTCGTTGCTCATCGCCCGTTAATATTTCACGAGGAACAGGATAAAATTCAGTGTAAAATAAATAATACAGCAGAAGGGTGAGGGACCGTAACGAAACCGGGGAGATGGAATGGAAATTGTCGGTGCACGCTCTCGGGAACCGCAGAAATTAATATAATTTACGAACGAATGAAAGGGTAGTTTTGATGGATGACGCATGGCGGAGCATCGTCATTAATTCAATCCTTTGCTGGCACGCACGATCCGTGGGCCTCGTTCTCCTTTCCTTTTCTCTGTTATCCGAACGCTCGCATAGTTCGGTTCGACTCGGCTCGGTTTGGCTCGCGGCGATTAATGCGAGCGACCGCTTAATTAAAATGTATGCTGCTACGAAATGGAAGGGTGTACCGATTACCATAGTAATATATTGAATGACTGGAAACGGGTTAACCTGAACGCTTACACGGATATTAGGCCTCTGCCATTAGCCGAGCATAATCGATTTCTCTTCGTACTGCACGCTGCGTTATTATGTTTGTTTTACTTTATACCGGTCTGATGAATTACTGTCTTCTTGTTTGTGCACCGATAATGATCGAATGAGATCTCGCGGGGAATAAGTAATCAAGGTAGGGACGATCTTTGACTACGTTGTGAAAGATTTTACATTAATTATTAAGGAACAAATAATTGTTTAGGTTAGGGCTGTAACTTTTCCGAAGCTTCGAAGACTTCGAAGTTTCGATCTTATACCGTGTCACGATTTTTGATAAATAAAAATATTAACTGTCAGTCACCGGTGACTGACATTGAACTTTCCGTTCGAACTTTTCGTAATTAAATTATATTTAAAAAATTGCATTCTATTAATTTTCGGGATCATATCACGAATGTACTTAAAAAATAATTGATGACGTATCTACCGGTTGACAGGAATGAGGGGTCTATTTTGACCCGGAGTCCTGCAACTTCCAATTTCAGCCGCCTTTTAGGTCCACAAAATTCCGAATAAACAGAATATCCGGTGACCGGGCAATTCCAGATCGATCCATCACGATCCTACATCGTCTGCGGACGCAATGAAAGTCGTAACCCTTTCCAGGTATAGTGATCGAAAGGTCTGTGTCGTAAGGGAGAGACGACGCAGAGCCTCTTATGTAAACGACTATTCAAATATCGTTCCCGATCGTGTTACCTGCGCGGGCTTGGGAAACCGTGAAATTTCCTTTGAAGAATGCAATTTTTCGGGAAAGGATGTTGCACCGTGGGATCGAGTCACCCTCACTCCTTTTCCTAGTGGATTGGGGAATCTCGCGGTTTTCCAGATTTCGTTCTCTTTCCATCGGCATGATGTTTGAATAGCCATGGGGACCGTGGGAGTCGTCGCGTGGGTCATCGTCCGAGAATTTCGTAACGCGGACGAATTTTCGCAACCGATCACCTGCGTCGTCGTTCAGGTAACTGCAAGATGACACGGTGGATAGAGTGTGGGAAACGATCGCCATCGAGGACACACTGATTCCCCTTCTATGAATCTATTACGTCCAGAAGGATACTTGCGTATTGTACATCTCGGTTCTTTCTATAGGATTTTTATAAAAATTTTCGTAAGAGCCAGGACCTAACAACAATTTAAAAAATTCTCTGATGTCAAAATAGAAGATCGAGTGATTCTTGTACTTTCTTTGATCATTCTACCACGAGCAAGAAACTTTCCAATTTATAAGCAACAATCTCTGAATGTTATCTAGCATTTAGTAATTCATCAAATATAAAACAATTCATTGGAGCAATGATAAAGTAGACACTCTAATTTACCGACACCTACCCTTAACCCATGTATTTAAAAAATAATCAAATTTAAGACCACGATAAAATGTTCGAATTCCTTACAACAAAAATGAAGTAGTCTCAACTTTCTAAAATATCAATATTTTCTGAAGTTTACAAATTAGCCACAAGTGGCTAGAGATCACCTAACCACTCATCGCAGTCACCGCGAAGCTAAAGGCGTGATCGCGACGCTAATTTCGAGCCCATCAACGGTCTTGTTTATTTTCCTTCTGTGCACCCTCGTCCGCGTCTGCGTGGGCGTCGTTTTCCTCGAACAGGATGCTTGTTTACAATGTCGGCCACTTAAAAGGGGGAGAGGGTGGCAAACGATCTAGCTCGAAGCAGGAATTAAAAGCCGGTATAGTGCGCCGGCGCTGCAGCAAACGTGTTTCCGATTTAAAAAATAGAGAACACTATAGGAAAGCCACCAGTTCGGAAACACTGCGAAGTTTCACACGGCGTGTCATGTGGCGCTGGACCTGCTGCTTTCCACCCTCCTCAAGCCCATCCGGTCATTTTCCACCCCCGACTGCTTAGTTTCTCAGGAAAGGGATGCTATTGCCTGATATTCCCTCGAGATCGAGACTAAAGAGAGTACACTAACTCGTATCCACGACGGTGAACAAGGAATTTGAGGAGAGGAGGGCAACTGATTCTTATTTCGTCTCTCGATGTCCTCGTTACCATAGACGTGAACGTTTGACATCACTTTTGACATTCTTGAATTTATTTCTAGAAAAGCAGAATCGGATGAAGTGTATGTGAGAGGTTGTTTAAAGAAATATTCGTATCTTTTCTTATCGATATTGTTTGAATTTGGGGGATGTTTTGAGAGTCCTCGATTTAGAGGGTTGCAAATTTGTTGAGATGTCTCGAAACTGGAGAGTCTAGCAAAAGTATTTAGTTTTCAGGTTGTTTTTCTATATGCAATTTAATCGTACAAATTACAATCTAGCAGAGGATATCAATTTAATTTATTGAGAAGATGATAAGAATCCCCAAAAAGTTAGGGGTTGAAAATTTATTTGTTCACGTTTCTAGGAAACTAAAGGGTACAGGACAAATCAATAATTTTTGAATTGTGTTTCTCTGTGTGAAATTTAATATTGATAATTAGCTCGAACCAAGGCCAAATTTCATCAAATTTTGACGACGTTTACAGCTGTTTCGATTTGCAATGTTTCTAATTCGTGGGTAGCTACCGTGTTGAAAACATCGATGGCGATTTTACGGAAGCGGCTGGTCGCCGTCGAACGTTTTTATAGTTTTTAATATGGACCAGCATCTAGGCTAAGTAGCACTTAAGCAGGGGGTGGCAATAAACGAGCAACCTTAAGTCTTCTCTTTATATTGCCTCATTATCGGCGTGGTTATCCCTCGCGCGAGATGATCGCCAGTGGATTTTTACAACCAGGATAGAGAAGATCGTAAGATTTTACGAAGAGGCTCTCTCCTCGTGAGATGGCTTAGCGTTGGCAGCCTGTCACGGAACGAACAAACCACATTTTTCGCCCTAAGTAAACACCAACAGGGCCCACCGGCACGCATTATGCAACCTGATGTGACCGGACTATGGATATTTCCTTCCGCCCCTCGACTACCAATATCCTATTTTTTCTCTCTTCTTCTTTCTATTCTGTGGACACACGCTTTCCTATCCGCTCCTTTCTTTCAAGAAAATTGCGGATAACCACTATTCAACAGATATGTTTGTTCGAACCTTGTTTTCTTAAACGTGTAACGTTACACGGACGAAAGAACAAACAGTCGATCTCCGGAAATTACGAGACGCGATGACGATCATTCGTATTAAAATTTTATAACGCACTCTCCAGCAACTAAAAATTGTCTCAAATTTTATTTAAACTTCCATCGCACACATTCCAAGCGTAAACTTCCGTTCGTTTAAAATTTAAACTAATTTCTTCGCGAACCGTATCAATCCAATAACAACTTCTAAGCTCGTTTATTCGCAGTGCTCCATGAAATGTTTTTCCAGAATCTACAAACTGTGCTGAATTTTCTTTAAACTATCTCATTCATTTAAATTGATTTCTTCGCGAGCCACATCGATCCGATAACAACTTTCAAACTGGTGCATTTACAGTGCCACATGGAATGTTTTTCAATCTAGAAATTGTATATAACTTGATTTAAACATTCCAAGCCACACGCATTAACCTTCGTCCATACAAATTAATTTCTTCATCGTGCACAGGTCGTTCATTAAAACGAACGTCGCGTCGGCGCACTTATTAAACAGCGTTTACTTAAACCGTTATTACATCGATCGCTGTACTTTATTTTACCGTCTGCTTACGCGATAATTATCGGGTCTGGTAATAAGAAGGTGTAACTTAACATGAGCATAATTACCGTTCCAGACAAGGGGGAGCGAAGCTTCCAGAGCGTTTTCGAACACCGGTGGATATCGGTGGACAGTGTGCTGGTCCACGACCGGATATGAGTGGCCAGTGGCACGCAACAGTTTTCCCTTGGAAATAACATGTTCAGGGGCCGCATCACTTATGGTTCTGATCGGTGTTTTGCAAGCCGAAGCGTGGGAACATCGCGTTTCACCCCCGTTCGCCTACCTGTCCGAGGGATTTGCCGAAAGATGAAATGCTATCTAGACGCCGAGGGGGATGAAATTAGGCGGCTTAGCATTCAGCATGGACACGGGATCCCTTTCAGGAAGTTTCCAATAATTTTCAAAACGTAATTCCTTTCGGACACTACGCCGTAAAGGGTGCTTTTCGGGACGGATTCGTGTTATTATGCTCTTCAGGCTGTAATAGGATTTTCATCGATCGAGAAACATACCCTAACGGTCTCAATGGGCATCTGCGATTAATCTGTGAAGTCAGCCGTTCGAGAGACTCGCATGAATGGCGATTTCAATACTTCGAGGAACTTTCTGGCCATTTGATAGATAAAACGGAAAGGTTTCCTATTTTCGTGGGGTGAAGAGATAGTGATCTCTAGGCTGCGGATCTTTATGCATTTATACCAAAATGGAGTATTATTATTATTATTATTTATTTAATGCTTTAAACCAGATATGGTTTATTTAGCATATTCAATACATGAGTCCATTAGCATATTACATGTTGTCTTAATGCGCCTCTTAACTTAACTTAATATTAGTTTATAATTAAAATTAATTCACTGAAATTAAATTTTTAGTGCACAGCGCTTAAAGAAATTAAAAATAATTAATAGGCCCTTGATGTCTGGCCCACAAAGGAAGCTTCCTATACCAAAATGGAGTAGATGACATTCGAAATTGTTTGAAAATTTTGAAAATTCAAGATGTCAATATTTGATTCCACACTATTAGAATCATTAAGGAAAGAAATTGCATTGAATTTAGTTTCTATTGATTGCATAAAGATCCGCAGTCTAGTGACCTGTAAGTGAGTATTTTTGTTCGATTTTGAAGTATTCGGTCTAATAAAATTGAACAATATTAATAATGTCTACGTAAAATTGTAGCATTTCATATAAATATCCAAGAGTTGGAACCACATTTCTAACAAACTTCATGGAAAAAATCGTTCCCAGTCAAAATGGAGAGCAAAGATCTCGACAAAAAGCTGATGCAGTGCCCACAATAATAACTGTGTCAAATTTCCAGGATTCCAGATCGATCTTCAAGGGTTACAACAGATTTCCGAGCGAGAAAGACGCAATTTGACGCACTGAAGGATCTAGTCCGCGTTTGAACGCGACAGTATCTAGAATCTGGTGGATGCTGAGGGAGGATTTCGCCCGGAGAAAGATCGCAGCCGACTTCCCACGCCGGGCAGGTAGATCCCGAGCAGACCGCAGGATTGTATTTCACAATTAACAAATATAATATTACTCAACCCATGGTTGAGTCCCCGGGACCCATGCTTGACCATTTCCCCGATGACGGAATGAATCGAGCGACCGTTTGGACATCGGCCGGCGAGAGCTTTTCCCTTTTCCGGCCTGTTCTTCTCTCGCTTTTCAACGAGGTAACCGTAGGGGTGCGCATCGATTACGTAAATACGGGGAAACTGGTCGGGACGTTTCACAAAAACCAACCCGGTGTCCAGTTTCTGGCATCCAGAGAGACGAACGATATTTTTTTCTCGGCTTTCATTCATGCTTGCGAGGACGATGCTAAGATGCCAACTGAATGAAATCTTTTCGGCGCGCGTTTAAGATCTCTTAATTTGCAAAATTGCTAAATAACGTTTTTATTATTGATGGTAAGACTTTAGAAACCCCCCCCCTCTTCTTTTCAACATGTGACATACGTCATTCTATTCGTTTTGACATGCTGAACACAAAATGTACGTGTGATTTTTGGCTGAAATGAATAGTTTTTGAGATATTCGTGAAAAACTGCAGTTACTACACATTGAATTTTGTGTAAATAGCAATGAAAACGCGAACGCAACGTTCGGACTTTGTTTTGAACAGTAGAAAATGACAGAAAACAGGGTTTCACTCTATATAGTATTATACATATGTATATACGATGAGCATTTAATTTTGAAAGACTACTACTGGATTTTCTCCGACTTACTCCGCCCCCTCTACGACCTAACCACAACTCATTCTATTCGCACGATTTTTCCATTGCTAGTTCAAATTATGGGTGACAGTTACAATGCAAAGATTATGCGAATAACATGAGTTGTGTTTAGGTCACGGAAGGGGTGGAGAGGGCCTGTTGTCAGGCCTGTCTGACCACGCATACGAAAATCAAGGATTGGTCTGTCAGAATTAACAGCTGAATTCAATACAGTATTAGCAATAGTTTTTTGCGAATATCTCGAAAACTATTCATTTCAGCCAAAAATGACACATACATTTTGTGTTCAGCATGTCAAAACGAATAGAATAACGTATGTCACATGTCGAAAGGAAGGGGGGGGGTTTCTAAAGTTCAGCCTTACTGATCGAACCTGTGCATCGAAATCATCATACATCTAGTACTAACTTTTCGATCGAAAAACTAATTACATATGAATGAAATCTGTTCTGCAGTGGAGGAAACGTTGGTTCGAAAATTATTATTTAGGAGAAGGTGCCACCCTCTGATTTGATTTTTTTAGTTTTATAGACAAGCCATCTCCTTGAGTGGTAAGAAAAAGATTTTACTACATGGTCGTCGTTTATTAAAACATTGTTAATGAGAAGATGCCCACTGAAGAACCAGGCAGAATGAATTGAGTAATTATTTACAAACACATACCAACCCCTGACCTCTAGGATGTTTTTAGTACGTCAATCGTGGATTAGGTTGAATTCTACATAAAATATCAGGTCGGGATAAAAGTTTGTTCGTGTTCTCCCGATAGATGGTGTTACCATGTCATAACTCTGTAACTTCAAAAGATGCCAGTACAAATCACGCGTCTACAGTGACGAAATTATGGTGTTACCTCAAAAATGGCAAAAATGGCACGGACATCCGGGTGCTATCTGGGATTTAATAACCTTCATTTAAAATATGGAAAAAGCTTGATTTGTGCATTAAAATACGAAGAAACGTTTTCCCCGACCTAATGTCAAAATGTTATAAATTATTAATAAATATTTAACAACTACTTTTCAATGAGAAAAAATTAAACTAACGATTTGGCAACGTTGCTGACGGCGCGATCGCTAATGGCCATTTTGAAGCCGGTTTACCAAAGTGCGATCAAGGTAAGAGCATTAAACCGGACCAATTTGACGAGATTTTAAGACACTCACCTAGATCCTGGGAACTGATCCGTTTTCCATAATCCTTGGGTTTAGGGGAAATATCTCACGATTTGTCTGTAGCCGGCTCAGTCTGTGCCAAGTCGGAAGGGTTAGGCTCCTCTTCGATGAACGCAGCACACAGCAAGATGCACAAGCTTTCGTTAATTAGAATTATTTCTTGATGAAACTCACTATGTTCGATATTCTAATATTTTCCAACACTGTGTCAGGAACTTCTGCGGCGGAAGGCACCGTACAACTGTGCAGGTATGAAGTTCGAACGGCGTCCCAAGGCGTGGCTGGAGGTAAAGGCTTGCTAAAGTGATTATACCACATAACGAGCGTCAAAGCATCGCGACCTTGGATCAGGGTTTTACGTTCCAGTATCCTTTACATTCACGTACCAGCGTACGATTGACTGCAATAACTCGCAGCAATTAGACGACCCATTTTGTGAAAGTCCCATTAAGAACACGGCCTTTTCTCATGTCTCAATTTGCATTGTTTTATTGAAGCTTCAGTTTATTTTTTTATAGGGGTCCCTTTCAAACGAGGCCTGGCCAAACATCGGCAGGAATTCAATTAGGTGAACGCCGTACCTCCCGACAAAAAAACCTCATCGCTGCTTCGCCATATTCAACGCTCGAATTGAATTTTCTACTGCAACGCAAAAAACTGAGTCTTAAAGCAACCGTCCTTCTCGTATGAACGTGTAAATCATCGGAAAAACGCTATGTGACCTTGACTTTCTGAAGCCGAAGTGTACCACGGAAGGTATGCAGGGTGTACCGGAAATGTCGGGAAACCATGGAGGAGGCCGATTCGTCAGATCATTTCAAGTAATTTTTTTCTTTTGAAAAATCTACGCAGCTCTGTTTTCGAGTTATTAATGAAAAACACGGACCAATCAGAGCGCGGTTAGTATGGACGGATTTAGACTCGACCAATGGTAACTCCGCACTCAGCTGTCCATGATTGGTCCGTGATTTTTGTTAATATCTCCTTAACAGAGCCGCGCAGAACATTTTTGTAAAGAAAAGAATTACTTGGAATCACCCCAAGAATCAGCCTTTCCACGGAAGTACTTTTTTGGGACAATCTGCAGAGTCGTAGAGATTTAACTCTTTGCACTACGAATTATTTTTCAATTTTCTTG
Source organism: Lasioglossum villosulum (assembly GCA_963971365.1). NCBI lineage: Eukaryota > Metazoa > Arthropoda > Insecta > Hymenoptera > Halictidae > Lasioglossum > Lasioglossum villosulum. Next base: position 6,902,542 of record OZ020497.1, on the reverse strand, counting down.
CCAACAACACTATTTTAAGTTGAAATTTACAAATTTGAATTTACACATTTGAAATTTACTTCAGAGGACAGTTTCTCGACTGCTATTTACTTTGAACTATTTTGTTACTAATTATATAAAATATTACTAAAACTTTGTCAAACTTATATTTTTTCTTAACTAAAAAATAAGACAATCAAATAAATAAAGGAGTTGTATTTACATTTTTCTTTAGCATGGTAAAAATTTGCAATTGGAGATTAATCTCGATAGAATTGAAAATTGACTGAGAATTGTTTAGACCGTTATTAAAGAATTGGTAGATATCAACTTATAGGGGTGCTCGCGTGGATGCTCAACGAAATTCGCGAAAGTGCTCTATTCTTGTCACTGTCAAAACATTTTGGACACCGCAGCGATGTTACAAAATACCGAAGTCCGTTCTCGACCATCCGTTGCGATGGCGACGACGATCGTTTAGCGATCTTTCAGTCAGATGGCCCGACAGATTTCCCTTTACGAGAGAACCGAAACGGCCGAGTAATCCTTTCACGTTCCTCGAGTCATGTTCCGGTTTTGTTCGATGTCCCATGAGACCTGATGCGGCCCCGTGGGAGAGGCTTAAAGAGTTGCTGGATCCAGGGAAACATTCCTGAATCCATGAAAGTATCCCTTGCAACTCGGAAAATATCAGTTCTTCAACATAACTTGTACAATTTCTCCAATACTATAACAGATTCATTTTAAGAGAATGGACGGAATAGAATTATTAGATTTCAGGTCCTTCAGTCTTAATAATTTAGATGAAAAAAATAGATGAAACACTACAAATGGTCCCATCTCAAATAAAAATGGGTCCTAAAGAAACGGAGGAAGTAAAACGCAAAAATTTTGTAGTAATTAATTTTACAAAACTAATTTTGTATGAAAACAAATAATTGTCACTTTTCTGCGAAAAGAAACGAGATCAAGAACACAGCTGCGAGAGTGTTCAACCCAACAGAAAAAAGTTCTCCTAAACTTTAGGTACGGTGAGGTTACCATTCATACTACAAAATAACAGAAGAACCGTTATCTGGCCCACCATTTTCAGGGCCATTCGACAAAAGAAATCATAAAACAACGTTAATCCCGCGCCAGCTTTTTACGAGCCGGTCCTCCGGGACCTGGTCGAAGTTAACTCGAGATTAAATATGGAGCGGTTTTTACACCAATCTGCTTTAATGCTATTAGACTGAAAAGGACGTAGCTAGGTACTGATTTTTATTAGCTAGATCGTAAAGGTTGCAAAATATTTAGAGGCATTCTGACACTTGGTCTTGTAAAAGCTGTTCGCCTTACTGACTTCTTTCCAAGGAAAGGTGTAAAAAGATTTCTCGCAGACTTTTCAGACGTCGTCCGAAGCTCTTGCGCTCACGTTACAGTTCTACCGACCGATCCACATTTTTACAACGGTCTGTTTGCCTGGCTAATTGAACCTGTGTAAAACAGTTTCGGGAATCCTATTCCGGGAACAGCCTGTTCCACGTCTAATCCCATTTCGTCGTTGCCGCGGAGCCGGGTATATTTCGAGTGAGGAACATCTTGGAAATCCCAATTAAACTGCTTTTTTTCAATTATTCGCTGCTCGTGTGAGACTTCATTTATTTTTAAATATTTTCTCTTGTCAAAAATTCAGTTGAACGTGAAGAGTTATGTGAACATCGGTGTAGAAAGCTAGGACTTTTATTATTTTGTTAATTCTCTTAAAAACATTTCCAGGTAGCGCAGGACGTTGAAAAATGATCGCTGAAAATATTTTAGTTAGCACTGGTCTCGGCAGCGTCCAACTCTTTCGAGACCACGGTACAGCACTACACCCCCGCACAATAGATCGAATCTTTATCCGGAGTAATGTGCTCCACCTTCCCGGAAACGCAAGGGTTATTCCGGGAATGAAAAGACACCCTAAACGAATAAAACCGAAATTGGCCCGGGTACGACGACGACGTCGACGAACACGACGACGACGTCAGTAAAAGTCATCCCTCATAAAACGTCACTTACACACCGCCAACCCTTCTGGAACTACCCCTGGATGGACTCTCTCTTTCGCGAACGGAATTTCTAGAACCGAAAGCACTGTGTGATATTTCTGCTCGCTGAAATTGAATTTCGATAGTGAGCCTGATGTATGAAATCATATTGCTGGCAGGTAATAGAATGTCTGTTCCATGTTTGTGCGAGCATTCGTTCAGTCTCTACACGCCTGGCTGCGTTGTATTAATTTTTCAAAATATTGTACATCAGTAATGTTACGAAGACTTCGGCGCGGTCTTGCCGGAGAACTCATTATTGTAGACAATAACAATTATTTATTAATTGTACAACAGTTAACAAAGAATCAATGTAATCGTCGATGCGTGTTCTCGCTTCAATCGTTCGAAAGGATCTCACGATTCTCTTCTTTTAATCAACAACCTCGTTGTTCAGATACTGCAATATCGATCTAACGCTCGATCTCTGCGATATATTCACAGGGGAAAGCAACTTCATCTCGTGTCATCGTAACAGTATTATACATAACGTTTAAAAATATACACGACGTTATGCATTTCTCGTAGTCGATGTCGCATGAATGATTGTAGCGTTCTTTCCAATTATCAAGTCAAGCATATCCCTCACGAACTCAGACGTAAAATTAAGAGAATAAATTAGAAGCTGTCTTCTTTCCATACCAGTCCGTTTTGCATAAATAATGAGAACCTAACAGTCTCTCCAGTCAACTTCCAAGAAAGACCGTTCGAATATTTGGACTTGATTTTCAGGACACAGTGTGAGAATACAAGCGAACACGGTGTATCAAGATGCTGTATACAATCTAGAACATCATGGTACACGAAGTTGGGACAAGACTGTGTTCCAGCGATACCGATCAAGCTCGAATTCGTCCTTGGAACGCTCCACTTGCATTCCCATTTCGGAAATATGCAAACAGACGCTGCGTGCTCCATGTTTGCACGCGTCCCCTCGGTTTCAGTGTTCAGGAAGACCCACAAATCACAGGAAAGGCGTCGGTCAGAGGTAAACGGAACGGTTCTGCTCCAGATTTTCACGCCTGTTAGAGGAAAACAGGAAAAGGTCCTCGATGAATCGACGACGAGGACGTGTCCGCTAAATTGTCGCATGGTTTAACGTTCTCTGGAACAGAGGGTCGACCTTGAGCGCGATTTTCGTCCGAAGAGGAGTCTACCGGATCGACGATCTTCCTGGGAGATGAAACGATACCGGTTTTTACATTTCGCGGTTTGGAAACGCAAATTTTCTCTTCTTTGCTTGAGAAATGCCGATCTTTTCTGCGAGTTTCTTTAAATAGAAGTCTCAGCTAGGCGAAACAAAATAGTGAAAGAAGTTAAAAGTGAGAACTGTCTGTGCATCTTCTTTTTCTTGAAACGCACATTTTTATTTTGCACTAGCTGACCTGACAGACGTTGTCGTGTCCAAATTTCAATAAATTCGATTGTGATCATTTTGTGAATTTGTGAAAAGCTGTAGGATATACGTAAACAAAGTAAAAATGAGAAAAAAACGTATTTCGCAGTGATCATTATAGCAAACAGACGTGGATAATGTAAATTCCTATTGAAATATTGATTAAAAGCTGCGACGTTCATTTTTTTTGTTATATTGAAATATGATTCAAAAAGCACTTCTAGTTTTTCCCGAATTTTCATGTTTCTGGGCAACTTTTCCAATTTTTTGTACTCTAAGATCCTGATTCGGACTACAACAAACATTTAACAAAAAAAATTAGCCAAATCGGTCCAGCCGTTCTCACGTGATGTCGTGACCAACGAACAGCATTTGATTTTTATTATATAGATAAACTCCTCTGAAAGTCCATTCTTCGTTCGCTATACCGATTTAGTGTCTCGAAATTTGTGCAAACAATGCGTGGCTCCACAAGAGTTTGAAACGTTGCACAAGCATTTTTAAAGAGTTGAGCTGCGGAAAGACGTGGTTTATTCGCGGAGAATTAAGAAGTTTTGAAGATTGCAGGAAACCCAGGCGAAGCTGGTCACAGATTTTTCACGAGTTCTTTGGGCGATCCTATATAAGCAACGCGTGTCCCCGAAGGTGCAGGATATCTTGGTAAGCCGAAAGCCAAACAGGACTAGCCGGTAAACCACTCGGCTAGCGCGTTATCTGTTTGCAAGCCGAAACCCATGGCGAACTGGTGCGCTCTCGCGCCTTTGCAAACGATAATATTGCGACAACGGTGCACAATATTTGCGTGTTTGCCCCATCGTCTCTTGGATTCCCTCTGACACGGTTACCAGCACGCGTCGATGCTTCCCAGAATTTGGCGGAGCTCGAACGGCATCGCCCAACCCGCTCTTCGACGTCAACTTTGATATACAGTCTACTTTATTGTAAACTAGCTGACCTGACAGACGTCCTGTCCAAATTTCAATTAATTTGGTTGTGATCGTTTTGTGAATTTGAGAAAAGCTGTAGGATATATGTAAACAAAGTAAAAATAAGAGAAAAACGTATTTCGCAGTGATCATTATAGCAAACAGACGTGGATAATGTAAATTCCTATTGAAATATTGATTAAAAGCTGCGACGTTCGCTTTTTTTGTATTGAAATATGATTCAAAACGCACTTTTAGTTTTTCCCGAATTTTCATGTTTCCGGGCAACTTCTCCAATTTTTTGTACTCTAAAAACCTGATTCGGACTACAACGAACATTTAAACAAAAATTTAGCCAAATCGGTCCAGCCGTTCTCACGTGAAGTCGTGACCAACGAACAGCATTTCATTTTTATTATATACATGAGCACATTATGCTGGTCAAGAAATATTGACCATGCTCGTTGTACCGTTAACAGTTCATACGATAAAAGAATATTCCATCTAAAACATTGAAAGTCACCTTAATCTTTGTAAATCAAACCACCCTTTTCAAACACGTGAAATCCTATTACTATAGGCATTTTTATTAGGAAATCAATAACTACAATTACTCAGTGATTCAATGTATAAAAAAATATGAAGATAACTCCACTTCTTTTACCTAACAATTTTGAACTTGAAAAATTCTAATAGATCATGTTTCATCCTCCGGTCTAGCATCAATTGCAAAAAAGTAGCTAGTCTAAAACACAAACAATAGCAAACACGAAGCACCGTTTAAGTGCCAGTCCGGCAGATGCACGCTTCGCGTTTTATTTGGCGCGGCAAACTATAAAATAGAGTAATGACTGTCACGAATAGGCGACGCTGGACAGTTAGCGTGTTGGAAAACCTGACCCGCTAATTTTTCGAAACGCTTTGAGGAAGGCAAGCGCGTCGCGTGATCCGGCGATTAATATGTTCAACCTGTTCCGTTCCTATAATCAGTTCGCCATAAAATTATCCTCCGGGCAGAGGATCCTCACAATCATTCCTTTGACCATCAGTCTGTAAAGCGCTTCCATTACGACACTTTTCTCCTGATAACGAGTTTTACCATTTTTTTCCAGGCATCCTCTCCTCCCTCTCTTTTCCCGTCGTCGTCGTCGCCGAGGAACCGAGGCTGTTATCAAAGGTTAATGCGATCTGTCGTGCTTTTCGTCGCTTCTTTCTTTTCCGCGCACGCGGGAACTACGCTCTTCCCAGGTTCCATACCTAAGCCGTGACGTTCAAAGTTAACCGTTTTACCAGTCTAAGAGGGCCATTTACGGTCTGAATTATATATTTTCCAATGGCACCGTCGTCCCTTTGGCTCGCTGGCACGGCTCGCTCGCCGCTTGCCTCGCTGGATTTGCATGCTTCCTCTATGGGGGTCGGCTCCGGCAAAGGACTGGCAAAAACGTTAAAATGCGGTTTATGACTTTAAGCTTTCCGTATTTTAGCGATATTTGGAACAATGAGGCCAGGGCCGACCTAACTGTTCCGGTGGCTGGGAGAGAGAGAGGGGGCTATTCTTTCACTGAGCGTGAAAGGGCGTTTTTCTTTGCGCGGGGGTGACCGTTCCCCAGAAATCCGTGTACGCATAAAATATCCGAACATTCTTTAACCTTGCTCTGCCAGCTTTTGCGAGAGGCAGAGGCACACCTTTCTCCCCCTCGGTAAAATTATAGACCGTCCAGTACCCGAAACTACAACCTTCTGTGCCTCCGACGACTTTTCTCCAGGCAGAACGGCTCGAAAAATTAGGGGCAGAGTGACCCACCTAATACCGAACCTCAAATGGTTCTTAAATAATGGCCAAGAGACACTTTTATAGCGAACTAACTATATATAGTCTAATATATATGTATATCTTATTAATTTCGCTTGAACCGAAATAAAACAATTGGTGAATTCTCTTCGCCTAGGTAATGATGAACTCCAAAGAAACCCGTTAAATAAACAAGGGTGCAAGGGGCTAATGGTGTATTCTAATGTGAACGAGAAATTAATTTTCTTTAACACTCTGAATGCTGTGCTGGGGTCATTTTTGACCGGGAACACCCGAATTGTCATTTAAGTACTCAAATTGTGGTAATTAAACTCACTGAATAGTTTTATTGAGGACACCAGGTATCATCGAAATTACACTTTGATGGTCATAAGCATTGCCAATATTATGGTTATAAAAATCGTCTATTCTCCGAGGATGAAGAATACAGCTCCGTAAATATTTATGCGAAACCATAAGTCCGTTCGAACTTGATTCGAAGTACGAAGTAGCTGCAACGAGAGCTCGAGACGCAAAATTCTCATCGAAAAATCGGCTTGGAAGGAGACTGCTTACTAAGATGAGTGACGTATCGAATCTTCTGCCCACAGAGCTTCCGGCTGCGCACCTTTGTGGCCAATTTGATGGTTCGACCGTTTGCGTCTTTCGCGATAGCATGCCAGGGCCCGGAGACTCGGAGACAGGGCGGAAAGCTCATGATCCTCGCACTGGCAGCCCTTTTGTCGGTGACAAAGGAGTTGACAAAACATGACAATCATAACAGCCATAACTCTCATGACTGACGTGGGTGGAGCGTCGTCTGACCGGCCGGGCCGGGACAGCGACAAAGCGTCTCTTCGGTTTTCGAGAAACCTCCAAGCTAGACAAACATTATTTTGACAAGTCCGAGGGAGAGAAAGACTCACCCCTTCGGCTTATCGTCGGCATTACGAACGAATTATACGGTGTTTGGTGCCGACGGGTTCTCACAACACGCGAACCTAGCCAGAAACCAAAATTCGATGGAGAAGATGAAAAACGCCGACACAGTTTCAAACGGTATCGATCTGTGCGTGAAATCTTGCGAGTCGGCCAGTTTGACTCGAAAGTAGACTTGTTCGATGCTGAAGGTACCCAGATGTGGGCAAATTTTACTCGTTCGGAGACTTTTTTAATATCTGACCAAAGACTTGACTTTCTTAGAGGAATTAGAGCAGTTTGTTTACTACAAAATTGCAATTGATCGTGTAATAACCTTACAAAATACAGAAGTGAACTTTAGTTGTACGAATATAGACGGCGTCCTATTTACTTACTTCAAATGATCTTGGGAACCGCCCCCTTCCAAGGAAATACATTTTTGGGACACTATGTTTACATCACAGGGAGGGAAAACAAGAAAACATTGTCAATCTAGGATTGAAAGAAGCGTTTGGCCCTTTTTCGCACGACCACAGAGTTCTGTGGGAAACGAATTTTGCGGGTTCTGTGCGTACACAACCGGTCAAATTGCGAAACGAATAGCGTCACGACTGCAAATCGATGGCTCGCAATTCGTCCCCGTTCGATTCGTATCGCATCTACGCTTTTATTTTATGCGAGCGATTTTTCAGAGGCAACGATGTCATCTGAAGGCCCGCGTAACTTGAAACCTAGTATGTCACTGTGACACTGAATGAGGGAGTTGCTGCAAACGACGATAGACTCACTCGAAGAACGAATGTTCTACGCTTTTTTACTGGTTCGGCCGCACGGGTTAGTAGATCGTGGATGTCGGGTTTTGCAAACACTCGAAAACTTTGGTAAAATGAAGCGAGACTGGTAAAGCTTTTCACAGAATTTTTTTCAGATTTCAAGATGATAATGTTGTTCGATTAAGAAGAAATTAAATTAATTTCCCTATTAGGACTAAGGTATCGCCCCTTTGAAAGAGAGCAACATTTTCGGTACACCCTGTATGTGTAGTGCAACGAACATTGATACGAATCGGATAATATTCAATTCGAAAGGAAGTCTCCCCAATCTTGTCCGAAGACTTCAGCAAATCGTTTCGATTTCTCGATCCACCATTTGCATTTCCCGCGCAACCCCGACGGCCCAACCGTTTAAACGTCTCCTCGCGCCCCGAAGGAATCCTGAAGAATCCAGATCCCGCTGAGAGCCCTTGGACACGTTAAAAGGTTTCTTTACGACGTCGTAACGAGGATCACGGTGCCTGTATTCGAGCTCTTCTGTTTTCCCGACGAAACGTGATCATAAACCCTGCAACGTCGTCCCGTGGAAAATGGGGGTGTACACGCGCCCCATCGAAGCAACCCCCTGGTATCAGCGTCAACATTACATAAAACATTTTCGATACACGCCGAATACTGCTGGACCTGTCCGCAAAACTCTTGATATTTCGACATTCGAAGTTCCTTTTGTTGCTGTCGATAGAGTCTCGTTCTAATGGCGGCTTCTTTCCCTGCAATTGAATGTGGAAGACTCGAAGACTAGTGTACTAGAGACATTTTATTAGGTTGGTAAATTAACAAGTATATACTATACTATACAGGGTGGGTCGCCACATTTTGCCATCTAGATTTACGCCATTATTATTACGCATAGTAAACAATGTTTCAGATGAAGTTGAATCGTTTCGAGAGGGGCACATTCTGATGGTACATTTTTTTGTAGGTGGACATATGAAGGTCAACTTCATTTTCTTAATGGAATGAGGTATTTTTTAATACATCAGTCGATGCAGCAGGACATTCGTTATAATAAAGTACTAACCTATGTATGTCGAAAAGTTAGTAGTTCAGGAGATATTTGAATTTAAATAACACCATTACAGTCGTACGAAGACCTTGCACTAGTAAGTAAACGTTAACGTCTTAGTACAACTGTAATGATGTTTAAAAGTTAGTTAAATTGAAATATCTCCTGAACTACTAACTTTTAGACATACATAGGTTAGCACTTTTTTAGAGCGATTGTTCAGCTGCACCGACTGATGTATTAAAAAATACCTCATTCCATTAAAAAAAAATGAAGTTGAACTACACCTAAGTTCACCTACAAAAAAATGTACCATCAGAACGTGGCCCTCTCAAAACCATTCAACTTCATTTCAAACATTGTTTGCTATGCGTGATAATAATCACGTAAATCTAGATGGCAAAATGCGACGACCCACCCTGTATACAAGAAGAGTCGAGATCGAATAATTGGTTCATAGAAGACATTGACGCGACACAAGTCCCGCAATTTGGATCCTCGTGACCCGTATATTCTCATTAAGAGCAGCTCGGTAACAGCCCCCGCATTCTATTTGCCCGCGAATAGCTTCTTCTCCTCCTCGGCGAATTAACTCGGCAGACTAATAGTCCCCGGAAAAATAGACCATAGTCGGTCCATCTTCCCGAATGATTACGGCGTACGTACTATACTCCTCCTTGTTCATGCTGCAATTGTAATGGCTACACCCCCGTGCAATCAATCGCCGATGTTTCCTGGGGGGGTTGCAGACACGACGTCTTTATTTCCACGTGATTCACGCTGATCGCGGGGAACCAAGCGTGAGATTAAACGCTGGTAGCGTCCGATGAACATACTTGGGAATTTACTTTCCGCAGGAAATTATTTCCCTCCGTTCCCGGCTCGTAGATTACCGCTCCGGACGACGCCATCTTGGAAGTCGCTCCCTGACCAACGTCAGGGTACGTACATCGTCAACCGAGAATTAATAAAATATTTTTTTTGTTCCTTTTTCTGCAGGGTTGTTTCGATATGACCAATTTCATTTTCTTTATTCAATGTGTTCGACTGGAATCACGGTTTTTATTAATACTTTCATCAAGTTTGGGAATGTTTTCCTTTAACGTAGAAAGTTGTTTCTTTTATAAGATAAAAGTTGTCATTGTCTTTAGAAGAACAAAAAGAAATCAAGTACCTACAGAACCTTTTATTTTCCAACGAAAATGCATTCCCTCTGAAGTATTACGAAATTTTTAATCGAAGCTGCACATCAACTCTCCAGTTCCACGAATCATCGCGCGATAATTAAGTCCCGAGAAAAATCGAATTAATTCCATTCATCCCTCGGAACGTGTCTACCATAAAAAAAGTAAAATCCGGAAGGGCGAAATAATATCAATCGGTCGATCGTGTGTGCGTGTCACCCTGATTGCATCCCTCTCGAGCATGTGATCCACCTGGCAGGTGTTGGTACGTTCCGTACGTGCTACTACAATAGAGGGAAGCTTTCGATCGGACTCGAGAAAGGACTCGAAAAATCGAGTTTTCCTTTCTGGAGGAAAAATCGAGCTTGTCCCCTCTCATTTTCACGCCCTCGTGATCCATTGAAAAATGCCCGGAATCATTATTTCCCTCGCCCTCGTGGTGACGTTTCGCCCTCGAACTTTTATCCCCCTTCTATACCGATTCCGACGGTCAGCCCGAAAACCGCCACAATCCGGCAATTATCGGCGTGCGGGCGCGAGTGCGTGACTATGATAAATCTATGATAGCTACTCGGGAATTTATTGCGCGGCTGGCGCGAATGCGATTCCGGTTCCCTCTCTCTCTCCATCTTTTGCAGCTCCGAGTCGTTTCTCGCGCAAGGGTGGTACCGATCGAGGGTGGTTTTCGGGAAAGGGACATCGACCAATCGAATACTGGCTATGGTAATAAAAATATCGGGGAAAAACGCTAGCCATGGCTACGAGAAATCGCCCCTTTGAAACACTGTGCCCTGGTCGGCCATTTATTCTCCACCCTCTCGGCCTGTGACGAAATGACCGAGTCTTTGGACGTGCACTTTCTTTCATTGATATTCGGATGTTGCACAATTATCGATTTATTAAATCTCACTAGGTAAATCTGCATCTGTCTGGTCATCTTGCTATTTCGGTCCCACGATGTTTCAATAAGTACCCTACTCGGTATCCAATTTTATTCCTCGCGCACCCTCTTGGGTTCAATAGGTACCACGCAAAATGGAGTAGAAATCAAATTCATTTAGCTCCTTCTAAAATTAAATTAATAGATGGATGAAGGTTGGTCCAATCGCTTAAAAACAAAGACTCGATCCGAGAATGGAACTATTTTTAATTTTTCCAGGAATCCAGGAATCATTTTTACAATTCTGGTTGAATATCTTCTCTTACGGGTAGCATACAAAATGGATTAGAAATAAAATCCATTTAGCTCGTTCTAATAGCGAATGAATAGTTAAGTCAGACTCGGCCCAATCATGGGGAAACAAAAGCTCGAGAATGGCGCTTTCCCACCAAAGTCTCCATTTTTTAAACGCCACCATTGTCACCATCGTCCCACCACCATCCTCCATACCCCCATTCACAAATTTATCTCCGGCGGACACGATGCACGCGCGAAGGGGAGCATCACGGTGGCAAAAAAGCAGAAAAAAACAGACGGTAGAGATTTGAACCCCAACAGCGTGGAGACTGGTGGGCATACATTACCGCGGTAGGTTTTTTTCGTGATGGTGTCCGGACGGCTCACCCTCGATCCTCAGGATCGAGGACCCTGATGATCGTCATCTTGTCTGCAGCATCCGCGCGTGTTCAGCACGAGCTACTAGCTACTAGTTTCGTTTCCTTCTTTTTATGTCGACAATCGTGTCTTTATTCTTCCTTGGCGAGGAATTTCGTGGACGAACACGCCCCTCGTTTTGTACGAATTCTTTCTACCTAATCCTCACGCGCACTGTGTCACAAATCATCAATTTAAAACCTAATCGTACAAAAGTCAGTTCGGTGTACTAACTTGCAGACTTTTTTTTAACCCTCCCTATAATATTTGTTTATTATTATTATTGCTTTAAACCAAGTGGTTTATATAGCAAGTACAATATTATTACAATTAGCTTACATTAACTAAATGAAACATTATTACTAAATTGTAACGGAACATTGTTTGAGAAAATTAAAAATTATCTTCAGACCTTGTATATCAGGTTTACATAAGAAGGAACTAATACAAAGGGGGAAACAGTACTTGCCTTTGAGGAGCTTTGTTCTCTCCCTATAATATTAATATTTTTCTTAGTTTACTTGATATTTCAGCGTTAATGATCATTTATAATTTTCTTAAAAAATGTAAAATTAAGATCTAACGATCACCATTTATACTTATTTTTCCTTATATTATGTTAATATCTAATTAGTTTTCTGAAAATATTATATTATAAGTCATAATGTATGCTATATATATGTTGTAATGTATGCTATATAAACCAATCATGGTTTACGGCATCAATAAATAAATAAATAAATAAATAATGTTAATGTTAATAACTCGTTTTTAATAATGTTTTTTGTTTGTTTTCCTAAAGTTCTTGCTTTTCACTATACTTTGTATTACAATGTAAGTAGATTTCCTAAATAAAAAAAATGTACGTAATTCAATTATACAGTGGTTTATTTGTTAATGTTTCGGAGGATAGAACAATGCAAGACTACAAAAGATAAGCAAGGTGAGACAGAAAAAAGTGAGAGCAGACAAGAGTGCACCGTCTTTCCTCCTCGCGGAATTTTTATTGCATCGATGCACCAGGTAGCTACGCCCCTGACTAAAGTTCACCAGCCGAGATAAGACTTCGGTACTGGAAGCAAACGATCAAACCTTAAGGGATCGTCCATTAAGGTAACCCTAGCCCTTTCGAGTGGTTCCACGACTCACTCTCTCTCGATCCTGTCGACCGACATCTTCCTCGACGGTAATTGGCAAACTTCAGACGAACAATTTCCATTCACTGGGATCCTCTGCCCCGTAATTATATGATACATCGAATTTGGCTAATGGGGAACACTCGATGGTACCGGAGATGACATTGCCCTAATCGATTCACTCCGCCTTCAAGATGTTCAGTGTATGCACTATCTAGTGCAGTCGTGCTTAGACTCTTGAATTCCCTTCTTTATCCTATTGTTCTTATTCTCTTGTAAAATCAGAGTAATATTATACGCAATATTTACTGAACTCGTAATTTGTCACGAGCACGATCTCATGTTGCCACCTAGCAACCATTACTACATACAGCATGGCGGCGCTAACCTGCCAAAGGCACTGCAAATCGCTCAACTTTAAATAGGGTAACTGCACCAGTGAATGAACGGGCACCAGTAAATGAACGCTTTTGTATATTTCAACAAATTTTAACCCGGACGGCATACTAGCGATAAAATTGTGATTAAAGAGTTAAATAAATAGGAGAATATTGTTTAGTAATTTTGTTCATTGATTGGACTAGCATTATTCAATTACTAGAATGTAGTGTTCATTGACTGGTATTTTTCATATTTTTGATTTAACGTTTAATAAAGAAGAATAATAATAATTTCATTGTATTTGTGTTCATTTATTTTTGACAAATGAAATATATTAATTCACATAGTTTTTTTTAAATAAAATATTTTTCTGAACAATTTCTTAAATGTTCATTCACTGGTGCAGTTACCCTATATGTATCTTTTGAATCATTAATGCTCTAAAATCGAAACTTGGATTTCTCACATCTTCTCGTCCAAATCTACTGGGCGCCATAGGAAAAAGGGAAAAATTTGTAGTTAAGCAAAGGGAAGGAGCAGCCGATGTTCGTCACAAAGTTCTGGAGAAACAGAAAATCCCTCAACTCCACCGGATTCCAACACTCCTCACACAACACGAGTATACAAAGAATCACTACCCTCGTCCGAAAAATCCTCAACATTAACATATTCATCGTCTCACGTCCAGACGTGGCAAATCCCAAAAAGAGATTCCAAAAGGGTGATCACTCGCAGGTGCTGAATAAACCCTCGCCTGATCAGTTTAGTGGACCGATTAAAATTCCAACGCGTCGAACAAAGTTGCACGGCGTGTATCTATCAATTTCATTCAATTACCCAAAAACTGGCGGGATCATTCTCGGTCTGGCAGGCACGAGAGGATGCAGGCATGCTCGAGAATCATCCAGGCGATTAGGCGTGCTCGCGGACAGACAGGGCCGCTAATTATTGGAGTTAGTTGGCTGTTATTTGCTGCGAGAAACACGGCCGGGTAGAGATTAGGGGTCGGTCTCTTCGGCGGTTCTCTCCTGCAGGGCTTTAAGGTGTACAAGAGAGAGAGAAAGAGAAAGAGAGAGAGTAGGAGAGACTTTATAGCGGGCGTGGCCGGTGTTCACGGGGGCGTTCGAGTATTTTTAGTCGTTTGATGCCGGCACGCGCTCCTGCCGCTTTTTTAACGCCGTGGAAGCATCTGCCCTTAGTTAATGTCTCCCCGGGTTCCCGAACACACCGACGCAAACCTCGCCTCGTTCTCTACGTGCATCCTCTATGATGCCAAGTGTGCGTCTCCCTTATGGTTGCACATACATAGAGCCTCACCTCAGGTCTGGTTCTACGTGTGCGTGTGCGAGCAGAACGGTGGTGGTTTATTGTCTCCGCTCGGAAAACAGGATTAAGTTACTCATTCAGAAAAGCAGTACACGGTAACGAGAGAACAACGCTGTTTTGCCCCTCGACGCTTTTCATGAGGACGGCACGCCAGGCAGAAAATAGAGAGCCCTCTCCTTGTTTGTTAATTTCTCCGACGCTCTGGAACGGCTCCGGGCTTTTTTTTTAAATTCTGCGGTCGAAGCGTGGATCCAAAACTTCAACGTAAATCTTGATGCAAGAGGAATCGCAGAAATATTTGTCTCGTTCATTCATTTCAGCCTAATCACTGCTTTATTTGTCCACTTTGAGGAAACTTCTTGTAGACACATTTGTCTATAACACGATGACCACCTTATTGTGTCGGGATAAATGTGACGTAACAGATCAAATTGTACTGACTCGATTTGTCCCTTAAAATGGTACTGAAATGTTTTTTGATACAACCGATGGACGATCGAGTTATTTCAGACAGTAGTTCTTACACCCTGTATACCAGCAGAAAGAGGAATAAGATCTACATGTGATTAGACTGCGGATTTGATGCATTCAATCAATGTACGAGCATCGCAAGAACAGATTTTCAAGAATGAAATCGCCGTTTCTCGCGTCTCTTCCAGACCGGGTCCAAACAATTCTAACAAATTCCACTAAATTCGCTCTGCACCGTGACAGAGTATATCACACGAGCGACTCCTGCATTACACAAAACCCGATGAAAGGATTCTAGTCTGGTCGGCCATTGTCCCCGCACGCGTCGATCGTAAAATAAAGGAGCTCGGTCTCTCCCTAGGCAGCTTCCTGCTCCCGTTAAATTTTCAGTTTTTCAGAAAACGTCTCTGTTCCCCCAGCTTCCTCCGCGTATGTACGCAGATGCGTGGTTTCCCTTCCTCTCTCGCTCTCCCTTTCTCTCTCTCTCTCTCTTTCGAGCCGCATGCGTTCCGTTTGCACGCATCGTGGAAACGACCCTAGCGCGTGTAACGAATCCGCGCTTTTTTCGCCCTTTTTTCCGAACGAAAATATCCAGTTTTTGGGGTGCGGAGGAAAAGAGAGGCAGAGTGAACGAGAGGGGAGGAGGGAAGGGAAACCGCAACGAAAATTCCCTTTTTCATGCGCAGGGTAGCGCGAGAGAGCCGGATTCGAAAAAAGTGGTTAAAAATATGGAAACAGACGTGTCCGCGGAATAGGTAGCAGCACGTGGATACAAAATGGGGAGACAATGTGTCATCGGCACGCGCGACTCCTCTTTTTCGTCTTCTTTCTCGTTTCTCTCCCTTCTTCTTGCCGATCCACGCGATCGAGGATGCTTTTTATGGGCGACGATCGCGACTCTTCCACACCCCTAACGCTCGAGGGGATGTTTCCACAGGAAACCGAAGGTGACACTTAGTTTCTGAACATGGTAACGAGATGCTGGTCTTGTACGTTTCGATGGCGTGGACCTTGTCTTCGGGGGTTGGCTTCGATGGGGGTGGATGGCGTGAAGTTAATAGGAGGATCGATGTGTTGTATCTACGACTTTCAAGGTGTAGGACAGCTTCAGAATATACGCGTGGTGACTCTTTCACTTCTGTAAATTGAGACCACTAAATTATATGGTGTTTGTTTAAAGGGTAGTGAAATTAATAGAAGATTAAGAGGGTTGTTTCCGAACCTTTGATAGAAGGAACGCTTTTAATCCATTCAATATCTTTGTAATACTTCCTTATTATTGTTGGGTCAAATACCAGAATTATTGTAAAATATATACTTCGACGATCACAGATTAATTCACGCATCAGGCATAAAACTATTCGGTGAAACTATAAAGTACATCATGGAATATTGTACAAAATTATTGGATTAACTCCTATTCCCATAAATAAGCGATAAAATAATCTAATGTTCTTTAGCTTTAGGGATTGATTTGAAGACGGGTTGTAGGGGTTAGCTAAACCTTTTTGTATTTGTAACTAGTTTCATAGTTAAAGCTCCCACACTGATATGAATGATTAAGACAAGAGAATTAGCTTTCTTCTCATTGTCATTGGAGGAAAAGCTATTTACCCACATTTCCCAAGACAAAACACTCTTAAAATACAGATTACCGTTTATTACACTGCGAGAGGTCCGATGATCGATAGAAAAGCTCTCTTTTACGATCGTTTAAACCCGTAAAGGCGCTCAGAGGACGCATGCGATGCGAAAGTCGGTGGTGTTAACGCGAAACGGTGTTAATCCGTGCATCGTTGCCGTGAGGGACTGGACATTATTCGGTAAAGCCAATCAAGCATCCGTGGGCAAGCCTCGATTGACTTTATGTGCCATAAAATAGGCACTGCCCTCACTATGCGAGGGACAATGCCCATATGGATCCGCGTGTGCGATGGTCACGGTGCGTTTCATGGAACGCTTGGATGCGGAACCGTTGCCATCTGATCGCTGCTGTCGTTGCATCTGTATGCAAATCGCATTTGGCAATTCTCTACAATCACGGACTTTCAAACAATTTAACTTCGTAGCTGCTAGTTTGAATCATTAGCTGGATTATATTCAATTCGAAAAGAGGATCGATATCGATCTTGGAAAATACGAATATAAAAAACAGTCGTGGACAAAGCTGATTGAGAGAAACAAAATGGTCACAATTTTTAAAAATTGCAAGTATCGTTTAAACTCTTATGTTGAAGTAAGACTGTTTTGTAAGAAAAACTCAACAATGTAACGGGTGGTGTGCGTCACGTCGAAGTGACGATCGGCGATCAAAAAGACGATCGACAATCAAAAAGACGATCGGCAGCCGAAGCGACGAATAAAACGAGAATCGCGAGTTCAGTTCGACGCTAGAGTCGGTGTAGGCAGGATATACCTGGTACTGTTCTTTATTTGCTGCTTTATAATAAAGTTATTTTTTCAAAGTTACTTATTTCAATAACTAGTTTATTCCACTGAAAATCATATCCCTTAACATCTTAAAACTGTAGAATTTTACTCAGTACCTGGAAACTTTATTTACAATTATTTTATCTTTAATTTTGGAAGATAACTGAAACAGAATCAAATACCGACGATTTCCAACGCCAGGTGGCTGGGTACGAGCAGACCCAAAGTGGCAAACCAGGGCTAAAAAGAAGCAGCCTGTAGTTAGAGGCTTCTCGAACCGTTTGATCCACAATAAACACGGTTTCCGGGACGCAAGATCCTCTTTTTGGAGCCACGTGTCGATTTGACCATGCTCTAAGCACTCTAAGCAGCCTAACCAACTGTAATGGCTTGAGAGAACCGCGCGCGAAGGGACAGTCGTATTTTTTAACCGTTTTAGTGCCGTGAACGGTTCTTATTAGCTGTGGTAGTCCCTTTCCACCTAGGACTATAAAATATAACTACGTTTTTCTCACCTTGCCGAGCGTAACTTGTTCAGATATCGAGATACGAACGCGCGGCTGCCGGACAGGTAGGAAAGGTGCGACGATTCAGGTGCAACCTTCGAAATCGGATCACAAAGAATTAATTCCCGGGGACACGTGTGAGGAACTGAGGGATGAGCCGCATGTCCTACGAGAGATAGAGGAACCGAGAACCGGATTTCGCTCCCATAACGACGCCGTTATGCTCGGACCATGCGGTCAATTGGGAATTCAAAATGGCCGATGTGACAGCTTCAACGATAATCTGCTTTTAACGAATTTTTATCTTACGGATCGTTTATTTTGCAAATTAAATGTGGAGGAGTGGCAAACTTTCAATCTGCTGCTCTGGCAAACGATTTTATCGAACACTCTTGCATATTTAAATTAATTAACAGAATTACCGAGTGCATCGTTTAGTTCTTACCATGTATGAACAAAATATTTATTTCTCAATATATATTTATGAAAATGTAGATCATTCGAGACGGTGAAAAGAGGACCGTGCTTTTGAGTAGTTTAATATAGTTAGGCTTGTATAGGATCGAACAGCAGCTGTGTTGATTGCAATTAGCAGCGTTCGGACGCCACGAGATCTCGTTGAAACGCAATCCTTGATTCCAGCCAATCCACGCGCAGATTGATGCACGAATGGCAGTGTTGTGACAGCGACACGAATTAACTCCCTTTCTTCGTATAAAAGGGGTGAACCGAGAGGGATAGGGTTGTGCAAGGGCTGAATTGCAGCGATGGCGGCGTGCCTTTCAAAATGGCTGGCGTAATCAAATCTGTTCACTCGGGAACTTCGGAATCTCATATATCACCTTCCAGATGCTGTTAATCTATGTATTATTAATTTACACGATTACAATTGTTGAGACAAAAATTGCTTTTGTGTCCCACTCCTGTTTCTTGCAATGAACTCAGAGAAGTTCTATTTTACACAAGGATTCTCTATTCCGTAATTATAATCGTGAATTCAAATTGAAGTTTTCAAATGAAATTTTATTCTATTCTAGCTCTGAAATCTTTTATACAAATTAATGTAAAAAATTATGAAACTTCGGAAAGAGCAATCTATCGTTCTCAGAAAGTTCCGAACTGGTAACGTTTAAATCAAAATGGCTCGCAGAAGACCACCAACGGTTCCTCAGTCCTCCACAGTAAAAGTACAGAAAATTAGGGGATGTTTTCTAGTAGGCTAGTTGATATTCTGCAACAGTTTAAAGCTTCCTGTTTCCTCCTGATCTCCAGACAATCCCGAACAATATACCTCAGTCAATCTATTTTTCGACATGAATATTCCTGGAGGTGCAGCAGCAACATGTTTCCTGTCAGTGGAGAGCGTTGGGTGCTTGTTGGTGGGCCGTGGCATAAATTTACGTGAAAACGGTGGAATATCAGAGAGTGAGAGAGAAAGGCGTCTCTCTCGGACCTCGTAACTCACCGGAAACGTCATCTCCGAACAGGAAAGGTGCGAACCTGGCTGCTTAATGAGACCCCCGACTGTTTAACATGCTCTTCGCTGCGCGGATGCATTCGCAACATCCACGGATTCCGTTTTAAAGCCGCTTCCGTTATAACGGTGCTTCCGGAACGATCATTTTAAACTTATCAGCTACATCCGACGATAACACTGATCAACACAATAACCATCATTCACCTGCGGACCGTGCATTCGAACCGCTTGTTGCATTCCGAATTTTCTGGAGACCATGCACTAATCAGAATTCGAGCTCTTCGAATAGAATTAACATTTTCATTTACACTTTATCGAAACACGACTAGTAGTAGTAAATCAATGAAATCATTCATCGGAATTGAAGCTTTTGAATAAAGAAGACATTTTCGTTTACACTTTATCGAAATACGACTAGTAGTAGTAAATCAATGAAATCATTCATCAGAATTGAAGCTTTTGAATAAAGAAGACATTTTCGTTTACACTTTATCGAAATACGACTAGTAATAGTAAATCAATGAAATCATTCATCGGAATTTAAGCTTTTGAATAAAGAAGACATTTTATCGAAACACGACTAGTAGTAGTAAATCAATGAAATCATTCATCGGAATTTAAGCTTTTGAATAAAGAAGACATTTTATCGAAACACGACTAGTAGTAGTAAATCAATGAAATCATTCATCAGAATTGAAGCTTTTGAATAAAGAAGACATTTTCATTTACACTTTATCGAAACACGACTAGTAGTAGTAAATCAATGAAATCATTCATCAGAATTTAAGCTTTTGAATAAAGAAGACATTTGATCGAAACACGACTACTAGTAGTAAATCAATGAAATCATTCATCAGAATTGAAGATTTTGAATAGAGAAGACATTTTCGTTTACACTTTATCGAAACACGACTAGTAGTAGTAAATCAATGAAATCATTCATCAAAATTTAAGCTTTTGAATAAAGAAGACATTTTCGTTTCATTTCCATTTTATCAAAGCATGAATTTACCAATAGAAACACTAATAATTATCAAGTCTTTCAAATGAGTTTAACATTTCTGTATTATTAGTATTTTATCAAAGCATGACTATTAGTAAATCGCTAAAAGCACTATTGCGTCACCTTGAAAACTTTTTCTATAAGATCTGTGCGAAAGAAAAATGTTTGTTCCAGTAGCTAAAATCTGCTGCGTACATTTAAGAAACGAACTTTGGCTAGGTTTTCGAGAAAAGGCGTTACTGTGACATGGCGGGTTTTTAACGGCAAGATCTGTCCGTCCAGATGCAAAACTACCCCTTCTTCAATGGGTGGTCCACCCTGCCATTCTCCTTGCACCCTTCTCGAGGTCCGAAGCGTTTGCTCGCGATTTAATGTCGGCCCTGTCTCGGTCGGTAACGAAAGTAACGGCCGGCTGGACACCTTTTCTTGTTCAACCCCCTTTCGGTCAGATCAGGAGCCAGGTTACGACGGTCACTAGACTGTCCACCCTGTTCACCCTGTCCACCCCGTGTCGGGGTCAAGGGGTTGGCCAGCTGTCGTTGGACGGTTGTGCAATCTGCACACGACTAGAGAGAAGAGACCCCTCCGTGTTCGACGTGTCGCAGAGAGACACACAGGACTAACTTTGAGGAAGAGGGAGAGACCAAAGGGGAATGGAGAGAGAGAGACTGGCAGCCAGTGTGATCGGGGGTTGGCCGGCGTCGCCACTAACATTGCTCATTGTCCGAGCTCAATGGCCGTCTGTCCACCGCCATTGTTGATCCTGATTTCGGGGAGGCCTGCGAGACAGCGAGCTACACGAGCTAACATCCCTAGCCGCGGAGATAAACTTATCGGCCCGTGTCCATGGATCCACCGAGCCAGCCGACCGTCCAGTCACCACGCAAACGATAATCGTGATTTATGTATAGACGCTGTATCTAGATCTTCCGCCGTGCCCTCATTTTGGACACGTAGTCCGATGTGTGATTATAATGTTCATTTGCTGCGGCGCCGGGGCAGATTAAAAAGCATGATTCCAGAGAGAAAACGGCAGGGCTTCGATAAAGCAGGAGAGACGCCACGCAATAACACATCTTTGTTCTCATAGAAATTAAAACAATTTATCTTTTCTTACAATACAAGTTGGTAAGGTGGCGTCCGCCCCACACCGCGTGGGAGAGAAAACAATAGGTCATAAATTATTCGTGAACATCGTGATCGGACAATTACCATTTCTAACGTTTACTACGAAAATTTAATAAAACGAATAAAAATTATGCAGAAAAGGAGCATGCGTGTTCTAATCAACCAATTGATTACCATTTCTAACACATCCTACAAGAAACAATATTTGATAAAATATCAATTGATGAAAAGAATGGAAAGCATACTACGAAATAAGAATGCAACGACTTTATGGTGGACCAATTACATCTTCTATCACTACTCCAATTACCATTTCCGACGCTTCGGACCATTTCCAAGCGAAACGACCGCAATAGAGCGTTGTAAACAGGTCAATTAAAGTAATCAACGTCATCGACGTCTCTTCGTCCCACGATCACGCCCTGTCGCGGTAGCTGCTCATAAATACGTTCGCATTTTTTTATGGTCCTCCGAACCTGTCGGCTCGTTCAAAGTAACAAACCTTTATGGCACCGTTTCGAGCCACTTCATAAAGCATCGGTTTTTATCGAGTGGAAGGATATATCGCTTTCCAATTACGCTCGTCGGGGTGTGTGCAGCATGAAAGACGAGAAAAAAAGAGAGAACACAAGAGAAAAAGGGTCGAAGGGGTACAACCCTATCGATTCCCTCCCTCTTGGAAAATGGTCCTTCACAGAAAAAAATTTGTCGATGGACCTTTCCATTTCTAATTCTAAAAGATATTTACTATTTTGCATAAGAATTCGCAATCTACGAGCAACGAATTCGATAAAATAAAGTATGTCTATATCTTTTCGATTATGGTGTTTCGTGAACCAGAAAAGCAGAGTGAAAAAACGAGACCAGAAGATTGAAAGGGTCCGTGGGGCACAACCCTATCGATTGGCTGCCCCCATAGTGAAAAATAGTGCTCGATAAAGAGAGAATGCTCGGTCGATGGGCTCGAACCCAAAAAATTCGCTGCTCCTCATATGGTGCGGCGACCATAAGTGTCTGCGTCCCGTCGAGCCGAGCAGGTATAAACGCATCCATGGTGTCGACGGGAAGAGAGGGTTGTGGAGATATCACGTGGGGTAGGTCCGGGGGCCTTAATCCATTACACGACGTATTAATTCGTCGATGGTAGTTCCCAGGTAGCGGGCACGCTCGCTTAAAAAAAAGAGAAACGAACAGGAGAGAAACGCGCCACGCACGCGTTCAGGTAGCACGAAAGGGGTCTGACACGAGACCCCCATAAAAAAGTCGACCGACAGGATCGAGGAACACCCGTGAACCACCGTGGAACATCGTGGAACGCGTCGAAATTGTACATCGTAAAATACCTGCCGCTACTTCGCTTTCGGTGGACACGATACAATGTTTTTTACTGGGCCGTGAATTTTTGTGGGAGGTTAAAAATTGTGTTCTCTAAGTACCTAGGAAATGACTGGATTGAGGATTTTCGTGGGAAACGAACAAGGCGTTTCAGGTATCCAAGACATTATCAACATGGATATTTTTGTGGGAAATAAGAATGAAGTACTTCGAAATTAGGGAAATTAAAAATTGTGATCTTTAAGTACCGAGGAACTGATTGGCTTGTGGATTTTTGTGGGAAATAAAAAGTACGCTTTGGATAGGTGCGCAGGAAATTGTTAGGTTGTGAATTGTTGTAGAATATTAAGAATTGTGATCTTTAAAAACCGTGGAACTGATTGGATTCTGGATATTTGTTGAAAATAGAAATTGCGACCATTCCAGCATAGTTAAACATCCAACGTGTAGACAGCCCACCCACTCCACCCCGACTTCAAAGTCCCAATCGCCAGGGACATGTGCAACTAGGTGCAAATTGTCGCAAATTGTGTAATTCCAAATGCGGTCGATCCCACTGAAGGGCGCGCCCTTTTTTCCGGATGGCATACCACGAAATGTGTAGGCAACGAGCCAACAGGTCTATGATCACGAAAACGAAAAAAAAGGGGTTCGTACAAATAGAAAACGTTCTGCGGGCAACATTGTGAAAGGGGTTAGCGGATCCCAACCTGTTCACCGTTTCCCCTTTCGTGACATAATGCTGGTCCGTAAAGGGTTGCCACTGGGAGGATGCATTGATCTTGCGCACAAGGTGCCACAGTGAGCCTAACATACCTGCTAGAATCCGGAGGAAAGAAGGGTTGCCATTCGCCAAGGTCCCGGGCAATTTTGGGTCCCTCACCCTTTACCGAACCCTTCCACCAAACGTTTGACCCCAGATCGGCAACCGGGAATGCGCGTACCCCGTAACAGGTGTCGCGGCCTGCGCACACGCGTTAGGGAACATCGAGGATGTAATGGCAGAGAGGGTTAGCAGAAGCGACAGAAGGATTAGGCCACCCCTTTTCGCAGGTGGAGCGAACCTGAGCACCCTGCTCATCCCAGCTTCGCCGGCCCACCCGCGCAACGAACTATAATTTCAGAAGAGCTGCAATTATGGAGGACACGGTCACGGTTCGAGACGTATGTAATTTTGTAATTTTATTTGCGGGACGCAGGAACATCATTTTCTGATTATTGGGTTGATTATACTTAGGGACATGTTCGGTCTCTTTTTCTGGGGTTGAGTTGGCTGGGGCTGTTTGTTTATTAAGCTGTTAGGCTGCTAAAAACGTCTTCCAGCTTTTGATGACACGGGACAATGTTAGAGGAAAATATTGTTTGAAGAAGTGAATATTATGATGGACATAGAATCAAAGTACATATTTTAGTTTAGAGAAAGTTAAAATATTATAGCACGCTTTAATTTCTACAAATTTCATAGTAGTCCAGGATGCAAATATAGTTGAATTCACTTGGTCAGATTTTCATAAAAATGAAATCTAAAATGTGTATAGAAGTGAAGTCCACAGCATAAAAGTGAAATCTAAGGCGTAGAAGTGAATTTGAATGCGAAAGTTTATAAGCGTCGACAAAACTAATATTTTCAAATAAGAGACAAAGTGGCAGATAAATTAAGGGGCCGGCCGCGCAATGGCGGACAGTCAGTACAAGGGTGGCAGACCCAGGCCAGCTGTACACTCTTCTATGTTTTAAACTTTTAACATTAGATATCTCTTCCACTTCTATATTCCACGGCCCTCCTTTGGAGAAACTTTTTTCCTTATCTTCGCCCCAACGGAAACAACTTTCCCGCCACGAGGAAAACGCAGCCCTTCTCTTCCATTTCTCGTGCCCGTTAAAATACGTTGGCTTCATCATCCCCGCGAATTCTAATTTTCTCCTTCGTGTCATATAGAAGTTCATGCAAAAAATCTTGACGAAGGAACAATTAAATCTAAATTTAATTCTCTCATTACCAAACATCGTTAAATTAATTTCAGCTTTCTAGACTGAAGATCTTCATGCAAAATAAAGATTTTCCATCTAATTTACAATGAACACGAATTAAGTAGAATTTCATCCCAGCCTATTCCAACTCACTCACTTTAATTATTTCTTATTCGAGGGCTGAGACTCATCAGCAACAATACTTCTTGAATCAGTTCAGCAACATATAATAAAACATCCAATAAAAATCTTATAAAATATCGTGGTCGATTCTAGTTGACTTTGCCACAACTTCCAGCATCGCCATCGACTTCTGTCGATCATGCAGCCCCTCGAACCCTGAAGTCGACGATTATTTTCGAAGAATCGCGAAGCATCGCGGGCGGTCGTTGCGGGAAAACAGAAGAGTGGCCAGGAATCAACGGTCGTGGCTTTTCAGGAGACTAGAGGGCAATAATTATCGGTGCACGCGATCGCCACGGTCGTCCCGGCTCCGACCGGAAGTAGGTGGCGTTTCACCAGGAAAACGGGGATGAAGAAAGCCTTCGAGAAGACCAACGACGAAGAGACCTGGAGCGCGTGGACTCGTGAATTAGTCGGTAACGATAATGAGAGGTCGCTCTTCTGTTACTCCTCTGTCGTCGGGGACGGATATTACGGTAAAATTGTCAGACCGGAGAGAAAGAGAGAGAGAGAGAACGAGAGGCGGGGACACGGAGAAACGCGGTGAGAAAAAAAGGGGCAGAGAACGAGAGAAAGAACGTTCGAGGGAGTCAGAGAAACGAGGATGAAGGAAACCGTAAGTCCTCCCGAAGGAGAAATCGGGAAAGCTGGCTTCCAGTGAAAGAGCTTCCTAGAAACCGTCCTTTGAAAACCTCTGACATCACGGTGGTCCAGAATCGGTCCTGGATCCGGCATTCCGCGTGACTGCTTTTACTTAACCCTGAATCTCGCGAACAGATTCTCTATTTTTTCATTGATACGTTCGGTGTGTCTCAAACTCTGCACGCGGGAGATGTTGTCTGATAAAAAGCAGGTGGAGCTGGATATAACAATTTATAATTCGTAATAAATCGTTCAATTTTAGTAAGTCTTTGCTTCCCTTAGACTTTAGATCCCTTATTGCTGTTAGAGGATATGTTTAAGTGGAATCAAACACAGTCTAGTGGAATAGGTAACTAAAAACTTTATTACTTTCGACTCTTGTGTCGAACTCATCGAACTGAACTCGCGTCTCGATCGTCGTTCAACTCTTGATCTTTTCGATCATCGCTTCGAGGTGACGCACACTACCATACACTATTGGTTACATCGTAACAGCATTCTCGGATCCTGAGTTTTCATTTCAGAACGGTTTTACTTCAACAATTACAAACATCACGAAGCACCTATTGAGCTTAAAAAATAAAAATAATTAATTCAATCAAATTAAAGCAGGAAAGATAAAATGAATGAGAAATTATTCCTTGGATCGTTCAAACCAACATTTAATTTTCAATTTCTAAGCCTGACCGAAAGATGGTTTGATCATGTTAATGAATGAAATTATAGTATTCTATAGTGGGAAAGTCTATCAATGTAATGAAATTGTGAATCTTCGCGCAGTCTTATTTCCGGGTATGAAATCAAAATCAGAATTGAAATACCTTGTATCAATTAGAAGATTCCTGGTCGACAAAATAAAAACTCAATGAACAATTGCAAAGCCACATATTTTATAGAGACTCAAAGTTCAGAATCTTGTGAAGTATCGCCCCTCACGTAAGTAAAAAAAGGTTTGGGTTATTGTTTATTCAAGTTTCGATAGGACAAACTATTCTAGACGAAGTAGAATGTATTATGCAACAGACTGCTGCCGTAATGTTGTGTACCGACACGATGAATGTTGCACGTTTCTCCACGTAGTAAACGGAATGTTAGTTTGCATCGGTGTCCAGTCGTTGCTTTACATACCAATCAAACTAATAATATTCGTTGGCCTGTCACGTCCAGCGACCTGGATCGGTGACATTTAGACGACGCGGGTATACAGTCAATAGATTCCAGTTGAACGGCCATTTTGACGTGATTAGCGAAAAGGTCAGTCACCGTCTGCCCTCGTTGATTCACCCCGTAGACACACGGAGTTATCCTGAATCAAGATCTAGTAATTCAGAACCCATCCAAGCTGCTTTTCCCAAAACAATTTTTACCGATTCTTTCATTCAATTTGTACATTGGAGAATTATTTAATTAGAAATATATTGTACAGATTACGAAATTAATTATTGCAGAATTTCAAGAAATAGTAATATCTTCCTTTAACGATATTAATAAACCAAGTACAATATACTTATATAAATTCTGTTTCCATTGCTTGAAATTGCACGTTTTTATCATAAATGCATAAAATTCGCAATCGAGTTATAATAAACTTAAAATAAAAATTTCTACAGTAGTAGGGTACTCCTAGAGTAAAAATTAAAATTACAAATTAATGCACGTTGACGTAATAAATTTTTTTAATATATCCACTACTTAGGAAGAGAATTTAGAACAAAGATGCAATCGATTAATTGTGACGAATTAATTGGTACAGCTAATGAAACCAATCAAAAATGTCACTTTTTCGATCCCTGCTCGTAACACTTCATTTGCCAAACTCCGCACGAATATCTGCTGGAAAAATGTGCAGATAGAGTGTTCCAAAAATTGCTTTTCCCAGCGTTCGAATCACTATACGACCCAAGGAGTAGGAAGGATACAGGGATAAGGTCCGATCGTTAAGGAACGCCGGCGTCCAGGACTCGTACCGCGCGAACAGGAAGATGGAGCCCGAGAAAAGCGGAAAAAAACCGCACAAGTGTCGAAAAGCTCCTTGCCGCCGCGCGTAATCTCGTTCGGGAAGCTTTCTAACTTCAAAGTCTTCCACGTAAGCCTCACCCCGGCTGGTCAGAAACGACCTCGTGCAAATAAAACTATCCCTGAGGGCCCGCCCCCTCACCGAGTCCCGGTCTTCAAGCTCGATCTCGGTATCGAATCAAATCACAATGGTTTTTCTATACTGTTAGCGAGCGATTCTCGTTGGCTAGGTGATATCTGTCACCTTCCACGCGTCTTACTCCTATCTTCGTTGTTCGAAACAAACCGGACAGCGTTTTACAGTGGATGCTTAGAGAGACAGTCATTTCTGAAGTGAGCTTATTCATCGAAGCCCAAGCTCGACAATTTTAACAGATTCGTAGGCTGCCTTTCTTTCGCGTAACCGGAATTTTTTTGCCTTTCTCCAATAAATTTGCGCTTCTTGCCTATGGTGTCCAATAAATTTGGATGAGAAGATGAGCGAAATCCAAGTTTCGATCTTGGAGGATTAATGGTTCAAAAGTTATACAGTGGGTAAAAAAAGTATTGGCACACTCTTAAAAAGGCGATAACTTTTCAAATATCGAATTATACAATTTGAATTTTTTTAGGAAGAGCAATTAGTTTGCCACTGGATGCGAAAAAAAATATTGTCAAAAATTGCAATTCATCGGAATTGTAGCAAAAATACTAAAAGTTGCATTTTACAACTTTTTTATGTGGGCCAATATTGAAAATTTTCAAAATGCGTTTTGTAGATCTCTAGCTTCCCAAAAAATTCAAATCGTATAATACGATATTTAAAAAGTTATCGCCTTTTTAAGAGTGTGCCAATACTTTTTTACCCACTGTAAGTATTTTAAGTTCTCATCCAAATCTACTAAACAATATAGGAGAAAGGCAAAAATTTCTGGTCACGCAAATTACAGTTTACCCATATTAACTTCCCCATTCATAGGGAAGTTACTGTAATTACCCCGAAAATCGAAAATCGATTTTTTAGCAGATCTTCACGTTTCATGGTTATTGAAGTCATTTTAGACTATTTTTATCAAATTGTTAGTATGTGTGTGTGTGTGTGCGTATGGCCGTTTTTATGTTATCAAATTTTTCGTTAACGTTTTCTGAAAAAGTACCAATGCGATCAGAATGATGAATGATGCAATCGATGTGCCCCGTCGTAACTTAGAGCTGATTAGATTTTGGTCCATATTGGTCAAGTAGTTTTTTAGATTTTTTGGTTTTTTTCGAAAGAAGTTCATTCAAGAATGTAATTTATACGAGAGGGTGGAAATTTTCCATCGAATAAATGAACGTAATTATATATATTTCATTTTTATTTTTAATTATGCAACTAATGCTAATGTTATCGCTTACAACTAACGAATCGGGAAGTTCTTTGTGTGTCTCGTGGAGAGTCACACACAAAATAAATAAAAAAACCATTAAGAGCTGTATGCCCCACTAGTTTGTATTTTTGTTCGGTTTTGAAAGCTCAAGAAAAATTTTAGTAATAACGATTATCGTCTCCAATTTTGGTGACTTGCTCGCTTGCCTCCGCCATCGTTGTTAGCAACAACCCAAAAAGCTATTTTAGGGGATGCTTCTATCGCAAGAAAGAGAAGGAACAATAAGGACCCAACGAGGAACAAAGGCAGTGTAAATAAAATGTTCGTTTCGCGGGAACGACCGTGAAGGGATCAAACTCCAGCGGACACCCTGCGAGCAAACCGATTTGTTTCTTCCAAGCAGCCTCTCGGCGAAATGAGTATGCGTTTCTCTCGTATTTGTTCGGCGCGCAGCGCTTTGGCGAGGCGTTCCGATGCGCGTGAAGTCCGCTGGGAGCGCGAACAGATCATAGTTTTGCAGCATCACGGTCCGGAAGGATCGCACGACTCGCCCCGATGGTGTTAGCTAATTTTACGCCGGTGTGTTTTCACCCGTGATTCCGAGAACAGCGGAAGATTAATTAGCTCCACGGGTTTCTTAAAGGAAACCCGTCGAACCTCTCCATGCCCCAAGGAAAGCGCGATACCTTCGAAGATTAATTAGTTTCGAGGTGCAACATTATTCCTTCCGTCGTTCGTTCCTCTGGTATTCAACACGAATATTGAATTGCATCGGTGTGCAACACCTTTGCCGTTGAAGTACCTGTTTGAACACTCGCAGACGAGCCGGAATCACCATTTAGGTTTCCCATTTCACAATGGCGTAAGTGAAAATTCCAAACAAATTGATCTTTCTGCTTTGTATGTGTCGCGTCGATTCATTTGATCAATTATACAGGGTGTCTCGAAAATAAACTTGAAAGGGCCGATTCCGGAGGTAATTTACAGTAACGAATTTCCGGCGCGGACAATGCCGACTCGATCAGTCCGCTGTGGCTGCGCCTCAATTGCTCCGCATTTTTTTCGGTAATAAAGTTACTGCAAATGACCTTGGGAACCACCCCTTGTCCTTGTGATTGAAGTTTAATGAGTGTGAATAGTACTTCTTCATTGCCGCACTCCTTGTAAAATCATAAAATTAAGAACCACATTCCCTCTTCCCCTGTAAATTACCTCAGTAACCACCCTTATCCTTGTGGTTGAGATTTAATGAATTTGAATAATATTGTTCTCCATTGTCGTACTCCTTGTAAAATCATAAAATTAAGAACCACATTTATTCCTGCCCTATAATCCTCGGTTCCCGGGACTGAAAATTGGTCGACACCAGTGAAGGAGCGTAAGGGGGTAGCAAAACAGAGACAACGTGTCGCGAAAGGCGTCGGTAAAAATTTAATACCGAAATTCTCCCGTATCCCGTGCGACCTGGCGAACGCGGCTACAAAGCCGACTCTGAATTCATAGAATATTTGATGCCCGGTTCCGACGGCGGACTTGTCGGTGTCGAGAACTTTTTCAAACTTCCCGCCGAAAAAGAGAGCCCGGTAAAAGAGGAGAACCTAGCAGAGAGGTGGTCTGGCGGAGCAAGAAGAAGAAAAAGGAAGAAAAAAACAAGTAGAGCGGGAAAGGCAACGAAGAACTTTCTCCTGACCCTTGATATAAAAGTTCCTCGCTGGATCGTGACCGGTGGATATCTTCGGATCAAGGTATATCTCTGCGGCGCATTATTCCCCGCGAGGGACCGCCGCGAAAGGGCGAAGAGATCGATAGCCAGTGGTACCGCCGCGCGGCACGTAAGAACTTTTGTTTCTCCGAAGAGCAGATAAAGTGCCGGGGGAATAATGGCGTTTCAGCCGAGCATCCCACTTCGGAAGGCCTGTGTTCCGAAGAACACTCGCCATATAGACGCCCCGCGATATACCCTGCGATGCCCGAATTAATCCCCGCTGCGACAACACGCGCCGAAAAGTTTTCCTTACCTCCTACGATGGATCGTTCGCCTTTGATCTTCGACTGTGACGAGTTAGAACGATCGCATTGGAAGAGGCATTTGCTACGAGAATGGTTATTATGACGCGCAAGGATCTTGAGGAAGACTAGAGTTTGCGCACGGCTTTCGGGAACGAGAGAAACTAATGGATATGGTTAATGGTGTTACATCCCTTGGAGTTGAGACAGTGGACAAGTTGGTGCTCTTTATAGATGAGGTAGTAGACAAGTTGGTATAGTATTGTGTAGTTGAGTGGACAAGTTGGAATACTTGCATCTATATGGAATAGAGGACAAGTTGCAATAGTTGTATCTATGTGCAATAGTGGACAAGTTGATATTGTATTGTACAGTTGAGGTAGTGGACAAGTTGATATTGTATTGTATAGTTGCGGTAGTGGACAAGTTGATATTGTATTGTATAGTTGAGGTAGTGGATAAGTTGATATTGTATTGTATAGTTGAGGTAGTGGACAAGTTGATATTGTATTGTATAGTTGAGGTAGTGGACAAGTTGATATTGTATTGTATAGTTGAGGTAGTGGACAAGTTGATATTGTATTGTATAGTTGAGGTAGTGGACAAGTTGATATTGTATTGTATAGTTGAGGTAGTGGACAAGTTGATATTGTATTGTATAGTTGAGGTAGTGGACAAGTTGATATTGTATTGTATAGTTGAGGTAGTGGACAAGTTGATATTGTATTGTATAGTTGAGGTAGTGGACAAGTTGATATTGTATTGTATAGTTGAGGTAGTGGACAAGTTGGAATAGTTGTATCTATACGGAATAGTGGGCAAGATGAAGTAATTGTATCTATATGGAATAAAAGACAGGTTGCAATAGTTGTATCTATGTGCAATAGTGGACAAGTTGATATTGTATTGTATAGTTGAGGTAGTGAACAAGTTCATATTGTATTGTATAGTTGAGATAGTGGACGAGTTGATATTGTATTGTATAGTTGAGGTAGTGGACAAGTTGATATTGTATTGTATAGTTGAGGTAGTGGACAAGTTGGAATAGTTGTATCTATACGGAATAGTGGGCAAGATGAAGTAATTGTATCTATATGGAATAAAAGACAGGTTGCAATAGTTGTATCTATGTGCAATAGTGGACAAGTTGGTATAGTATTGTATAGTTGTGGTAGTGGACAAGTTAGAATAGTTGTATCTATATGGAATAGTGAACAAGTTGGAATGGATGTATCTACATGGAATACTGGACAAATTGGTGTAGTATATAGTTGGAACACTGAACAATTTGAATTACATAGTTGTATCTACATAAAATTATTAACAAGTTGGTATAGAATTGTATAATTGAGATAGTGAACAAGTTGGTACATAGTTGGGATAATGATCACAGTTACAAGAAGTCCAGAAAATGGTGTCACCAGATATTTTACGGAAGAAAATTTTTGAACGATCGATTTTTGTTCAGTTTCGAAGACATCCTGCCCGCTCGTCTCGTTATTTCTTCAAGTTGATCCCCCCGGCTCCTACTATCGTTTTGCACACAGTTTCGCCGTTCCCCAGTATTAATTGCATCTGAATTTCTTATTTGCCATCGTCAGCAAGACCTCTCGCCGGCTATGCTCGGCGCCGGAGAGCGAGTGTCTTCGGGAAAATTTTAATAGGGAACTTCGCCTCGAGTTACCTCGAGAGGAGAGAAAGAGAGAGCCTTTCCGCGGAAAGTGCAACGATGCAAAACGAGTAATCCTTTTTAACCGGCCGCCGCCGCTCGGCTCCTTAACTTTCAATCATCCCCTGGGCTGGTTAATTGAAAAACTTGCCCGAACCCCCGCCCCGGTTGCTCGAAAAATATTGAAAGAGAATGTTAATGGCGCCTCCGAGAAAGATCGATCGCCGGCGAGAGATGCGTCCGACGATGAAACGATGAAGAGTTGCCACTCAAGTTGCACCACAATTTTGGTTGCGGATTTTTATGCAAAAAATAAAAATTCTCATTTATTTCTTCTTCGAAAACGATACAAAATCATTTTCAAATTCTTTTACAGTTTCCCATCTGATCTATATTCATATTCGTCGTAAAATGTTTCTCTAAACACTTTCATAGTGATAACTAGACAACAGATCTGCCTTCAGTAATTTTAATAATTCAGCAAGTTCAATTGTGTTTCTAAATTTTTCCGATGTCTTTACAGTTTCGTATAATAAAATCCACCAGTACAAAACAATGGGTTTTGAGCAAATATAGTAAAAATGCATAAAGGCATAAAACCATGATATTCCATTTGCAAAAACTATTAAACGAAGAAGTACATTTTTATCGAAGTCCAGTTTCGATAATTAATGCAGAACATTTTGTCGAGTTTCACTTTTGCGACGAGGGTGTAGTATGGATATCTGCAAGCATGAAGGTCCGTTTACCGGAAGAAAAGGAGCAATGGCGTCCGGTCGCGACCGCGTTAATATTAGAAAAGTATCTCGATGCCATGACCACCCACTCCTCGAGGTCGCGAAAGTTCTCATCCGCTCGAAAACGTGTTATTTGCGGCGGGTTTCGTGCAAAACCGTCCCCGCGTCTGAAACGGTGGAAAAGGGGGAAAAAGAGACAATGGGAAAAGTGGTGGAAGACGGTTGGCGGTGGATACTGTAACTATCGATCGGCTTTGCTCGACGTAGGCACGACCGAGGGGTAACTTATTGGTCAGTTGCATCGTGCACACTCCTTCTCAACCCCCCTTTTGCGGGAGGAGGGGGGTTGGAGAGTCCACGATGTTGATTGTAGAAACTACGGGGGGACGGCTAACCCCATGACAGGGTCGCGTGTGGGATGTTCCTGAACATGCTTGCTTCATTTTCCGGAATTATGGCCACGGCTGACGCGCTACTCCACGATTTCCTACGCCGTTGGTTTGCAGACGAGGTTTATACTCCTTGCGTTATCATATTCTGCTTTCTCATATTCTCCCGCATAAATATTGAAAAATAAAAGCAGTAGAGTCCAATGAAAATTAGTGGGCCATATCCCAGCAGCGTGAAAGCGTGTTCAATATTTTTGGAACTTTTTAAAAATTAATGGAAGAGACTCTTGAAACATGGAAGAACGTTTAACAATTTTTTGAAACTTTTTAAGACCCAAACAACTAAGAAAAATTTGCCAGTACGCAGACACCGCTAGGACATGTTGCAGATGAAGATTTAAATTGCACAATTTTAAGAACAATTCAATAATTGGAATTTAATAAATGATAACCATTCTGATTTGAAGTGTAACATATGTATGCACGAACAAATGCAATAGTACGCATCCTGTTGAACGACAGTATAATTATTATGCATCATGATCCTCCACGTTCGAAGTGCATTAAACAGCCTTGCTCGGTTAATAATACAGTCAGAACCACCATCGGGTACATTGCATTTAACCGAACCCCATGAATTGTATGTTTTGAAGATGTGTCCGGTATCATCCAGATGTTCCGTAATTATTTCTTTTCCGAATAAATTAAATGATGCAGGTACTTAATAGCAGGACACGCGATATCGGTTTGTTGAGTGGGTTATTGGGTTATGTTTATTATGACTACCTTCGTGGAATTCTGAGAATTCTAATATTTTTACCAGACGACTTTTCCATTCTCTTTCCCTAAATTTTCTTCTTTCGTTTTCATTTCTTTCACTTTTGTTCACTTCTCGAGGACACAGTAGCTCCTGGTGGAATTAGTAGTTAACATTTTCGAGTTCTTTGTGATAGTTCATCACCAATTCAGAATGGTTCCTTGTTAGGGGTACACCACTGCCAACCCTATTCTTCTAGTTCTCCAAATAGAACGTTTATACTGTTCTATTAAAAATAGGAATTAGTAACTATTATATTGAAAGTATATAAGCGATTCTAATAATTCGACCACTGTATTTTAAGCTGAGAAAAGGGACAAAATGAGGGGTGCGAGGAACGGCAAGAAAAGAGAATGTTACGTATTATGCGAATCCCTTCCGCAGCAAGAATGGAAGACGTTTTCGGCGAGACGATTCAGGCTGCTCAGCCATAAATTGTCAAGAATTCTTCGTAGGGATCGTCGTCGGTAGATAAGGCCGTTAATCAGGAATAAGAAGGTACTGATTCAGGAATTTTTAATGGCTGATCCCTCCGGCCGCCTCTCGCCTGACGACGTTCCACGGGTTTTCTTACCGGGAGAACGGCGTCGATTAATTTAGCAGCGGCGACGTTTCGCAAAAAAGTTCCATCCCCGAGAAGACAATGCCGAAAAGATCTCGAGAGTTACAAAAGGGACGGCCCCGGGACAAAGGGTGCGAGAATGCTGGAACAAAGCGCAGATAACGGGACCGGGCAAAAACAGTGGGTGCCGACGAGGGTGGGAACGACCCCTTGCTCTCTATCTCTCTTTCTCGTAGATACACACAGCATCCCCCTCCGGTCAAAGCGTCGTCTTCGGGCGAGAAAAATTGCCCGCCAAGAAACCGGCCCGACGACCGACAATATTTTATGAGATGTAAGTGCCTCATGACCTGTGCAACAACTTGGTCGACATTTTCCACCGTTTCTCAACACGTTAGAAATGTAAGTGAACGAACCCAACCCCGATACTCCTAGTTGACGACCATCCTCTTCAAAATTCTATCCGAGTTCGCATTCGCACGAAGGAATTTCGGAGGACGTGATTTGTTACAAAAAAAAAAAACAGACGTGTACCTTCGTGTACAAATTTCAAGGGTTTTAAACTTATTTTGATAGTAGCGCATTATATGTATCTCATGTATGTTCGTACAAAACAATTTCAAGAGGTTCCGATTGATTTTCAAAATTGTACGAAGTACGCCTGGTTCTAGGTAACAATTCTCGATAAGAAGGGCCGAACAACGGAGAAACGGATCCCCAGAGCGTTTACGGAAACGTTTGTAGCTATTTTCTTGTCAATCGTTCGTACCGCGGACTAATTCATGGCTGTCTCCCCTCGAGAGCGTGTCTTTCTTAACGGAACAGGTCGTTCTCGAGAAATTAATTGCGCCAGACAGATTAAACGTGTGTCAACGGCGCCGGAAGTTGAAGACTCGAGGAGAAAGAAACATTTTCACGAAGAAAGGAACGAACCGGTAGCACCGCAGCGTTAGAGGGCGGTTGGAATCCGTTATTCTTCTTGGACGATAGCGAGAAGCCCGATGCCGTAATGAAAACATGAATACTTGAAGCCCACCCACCGCCCATAATTATATCTTCGCCCTCAGGTTAGGCTTGAGCCACGATCCAGCTTCGAGCAGAGTAAAACCAGGACGAAGGGAAGGAAGAAAATCGAGGGGGTGGACAGGGGTGCCATTTCTGTCCCCTAAATAATTAATTCCGGCAGCGCCGCCGGCTTAAACGCGCTGGGGAAGAAAACTTCGATGCCAGGAACGTGTCCAGAGATTCTCCAACGACACCCCCAACCCCTACAACCAGCCCCGACCCTCGAAGCCACCGAGAACGAAATCGATGGCTGCCGGGACGTCATCGAGCAATATTTCGACAAGCGCGACTGTGTAAAACATGACCAAACAGAGGAAACAGGGTTGAGGCTTTCTGGAACAAATTGTTTTCATCCCTTCGTGGGCATAGACAATTAAATTGATAAAAGTACATCTTGGAATTCGAGCGTAGAGTACCCAACTTACAAGAAGTACTAAAAGAATTCTGAATTGAATCTTCAACATCTTTTAATTTTGATGATTTTATCATGTCTTAATCTTTTCAACCCTATCTTGATCCTCAAGTTCTTGTTTCTAGTAAAAACTATTCGTCTAGCAATAAAATCGAAATCGTGGAAGGAGGTCAAAGAATTCTTACGAATGTATGATCAGTGATTGAATTTACATACGTAAAGATTTTCACTGTCACCGGCAATGGGGTGAAGACTCTTTACAAGACGCGTCCACTCCATGGAAGAGAAGATGCGGGATTAATGGGCGCGGTATTAGGGCGTAATTTTATGGGGATAATTTTAAAGGCTTTCTCGGATCCAGTGGCTCAGCCGCGATTATCTAGACATCATTAATCATCTGGCCCGGTTTAAACTTCGCAACGCGCTGCTATACCGAAAACTTTTCAAGAGCCATTTGCCCGATCACTCCGAGAGCTTGGTTCCTCTCCCCTTTCGTTCGAACGCTAATGAGAAACGACGGCTTGTATCACGTTAATAAGAAGATATTCTTTAATCATGCGAATCCAACGACTGTACAAAATTTAAATAAATTCAATTTTTTAATGAAATTATACAGACGCGTTCATGGAAAAGTGATTAACTAAATTTCATTAGTCAAACATACATATTACAAGAAAAAGGATACAAAGTCTAACTAAATTCAATCTGTTCACTTTGGTGTTCATCAGTTTCAACGTTGATTTATCAAATTGGAAGAAAAATTGTAATTAATCGATTAATCGAGTAATATTAATAACGTAAATTCTGCAAGAACAGTGACGGCGACCATGCAGTCGGATCGATTTAAAGATGGCCGATAAGCGTCATCGATTCAACCCTTTCCTTGTACCCTTCACGTCCACCCTGGTTCGCTCGACCAATCAAAGCGCCGCGATTTATTTAACCCTTCTGCGACCCCAGGGTTCGCTGGGGTTGTTCGCCAACCCTTTGCAGCATCTGTCGACGACGGCGGTGTTCGCTTCTTTTTCCTCTTTTTTTTTGTTCGTGTAATTATGCATGCCAGACAAGCCTTCGCCGCTGGATTGGTGAAAAGAAGGAAAGGGGCGTGCACCACTCACCCCTTCTATCCTCTCGCAGCGCCTTTCATTTGACTCCCCCTTGGCCGGTATTAACCTTTTATCCTACCACTTTAATTAGAAAGAAGACCCAATACTTCTCTCTACCCCCGCCCCCGAACTCTTTAAATGCACTTTCAGCGCCGGGATACAACCGGGCAAAATGAAAGAGAGACTGTTTAACTATTTAGCTACCGGCGCATCATCACTTGTAATTATTACACGGATACTCAACCGGCTAATTAAAATCGAAATTAAAATGAAATCACGGGAATTCATTTCCTCGCGTACACACGTACAACTTGCTTGTAGAAGTTATCTCTTATTTCTTTAATGAAATACCATTGACCTTTTGTCTCTGTAAGTCCAGCAGATTTTATAAACTTTCAGAATTCAATCTAAAATTCTTGAATTACTATTTCTCTATATTCCAAAAAGTCGAAATAAAATTCTTTTCATCTGTTATAAATATTTACTTAATTTTAATGATATTAACTCTTGGGAATCTCTTAGGGATGATTTAATTCATCCCACTTAAGTGCACATTGAAAAAAATAAATTGGAACAGATACAAGTCAGATAAAAAAATTATTTCTTCTCTGAATAATTCTAATAAATTGTAAATAATACAGGCATATTCCCAGTCAGTGTGTTAACCTTCTAACATTCTCTGTTTCATGTGCCAATTTGAATGATAAATGTAAAATCTATAGGCTACTAATCTGCTACGAAATATGTTTCGTTCGATGAATCGATCTTTTTTCTGGCGGAGGCTGTTCTGGATTTTCGTAATTCGGAAATGAAGAATAACTTCGACAGCCGACTCCTCGTCTTCTGCTCCAAATCCTATTTTATTCGCGTCTTAATCCATGAAACCCTCACCCCCCTGTAAAAAAAGGCGCAGCATAATAAAGGACCCTCGAGGATCCAGGATGAAGGAGCATTGCACACGCGTTGCATAAATATTATTAAGTTTGATCGGCGGAGCGTGCCGGCATCTGGTGCCGATCCGACGATTTTTCGAATCTTCTCCGTCGGATCGAAATTTGACAGTATCGGGGGATGGTCCTTTGTATCGCGGTTTTTTCTCCCTCGCCATGGTCCGAACGCGTGCCGCAAATAGAGAGCATTGTTAGAAAACAGTCTCGGACTCGGGAAGTGGAACGCTTGATTTCTCTGACTTGGTTCGTGAAAGCAGATTTTTTTTCTCAAAGAAATCTTCCAATGAGTCTGAAGAAGTCGGCCATCTTGGAAATCAAAGTATTCGCGGGAAACTCGATCCTCGATCGATGATGGCTGTTGCTGCGTCAAAAACTGCGGATCTTTATCAACATTCTGAAACTTTTCATAATTACAATTTTTCTACTGTTGTAAACTTCGCGCAATTCTTTTTACTGCAAATTCCAATACACATTTTATTATACAGTTTTAGATTATTAGAACAATTAAACGGAAATCATTTGCCTCCGATTATACTGATACACTAAGGAAGAAATATTAAAATCAAATTCTCTACGAACATTGATTTTCTTTCAGAAACGAAGGAATATATAATTTATATTCTTCTCCGATCTGCAGTCCAGTTATAACAATTTTTTGCAGCTTAAAAACCGCTCGGTGAGAAAGATGAATCGAAATTCTCTGAACAAATGCATTTCCTCCAACTATTTCCTTTCTAAGAAAAGCGAGGAAATATGTAACAATTTATATTCTACTCTGATTTAAAAACGGCGGCAACTCCACAATAAATCACAATGAAATTGTTGCAGCATTGTTCGGACCCGTTCGATCGGCGGACGTGAAAAGACGTCAGCTGTCAATTCAGGAGATACAGTCGTCACGAGAGAATGCTATGATTTCCGAAAAGGTCTGCGTAGGGTCGCGGTATTACGCAAAATTATGCCAAGCCGTGGGCAGGATGCGGAAGCACGAAGCGTTTTTAGATCGTAGATTCGGAGCGCGTGGGCGATTCGAAATCCAGCACAATGCCGGCCTTATGCATGAGTGCGACACCTGCTTAGGTGCGAATCAAGAAACAAATATTAACGACTCTGTATCTGAGCTCGCGTGGTCTGCAGATTGTATAACAAGAGGCTGCAGCACGCTCCTACAATCTCGTAAAACATCCTTTCTTCCACGTTTATTTGCCATTACTAGATAATCACATTAGGGGGGCGCGGAATTTATGTGTGGCCCCAGAAGCTGAGCAAATAAGGAAATCGTTAGGCAAGGTGGTAGAGGTAGAGCTCTTAGATTATTTCATTACAGCTTTTTTGAGGAATTGTTAAATTAGCATAATGATCTGCAGGCTGTTTTTAAAATAATCTATGAAGACAAAAATGCATAAATTTCTGCAGCCTGTTTTTTATAAAATATTTTTCGAAGACAGAAATGTGAATATAAACCCGCAGTTTGTTCTTTGGAAAATAATCTTTCTGGATAGAAAAATGTATATATTTCTGCAGCTTGTTCTTTATAAAATAATAGATGAAGACAGGAACGCGCATAAAGTTTTATAATAGTGGCAGAAATCGTTTAAAACTGACAAAATTTTTATAATTAATAACCTTAATGAGATTCCAATAACTCGAAGTTATTTTTAAGGTTTTAACTGATCTGGTTCGGCAGTTTTCACGTTAAAGCAATTCTTATCACCCCAAAGTCACCCCCACACTCATCGAACACGATCCCCGAGCAAAAGTGGTGCTCGAATCCTGCCGGAAACAGAGATCCGAAAAAATCAGCAGCAGGAAAAGTGTTCGGACCTCTCGAACTCGGCATCCTCAAAGGCTGAAAGAGTGAGGGGTAGTTTTCTCGGGCTGTTCCTCGAAAAAACCGAGTTCTTGAGCGACGAGATCCATACGGCCACTCGACTCTAGTTTCCGCGAGTGGTCTCGGTCCGTTTGATCTAGTTGCTGTCGCCATTCGTCCAGACTGGAATCACCGTCCGGGTTTTCCAAAAATTTTCCTAATTTTTTGGCTTTCTTAATGCTTGTCCATTCACACAGTTATAACAGAGAAACAATTTTTCTAATACACAGTGTTCCTAAAAGAACTGAAAATGAGTAAACTTTCTTTTGAGCCAGACAATCTTTAGAGTAATTTTCGTACTTTCTAAGTTGTTCTTTGTCATTCTATAATATTTTAAGACCTAATCAAAAACATGAAAAGTGTTGCTATTTGACTAACTCAAATTTAAAAACAAATAAAATATTCGCGTTGGACCCGAGACCTGAAGATAATATTGCACAACTACTATAAGCCACTAGTATCAGGATTGTATGTATACAGGGTGTCCCAAAATTCTTCCGACATCCGAAAATGGGAGGTTCCTTGGGTCATTTGAAGGGACATTTTCCTTTACAAAAATGGCGTCCGCGGCTTTGTTTAGGAGTTATTAACGAAAAACACGGACCAATCAGAGCGCGATCTAGACATGCGATGACACGTTCGGCCAATTGACAGTTGGCGCATCGGGTCCACTGTGCTACCTCGCGTCTAGATCGCGCTGTGATTGGTCCGTGTTTTTCGTTAATAACTCCTAAACAAAGCTGCGGATGCCATTTTTGTAAATGAAAATGTTGCTTCAAATGACCCTAGGAACCTCCCATTTTCGGGTGTCGGAAGAATTTTGGGACACCCTGTATATAAAATTTGAAGCGAATTCGTTAACATTTGTGAAAGTTCTAGAACATTACAACACACCAACAACAGGATTAGAAGTGCACAAGCCTCGGGCAGAGATATGCACAGATTCAATGCTGTCTGTCCCGGAATACTGATTTTACAGTCGACAGCCCTAATCGACAGCCAACCATGTGCCGGTGGCGCGTCCTCTTTGTGTTCTCGCGCGTTTCGCCGGCGCCGAAAGAGAAACCGAGAGGGCTCTCGGGGAGGAACAGCTTTCTGGCTCTGAGAGCAGGAACGCAATAAAATGATCCATCGGCACGAGGTCTCGGTTAGGAGGAGGGAACAGATACGGCAGCCTGTTGCTGCCGGTCGCGTGGATATCCCTCGCATGTGCGCGGAACGCGTGCGGAACGTGCTTCCATCAGACGGAGAGGATGAGTCGGTCGAAGCACCGAACACAGAGGGAGGGCTGCCTCTCTCCGTGTAGTCTACTCTTGCTTAGGCGATCCTCCGTTTGAGGAACGCCCCGACCACCCTCTTTCTTCTCTATTGTTCTTTCGCTACCGACTGAGAGGGACACGCGTCTTCTTTTACTATCTCATCGAATTTCCTCGGCAACGCCGGAAGCGCTTGGATCCCAGAATTTTTGACATGGGGACCCTAAATTTTTTTCATGGAATCCTATTTTAAATACTTTTTTATATAGACTTTCGTACGCAATGAGCAAAAACATGAGTAGAGTCGTAATTTGAAAAATGATTTAAGGGTAGTCATTTGTAAGTGGTTTTTCCTCCTTGCAATGTATGTAGACGATTCTTATATTTTTAATTGAATACTATTTTTAATATTTTTTCTATATTATACCTCTGTACGTAATGAGCACAAACATGAGTAGAGTCGTAATTTGAAAAATGATTTAAGGGTAGTCATTTCTAAATGGTTCCTACTCCTTGCAATGTATGTAGACGATTCTTATATTTTTAATTGAATACTATTTTTAATATTTTTGTCCATATTATACCTCTGTACGTAATGAGCACAAACATGAGTAGAGTCGTAATTTCAAAAATGATTTAAGGGTAGTCATTTCTAAATGGTTCCTACTCCTTGCAATGTATGTAGACGATTCTTATATTTTTAATTGGATACTATTTTTAATATTTTTTTTATATTATACCTCTGTACGTAATGAGCACAAACATGAGTAGAGTCGTAATTTGAAAAATGATTTGAGGGTAGTCATTTCTAAGTGGTTCGTACTCCTTGCAATGAATGTAGACAGTTATTTTGCATAAAGATCCAAT
This sequence comes from Lasioglossum villosulum, assembly GCA_963971365.1. Taxonomy (NCBI): domain Eukaryota; kingdom Metazoa; phylum Arthropoda; class Insecta; order Hymenoptera; family Halictidae; genus Lasioglossum; species Lasioglossum villosulum. Next base: position 6,859,775 of record OZ020497.1, on the reverse strand, counting down.
CATTACAATTTATGTAATTGCACAGTGAGTATAGGATTAGTCTTCCTTATTTCAAATTCCAACATCTCATCCCCTAAATAAAAGTCTGCTGGTGCTTCAGGAATTCTCTGAAAAATCTGCAATCCACTTCTCCGGTATTTACGACAACGTGGAAATCTCCTCGCATAAATACAGCATCATTCACGTTACGAATATACAATAGCTCGCCAATAATGTCGAAATCGCAGCATTATTGCAGGAAAGAGCTCGATCGAGCTTGGCCGATTTCTTCTCTTTTTTTCCCCCAAGAAAAAGAATCGTCGCCCTGAGGAACAAAGAGCACGAGCGAAGGGGAACAGTTCGAAGTATTATCAAACTCGTGCTCGAGCAATTTCTTTCAGCAGGTCCGACCCGTTTTCTCGATGGACAACAAAGCGCAAGGTAGATCGAAGCCAAAGGGCAAGGGAAGAGAGGAAAGAGACGAGAAGGCTCCGCTGTGTACAACAACGCAGAAGTTACTTTTATTTATACACCGAAAGAAGTATGACCGGTCAACTCTCGCCCCCATCTTTTCCTTCCACTTGGTACCTTCGCCCTTACAGTTTTCTCGCATGGGCACACCTCAAGAGGTTCAGCTCTTCTAAAGAGAGAGAGAGAAGGAAGGAGAAAGAGAGTTAAGAGGAGGCGAAGCCACTCTCGCAGCTGCACAATCGTCGCCCACGGTGCAAGGTTCATTTAACTTCGCAAATACACAACTCTTTAACATTGTGTCAAGCTAAACGTCCCCCTGCCAACCTACTAATGGACACTGACAAATGGTGCCCCAAGGATCCCCGTCTCCTCGAGCCGCTCCTTCGCATGATCCACAAGCTTTCTGTGAAACGTTCAACGCTGGGCTCTGCGCGACAAACCGTGCTGAATCTGCGCTCTTCGAAAATTTCTGGGAACGATGGAACTTCCCAGCGATCGAAAAGACACCTAGCGCAAGATAACTTCCCTTGCAAAGGTGCAATAACAATAGTAATAAAATTTAAATTATTTTAAACGGTGTTACAATTCATTTTCAAAACCTGTTTGGTGTAATACCTTTTCATGGAGCACTTTGAATTCGTGAACAAATATTGGGCATTCCATATGTATCTCGATAAAAAAGCAAACTGACAACGAAGAAACGACAGCAGTGTAAGCCATGCAACATTTGTTTGAAAAGTTTTTTCGTAAAACAAATAACTAACGATTTATTTGAAGTCGTCATGTCACGAGACTCACTCCGCACATTTTCGGAACGATCTATCTTTATCACGTGGAAGAGTCTTTTGCTAACTATACTCTGACAACCTTCAGCAATAATAAATCACCAGGTTGGTATTGTGGAGCAGCGCAGAAATTCTCGCCGGAGACTCGCGAATTCGTGACAAAATTGGAATCGGAATCCCGAAACTCGAGATCTACCTTTCGAGAATCCAAATGAAATCGACCGTGCTCGGGTTCGCATTCTTCCTTCCGAAGCTCCCATGAAAGCAGAAAGAGAAAGAGAGGATAAAGAGGCAGGCAGGAAAAAAGGGTAGACCACACACAAGCGAAAGCATATCCCCGCCGCCGGTTAGGGTATCGATCACCAGCAGCCCGGTTACCATCGATTAAGTTGTTGAAACGCGCGGCGAAACAATTGCACCTTGTCGGTGGACCCTGGTAGGCACTAAATCCAGTGAACCTTCTTCGAGACGTATTATTAATTCCGGAGGATGCAGACCTTGCTTTAGAGGTGGGACGGGGCACCAAGCAACGAGAGACACACCTGTCTCATGGTAATGGTGCATAAATCCAACGGAACCGCGCCAGCGACCACACTATGGCCCTTAAATTATACCGATATGGGAAGAGGGAGGAAAATAACTGGACGCGCTATGCTCGTCTTCAAACTTTTGGAAAAATTGTCTGCAACGAAGCTATGTCGACTATCCTTGTGTTTTGATCTCATAGGCAACACTTATTGGGATAAACTAAACTAAACTAAAGATAATAAATTATTATCTATAGCACCCTTTAAATTTTTGATCACATAGAAAAATTGTTAGATTCGTTTAAGCCCATTAAAATCTGTGTTTCAATATTAAACTTACAAACACTTCGAACATTTTCAATCAAGTAGCGTGTAAAGTGTTAACACATCGAGTTACAAAGTGTTGCGTAGCATTCGCGGTGAGGAACCGAAGGGTGCATTTAATCAGTATAGATTGCAGTCTAATTATTTCTAAATAATTCAGAGCGGAAGCGATTTCCATATTTGTACGTAATAGGAGGGGGGAAATAGTGTACGCAGCAGATAGACCGGCGGGCTCTCCCTTCGATCGCCGATTAGTCACTAAAATATTGACGAACATATGATGGGTTCAATTTTATCATCGGTCTATACAACCTTCACACGAAACGAGCTAGCCCGAGAAAATTCAAAGAATCTTCGAAGGGCTGGCTATTGTTCACACTGTCAGTGCTTACGGCGACACCATGACCGGTGTCGTGGAGATAAGTGGTAAATCGATGATGGTACAGGCCAACGTCAAAGCCATTTTATCAAGCAACACCTGTACCTTGTACCTACCTGGTCATCGTCGCCTTGTTTCCTCGACACGACATTATACAATTGTGGCCGACATTGTGGAACCTCAAACTGGCTCAAACTCGTTTTCATTGCAGCCGACGCGACGCACGCCTTCGATGCCATAAATTACAGCTCGTGTCCACGACTTCCGATATGGAATGACCATTTGCTTGACCGATCGTTAAAATGTCAAAATTGTATAATGTAGGTATCGAAATTTTGGGGAGATTACGATTTCCGTGGCTCCTTTTTTAGAGGCTAAATTTTTATTCTTGGGGTCATTTTAAGAAAATATGTATATGTCAAACGTATCGAATGGGCCTGGTTTAGACGGTACAGTAGATTTCCTGTTTTTTATAAATCCGCAAATATCTCGGTAACTATGCAAAATATGGCAAAATATCAACAGACCTTTTTGGTAGAAAATTAAATTTCCAACAATTTATGTCTTATGATATTTTTTATCAGCTGCGCAGTTTCCGAGTATATTTATATTTTGGTAAAGTTATAGAACAACTGCCTCCTCCCCGAAATGATGGTCGAGAGAACGTAAAGGCTCCGTTCACAACTGTTTACACGAGACTCAAAAAAAGTATTGAAACTCAATTGGCAGTGAATATTATTGACGTATTAAATGATAACAAGAACACAAATTTAACCTTGAAAGTAGGGGCCATAGAAATTGTGCCGAAATTTTTACTTCGTTAATTCTAGATTCCTTCATTTAGTTAATGTCAGATAAGTAAGTTGATTCTCTACAAATTTGTTTAGAAAAAATCTTTCATCTCTTATATGAGAAAATGAAATATAAAAATTGCAAAGGGAATGAAATCGAACAAAAATTAGCTTCTCCTTCCAACAATTTTAATTAATTAACCCTTAAGAGGCCTAATTTATGCCAGTAATTATTTAATGTATTGATCTATTAGAAGATTTAAATAAAGTTATCGCGTTTTAAAAAGTGTTTCAATGTTACAGTGACAGAGTGTAGATATTAAATATACGCATCGAATAATTGCTTCCAGCAACCACGGTAAAATCGCAACTAAAAAATCGAAATTTGCATAAGGCTGCAGCATCGAGTACCCCTCGCCCGTGTACCGAGCGACGTCCAATTTTCAGTTTCTCGCGTGATTATCATTACAGCAATCACCGTGCTGAATGAAACTTAATAAACCCTGTCTCCCCGGTCTTCCACGTCCATCAAAGTTAGTAATTGGTAGGAAACGAGCGCGGAATTTTGCGATCGGCATTATACGGAACCGTTACAGGGGACGTGCCATCTTTGTTAGCGAAGAGAGCGAACCGGTCGAATGAAATGTCGAAGAGGTCCGATATCCGTCAATTTTTTTCTTATTTTGACGGAACACGATGCCCGATGAATAGAGCACTCTGGCCTTTCAATATAGAGGAAAACGACAAGCGAGAATCGACTGCAGTCCTGCATTATTAACTACTCCGCTCTGCTGGACAATATGTATACGTACATACATATATGTAACGCGGTTCAACAAGTTGTCAGTGTCAACGCGTTCCACGAATCACCGATCTTACTTAGGTAGGAGGGGGATGCATATTTAAATGCGAGCCTCGATCTTTTCGCAACTGGCGAGACGATTTCGATCCGGCGCGACGCGACCTCTTCGCCTTCGAGCAACTTTTATTGAAAAGACAAAATCGATGGCCGTTACGACAACGTATATCTCTGACAATGGCGTTGCGTGAGACTCGGGAAGTGGATCGACAACATTTTTACATTTTTTCAGTCGTCCATTGCATTGGGAACTACCGACGTGTGGCCCCACGAACTTTATCTACAGGGTGTCCCAAAATTCCTCCGACACCCGAAAATGGGAGGTTCCTTGGGTCATTTGAAGCGACATTTTCGTTTACAAAAATGGCGTCCGCGGCTTTGTTTAGGAGTTATTAACGAAAAACACGGACCAATCAGAGCGCGATCTAGACATGCGATGACACGTTCGGCCAATTGACAGTTGGCGCGCCGGGCCGACTGTGCTAACTCGCATCTAGGTCGCGCTCTAATTGGTCCATGTTTTTCGTTGATAACTCCTAAACAAATCCGCGGACGACATTTTTGTAAAGGAAAATGTCACTTGAAATGACCCAAGGAACCTCCCATTTACGGGTGTCGGAGGAATTTTGGGACACCCTGTATAACTGGCTTAATATTGAACAGTACTACTTGTAGTGCTTTTTTGGAACTTGGAACAATTAGTTTACTGCATGACGCGAATAAAAAAAATTTAGAGAAAGTACTTTGAAATCACTGAATGGACCTGTTTATGTTTGGGATCCGAGCTTGATTTAGAATATGAAAACAATTAACCCCTTGCCGTACTTTGACGAGCCAGACTCGTGATGAAGGTTTTTAACAAAATCTAACAGACACGAATGTTAGGCGTTTCATTTTAGATGAAATGAAATTTGATTCGATTGTAATCAATACTTAAGCATTAAAATAAATGTAGCCACACAAAAAGTATACATTTTCTATTCTCTTCTATGGCATTTACGTGCATAAAGACGTTCTAATCACTGTAACTGTAAAATAAAAGATACGACAAGAGCTTAAAGAATACGTTGATTACAGTAACGCTTACTTTGCTTGGTACTGTTCAAAATCGGAGATTCATACGCAACAGACTAACCAAAATGTCACTGAACTCTCCATGGCGCGCCATCGCAGCTGCATGACACGGCTCACAGGAATTAGTCGGTCGCGTGGTACGAATAAAGCGATCGTTCTCCATTCCCTTTCTCTCCCCTTTTCCTCTTTCTCTTACCCTTCACGAATATTGGTCAAACCTGCCCCGTTCGGGAGGGTGATCGCGCAACGGGGGTGGTTAAGGCATTGCTGTGCCTGGTTAAGGGGTGCTGATCGAACGAAGGGGGTTGCACACGGGCCCGCACCCCGCCTCGAATTACTCACCAGCCGCCGCCTCCCCTTTACCGTCCCGTTTTACCCGAAAATCCAAAAACCAGGGGATCCGCTCTCTCCTCCGCGCGGCAAGAGAACCTAACCTCGCGTCGCGTGGGGTTGACCACCTCTCTCACCCTTCACGTTGCATCCCCTAACAACAGAGGATTTCTCTCCGCGTTCTAACCCTCGCGCGCTTCAACCGAAACCGGGTAAAGTCTTTCGGAACGATCCTGATTGGTGGACCCTGGACTAGGTCGTCGATAAAGACATCCCCACCCTCTTGTCACATGGACTCTTCTGTTAGATCATTCCGTGAGTAATTTAATTTCCTATGTATTGGGAGATATATTCTGGAAGATGCTAGAGCAATGCTCAATTATAGTAATCTGCTTTCTGTTCATTCTTTCCCACATTTTGTACATTCTATCAAATTAGATGCTGAACGCTACTGGCTAATTGTGCTCATATTTTCTGCAGCATGAATATTAACACAATGTATAATATACAGAGACAAGGACAAACCTCATTTTCGTAACACGTTTGGATCCAGTTTAGCTTTGTATTAAATATACTAGTCGAATCTATGCAGAGCAACAAATTCTGGATGCAGCATCGGACATTCTCAAAGAGTCTAACGTACGGTCGCAACCCTCCGTTGACTTGTTTATTTCGACCATCGGCTGTCCGAGAAGGGATGAAGAAGAAAAAGAATAAAAAAAGGGAAAAGCTAACCGATCGAAGCGTACGTCCGCGCATCTTCGGCATATCGTTGCCTCGAGAACGGCACAAAGGAATCGTTCCCGCGTTGTTACGTCCTATAAGCGGATCGAAGCAACCCCTAAATTTTTTCGTTCATCCCCCTGGCCGTCCCTTCCTTCATGGTTTTCTCAGCGTCCACTCCGCGACTTCCGATTAACCGACAGATCCTTTTGCGATGAAAGCATAAGGGTCAGAAGGGCGAAGGCACCGCGAGAAAGGTAGACTCGCAACAGTTGACCATCGGGACACCTGGCAGGGTTAACATCCTGATCCATCGATCTGGATATCGGATCTCGAAGACCGTTGGCTCGAACTGCTATGATTCACTCCGCGGCTCTCGCGCCACTACATGCGGAACCGTTTTACAGAGAATTTAACAAAAAAAAGATTACTCATCAGATTGATGCAGAGTCGCGTTCCAACAGCCATTGGTTCGTCTCCGGTAGCCAAAGTGTAAATATTCTTGATGATTGTTTAGGTTGGCGCCTGTAGGTCGATGCGTCATTGGACGATTAACGTCTTGTATAAACTGGGTCCTAATCGTCTGGAGACACTGTCGCCGTGCTGGAGTTCGCCCAACCGTGTTATCATCGGTACACTCATTGAAATTTGAATTTGAAATGCATTAGTCCCTGTTTAGAAAAAAGATTAGACGAATTCACCTTTACTCCTTATTCCGATTTCATTCAGAGCTAAGTCCTTATGTCAATAGACAAAGTTTTCAACGAGTTTGAAGTCTCTGTAGAATATTTTTAAAATGCTACAGCTGTTTGAAACGCCTTCCGAGCGTTAACCCTTCGACTGCACCCCTATTTTTAATGACTAATGTGTAGATTGTTCCGAGTCTCGAAAAAATATAAACAAATTCTGCGACACGTATTGAAGTCTCTATTTTAATATACAAATCGTTACACGTTTGAATTAATGGAAAAAAAGATGTCGCTCCGATCAGAAACGATCCCGATTGTCCGCGGAGGGTAAATCCGCGAGAACAGCTATTAAAACAAGCAATGTCCAAGCATAATCGAGCCGCTGGAATCAGAAAGAGCGTCCCGCGTCCGGTCACTTTTCTGCTTCCTTAAATCTCTTCACGAGGGTAGCCGAATCACACGTCAAACGCAGAGACAGACGTTTTTGTTGCAAAAGGATAGAGAGAGGAGAGGAGAGTAAAATATATATATATACCGAGCCTCGGGTCGCCACCACCGCCGCCGATGGGGTGTAAGAATACGCGGGCACCGAGATGAAAGGGGGTGAAGGACGGCAGAAAATGTAGGGTGGTTTTAGGTCCTCCATTCAATTTATCGACGGATTGACAGCTCTGTTAGGCCCTTGTTACGCAGCGGCACGTTACCCTGGGACGAAGACAGAAACCAGAGTAATAGAAAGAGTCCAGAGCACACGATTCTAATCGTGCTTCTTTCCGTCTTGCATACGTTTCCGGGGAGAAATAGTCCGTTTCGGTGGACGGGTCCGAAACGAGGGTAGAATCGATGATGGAACTCATGCCGCTGAGGCTATACTGACAAGCAAAGGAACGGCCGATCGGTGTAAAAAAAAGTAATTGTCGATTGTTATCGCGCGGACCGTTGAATTAGGGGAATTTCTGTTTTTCGATGGAAAATATCGGTTTTTTACGTTTTGTTCAGAAATGGGTAGGAGTAACTGAATATTTTGAAATTTTGAGTAAGCTTTCGTTGTATTTTTGATAGGTTCTGTCAATTTTCGAGTCAGTTAATACAGGTGAAACAAATAATTGTTGATCTTGTTGATCGTGTTGCATAGACCGCTGAGTTACGCAGGGAATTGCTGTTTTTCCGTGGAAAATATCTTTAAAAATAGAATAGTGAATATTTTTATCGATCGTACTTTCTTTAATAAGAATTAATATTTTTCGCGGCGCTATGGTTCGATCATTATTTACTTTGACATATTCGCTACAGTAGAGCCAAGTAAAGTAAATAATGATCGAACCATAGCGCCGCGAAAAATATTAATTCTTATTGAAAGTATCTTTTGCATTTTTTTTTAAATGGATATATATGTGAGCGACTAATTTGAAACTTTGTGCAAGTTTCTGTTACACTCTTGTGTAGTTATGTACATTTCTTTCGGTTCAAAATTGTCAGCGTCTCGACAGTTCTAGCGAAATACAAATGTCGGCGCGCAAAGTTTCAAAGCGATTCGAATCGACGGTGTATCTAACCAAGCTGACGAATCGTAGGATAGCCGAGGCACAAAAGGACAAACTTTCTCCCGAAGTTTCGAAACGCGTCATTGATTCGAATAAATATTTACGAAGACGCTAATGGGCGGTTGTCGATAACCGCGCGATGCACGTGAAGCCTCGATTAGAACCGGTCGCGACGTTTAAAGTTCAGCGATTAGGTACAGCGAGCTTCCATACCAGAATACGCTAAGCCTAAAACTGGACACAACAATGAGACACTGAATTGAGATCACGATCTCCCTCCTAACTAAAATTTTCGAGAAAAAAAGGTACAAACGCTCGTCCGTTGCGACCATAATCGTCATCGAGGAGGATGGCCGATGCAAAAGTGGAAAAACTTGGGTAACGAACTTTTCTGGAAGCAGATGGAATTCTCGAAGATCGGATCGAGGCTTCAAGACGTCCAACACTGAGTTTTTATTACCATAAAAGACGTATTTAAATATGTGGAAACGCTCGGTGATTTTTATCGCTGGTAACGGTCACCGATCAACAAGAGAGAGAGAGAGAGAGAGAGAGAGGGGAGAGGGAAAAAGCGTCCACTCGAAAAAAGAGAAAGAGAAATTTCTCCAACTAGCTTTGTGGCGGATCCCGTGACCAACTGCACTCGTCAACCGCAGATCAAGATATCGATTTAATCTGTGGCACTACGCGAAACGGTTACCGTTTACAATAGATAGATTTCAAGGTAGATTGGTTTGCATAAATTGGACCGGTACGAGTATCCAGACTTCCGTTGGGACTTTCGATGCCACGGAAAAAGATCCGCAAAAAAATACCGACTCGAGAGACGCAAAACTAATCTTCGTCCTTTGTGAAAACACGCCTACTTTCGTTCGAGCTTGTTGATTCGCGGAGATTTTATTCTGCAGCGATTCTGGCCGCAGCTCGACGTTGTATCGTCCCTCGGGTAATCGTTATATTTTTTACGTTATCTCGCGTTAATTGTAGCAACGTATTTTTTAATGATCCTAGAACAGCGTGTGATGATTCTTTTTTTAAAAAAAGACTGTTGTAGTTCAAATAGTATGTAGTAAATATTTATCGAAATCTGTACAACAATTTTTGGGAATCCTACGATAATTGAACAGATCATGGATATGTAGTATTTGTTTAAAAGAATTATGTAGGGTAACTGCACCAGTGAATGAACGGGCACCAGTAAATGAACGCTTTTGTATATTTCAACAAATTTTAACCCGGATGGCATACTAGCGATAAAATTGTGATTAAAGAGTTAAACAAATAGGAGAATATTGTTTAGTAATTTTGTTCATTGATTGGACTAGCATTATTCAATTACTAGAATGTAGTGTTCATTGACTGGTATTTTTCATATTTTTGATTTAACGTTTAATAAAGAAGAATAATAATAATTTCATTGTATTTGTGTTCATTTATTTTTGACAAATGAAGTATAGGGAGCTATTTGGCATATATGAGATTCCTTTAATTCACATAGTTTTTTTTTAAATAAAATATTTTCCTGAACAATTTCTTAAATGTTCATTCACTGGTGCAGTTACCCTAATACCTTCTTGAAGTGCGTTATATTTCTCCAGCCACTGTAGCAGCACAACATTTTTAAGCTTCGGACTGGTCCTCAATACGAGCGATTTTCTTTACAGCAAGAATCAAGAAAGTATTTCCGTTCCACGTGGCACGCCACTTTCTCACAGTGCGTTGGATTACCGAGATTAAGGAGGACCAGTATGTTTACACCATTCAACGACGAACGAGCGAGATATTTTTGGAAAACATCGGAAAAGTGTGGAAATAGTCGCGCCCCTTTGTCTACGTAATATTAGAGTCTCGAAACAGAGAGCTGCCGTCACTATTTGACAATTACCCCTGCGACACGCAAACCGGGGAAACCGTAATGTAAAAACCCCCAGAGCGCATCCCTAAATCACTTTATAGTCCACGTGGACACAACGAAGGCGTAGAAGCAAATGCGATCAATTCCGAGGGAAAAGCTGTGTATTGTAAACAATTATTTTCGAGCATGGAACAGCAAAGGGTGCACACCGTAATTTTTAACGAACAGTCCAAGGACAATGGTTGCTACCGAGCCACCCAATTTCATAAATCTAATTATAACGGTTAAAGAAGCGGCCCGCACAAAGGATCGTGTTTTTAAATCGCATTTTTCAGGTCAGAACGGCCAGAATTGGAAAAACACAAAGGCTCCCCTTTTCCTGGATTCATCTTCATTCAGGAAAGCATGTAAAACAGTACAATATAAAGCGGCACAATACCGAATTTCAAAAAATCCAATTTTGCCGCATGTTCACCAGCAAACCCGCCGCGATACAAGGATTCTATTGTTTGATATCGCGGCTCTCTCTCTCTCCGACGAATTGGCATACTAAAGATTAATATTAATACTCGTGAATTGTTTGTTAAAACACTATTGGTACAAGTGTTTTTGACCATTTTTACAGTAGAACAATTTTAATCATTTAGCTGAAGCTGTCAATAAAAAAATGTTTTAGATATAATACTGTTAATAAATATTAACAGATTTAACTATTTTTTAAGGTTTTACGTGATGAACGACGACTGCAATTTTCAACTTAGTGCATCAGCAACAATTTAAGGAAAAGGATTTCAAAAATTAATATAGTTGCTACTGCGATTTATTTTGTTTTTTAATCCATCGCAAAGACACGTATCAAAATTTTTCCTTATTAATTCTAATATTTATAAGCGGTTTTAGTAACCAACGACGTACGGAAGACGTAAAAATACGTGTCCTAAAATATGTGCATACGCGCCAAGTGACAGACAGAGCTGCAAACCACCGTTCCACGGATATAAAAATACAGAGCTGCCTTACCAGGTCTTATACAATTCAGCAAAGCTAATTAAAACGTCCAATCTGACAAGGATAACTGATACAGCCCCAGTTACAAAAGCAAATGGGACTTTCGTATTCCTGGAATCGTTTATTTTGTGGAAAAGCCGCGTAGAACAGTGCAGTGCAAAAGTTTTAAAAAATTTAGCATTTTTTAATAAGTCAGCTGTGCTCAATAGCACGTATCAATCAATAAAAATATTTGTATTGTTTCAACGAACCACAATCGCTGACAGGGGCACAATTGCACACCAGTATCTAACATTCCCTTGTGTTTGCACTGTGTTTTCCGGAGGTAAGGAAAAAGAACTCCGGTGAAGGAGTTTCAAAATTTTAAGACGGACTATGCGACTGTGAAAATGTAATTAAAACGTCGCGATAAATACAAACTGGGACACGCAAATTGAATTTCGCGGGCTGTACGTCGCAAAACGATGGAACAGAGCCGGGCCATAATGAATAATAATTGGACGTTCTAAAAAAGATGATCTTTTTTAAATTTTTTCAAAAATTTCTAAAAGAAAAATACTAAAATAAAAAAAAATAAAAAAACCTATATTGAAAATTTAAAGAATACGTTTTGTAGAATGTGTCAATAAAAAATATTATGAAAGTTTGAATAGTATGAAAGTAAAAATGCTCAGGTCCTGTAGTAAACTAATTCCTCTGGCTTTCCAAAACAGTTGAAATCTTTTTTAGAGTGTCCGAAAATTAATTCGGTTTACTGCATAATAATATTAAAATATGTGCTTTTCTTTTTAAGTATCTTTTTAAACTTTTCTACGACGATGGTTCCTCTTTAAGGTATTCCAAGGCCAGTGGGGGATGGGGTGTATAACAATTTCTATTTAACAAAGACCTTAAAATGACCCAGTGAAGTCGTAACAGAGGCCCAACAATCAATTGTAAGTACTCGAGTTTTTGTTGTATGCGTGTGTCCAGAGTCAACTGAGCCAGAATTTTGAAAATACCGTTTCCCCGTTTAGTATTTCCGACGCGGTGGGGCTGTCTAGTCACCTCTGTAACGACTAAACCCTCTGTATTTTCGTACCTGATAATTTCCGTCGTAAAATTATAAAAGTCCGGGAACAGCCCCCCTGTAATAATAATAAGTCGCGTTTCGGTTGACAATCCGAGTTAGCTATCTTTACGCGGTGAAAAAGGCAAGTCAGGGTACTAATTTTAGGGCCTCCTTTTGTGAGAATCTAGAGCAATTCTACTTTAAACTGCCATCCTCTTGTCTAAACGTCGTATAAGACCGTAATAGAGTCAAAGTGACGTCCGAGTAAAACGTTCCTGCCAGTTGCAACAAAACCGAGGAGACGTTTAACGCTAGCATAGGAGACGGACAACCCTTAGACCGTTTTACTGCTGTTTAGAAGACAGTGGCCTCGAGTAACTCAATCAAATTATATTTTCTTCCACCTTTTTAACGACGCCCGGTAACGATCAAACGCTTTTGTAAAATCTTTAGATTTATTGGAGGCAACTGCAACGCTGCGGCGGCTGGTTCTACCGATAAAAACGCTAGAAAACAGTGGATTCTGTCTCCGTTTACCATTTCCGAGGAATAGGCAAAACTGGGGCTGTGCGGGTACCGAAACCCAGGTCCAACCGTCATCCCGAAAGTATGCAAGCATTGGGATACCCGAGAGGCTGATATACAAAAGGTTAAAAGTGGAACAGGAGATCGTAAAAATGAGTCATCCTCTTCCACAGAATTTAAATAACTTGCATCAAATTTTTAGACATTTCGGATTTCTGTAAAAAGGGTGGTCGCGTTTCGAGATTCACAGATGACAAATGGCCATCGTTTAACTTCGTACTACCGTGTATATTCGACACTGCAGGTATCCGAAGGGCTGACCTGAAAGGGTTACAAGGCTCATCTGGCAGACAACAATGGTCCCAATGCTAGGTAGAGCCACCACCCTATGGAGCTCGGCCGTCCAACGGTTAAGTATCGTAATAATTGCCGATAATCTGTCCATTGTAAGAAAATTTTCCAACGCGTCCACTGCATAGACGGACCCTAAACACAAGGAAAGAGAACCGAGATACCAAAGTCTGCCCTTTCCTGAACGGTGATTACGTAATTGGCGGATGTTTCCGAAAGGGATTAACGATGTCTTGGAAAGGAAATTTCCACCCGATTTGCAATCACTTCGCGTAACTGCGACAAGGATAGGACATCGTTTTACAGCGTAGTTTCCTCGCCGTTTATATAAGACACCCCTAAATTTGCGCGGTTCTTCACAATATTTTGTCAGACTTGCATACAGAAGTACTTTCTGGCCCCACTCGATCCGACACGTTACCCTTCTTCATTGAATTTGGAAGGAGCAAAGGGAAAAAAGAAACGAGCGTGGATAAAATTACAGACGAGTCGCTTTACACAAAAAATGTGTGGGATAATTTATATAATTTACTGTTTTTGGCAACTGATACAGACAATTTCTAACAATATTAACCATTAACGCCCAAAATAAAACTGCTTATGCCAGATATTTTTTTATACTACTTATTGCATCATAATAGAGTTAATAAAAGGTGCATGAACAAAAATTGTGAAAAAAGTGTCTGGATTAATTCAGCAATACTTCATCAGCACAGTTCTTAACCGCTCTTTTCCTAAAGACAACGTCTAAGATCTATTAAAAACAATTGTTTCTCTCATTATTAGACAAAGTTAACCTGGCCTTTCAATTTAGTCTATAAACATTCCATGGAATAGATATAACGATCGAAGGTAATAGATCTTTGAAAGCATCCTCGCTAATTCCTCCTGTTCGCGTGGCTCACCCCAAAGACCCTGTACTTACATCTCTCTCAAAGTTGAAATGAAAAAAAGGCTGGAAAAAATCGAAATGGAGGAGGGTAAACTGGTGTTGCGCAGGCTGCACACAGTCTAATTCGCTGGACCACGGGCATCGAGATTTCTATCCGATGTTGTGTTGTATCGTCGGGGCACAGTTTCATCCCCTAGATTCACCCCTGGTGATCCCTTTCCGCAGTATCTCCGGATCTTCGTCTCTATCCGGAGGAGGACAACCGGCTGACAGTGTGGAGTGCGCGGAAACGCGTGTCACATCGGCATACACGCACGCGTATGAACGCACACACGTGAAACGTTACACGCGCCCCTGGGCCCCATGCATTCTTCCACTTTTTTATCGTGCACCGGTAAGTTTTTGGCTGCTGGCACGCGCTGCGCACGTTCGAGCACAGGCAGGTGAGAGACAGAGAGGAAGGAGAGAGAAAGGGAGCAACAGAGAGTGAAAGAGAGAGTCGGAGATACTCGAAGAGGGAGAGAGAAATTAACAGAGAGTGAGAGTCGCGAGTTGTTCACCTCCGGAAAAAAGGAAATGGAGCGTCAACGGGTGCTGAGGGTGGTGCAGGATGTGCTGCGGGGTGCAAAGGGGGTGCAGAATTCGTTTTCGAAAAAACAGAGCTCTCGCTGTGCTCTCCGGGGCATTGTGGCGGGCGTTATCGGGCTCGGAAGTCGCGAACGGACTCGGAAAATTCCTCGTTGATGCAACCGGCGCGGTGCGCCGCCGATATACTGCACGCTGTACACTGCACCGTGCAGTCTGCACCCCCCGCGCAAATTGCATTGTTCGGGGTTCGTTTGATTCTCCCCGAAAACAGAAAGGGAGCGAGAGGCGCGTCGCGATCGTTCCGTGGATCGAGAACGATCGACGCGAACGCACTACAATTCTGTTTGTTTGTTTGTCTCGTTTCTTTTTTTCGCCGAATATGCCTGAAAAAGAATTTCCCTTTTTTATTTTGGAAACCGGAGGATCGTTTGTGTACTCGGAAATGTTGTATTGATTTGGATCAATGGTGTTCATCGTTGGTCTGTTTTAATAGGTTCCTTTTTAAATGATTTTTGAAAATGTGAAAACGTTTGGTTGGTTGATTCTAATATATCGAAATTATTAAGGGATGAAATGAATTTTTGGTGAACACCTTCTTTTATTTCGTTATTTTATTTGTGACAATTTTTATTACCGATAAAAAGACCTAGAGGATCGCGTGTGTTGGGACATTTCTTGTCGATGTGAATCAACGCATTGTTCTTCGTCGTTCCGTTTTAAGTTTTTTCTGTTTTCCGTTGTTCCGTTTTAACGTTGTTTTTTTAGGAAGAGGACATGTAAGAAATGCATACACCGACTGCTACATGTTTTATGATTCATGCGGGGTTCTAATAGCCAAGGGAGACTGAAGACGACGCACGATTTGTGGACATCGCAGTCGACGATAGAACTTTCCGTATCGACCGTTCTTGAAATATTGAGAACAATGTCGAAGTTCCGTGAACCGTGCACGTGAACGGCAATCGTAATGGAAACGCAAAACGACGGTATTGTTACTTAATGAAATGAAGAAACGAATTTTCGTACGAACTCGAAAATATTTCGCCGAGCGAATTTTGCAGAACGCGATTATCGCTGTGTAAACGATGAGATAATTTATTTGACAGGAAGTTGATACTGCCTGGTAGAATGTTGCAGACGAGGAATCGACAATATTTAATATTATATAATCTTAAATGTATGATTAGGAAAACTGAGGCACATTGTACTCATTATGACGTGAGCTGCATCGTTAAGTACTCGTTAATTATTTAGCTCGAACTTCAGTCTAACTGACAGAGATAATCATCGTTGAGGAACGATAATTTTGATAAGATTCGGTATTTTCAGGAAGAAAGTATTAAAGAGTGTTTATTCTCGAGATACATTGAGTAAACATATGATTCGCAACATTGTCGGAATCGTCAGCCATCTTTACGATGAAGGTGGGTGCATTTTAATCTGATTACATGAAGATTGATGATGGAGATAAAAATTTTGGTATGAATCTGATAATTTAATTGGAAATAATCTTAATTTTTTAGAATTCAGGGGATAACCGAACTTCTGTCCAAGTCACGTTTTTTCTGTAATTTCGCGTCTTGATTTATTTAAAATTCGTTTAGGGATATCAATCTCACGATCAATCAAGTTCGTAACACCAGTTAATTTCTGTTCAATTTCTCGTTCTAGGAAGTAATATGAAATATAACTCCACAAACCCTGAAGCCCTGCTTTTCTTTTCTGGGGAGGCTATAATTTCAAATAATAGAAAGATTACAACCCTTGCAGAATATCAATACAAGTCTTGGAACGTAGCTCCTTTCGCTATAACTTTGGAGTCACTCTCATGAGACGTGTTTCTACCAAATATGTTAGACTTTGTAAAAAACATGTGTCACCGATTACAGTAACGTTAAATTTTGAGCCATTCTTTAATAATACATATCCAAAAAGAAAATTTGTCGAATGATGCACCTTTGCAATCTCAATATTCGTAAATTAACCCTTAGCACTCGAGTGGCGCCTCTATGGCATCACAAAAATTGTTGTACTATTATTCATTGTTTACGTTATTAGATATGTCAAGTGTCAACTCAATGAACAAAATTTTATAAATCATAGAGAATGGAAATACTCTAGGTCAGAAGAAACGTTTGATTTTCGAGTTAAAATAGCTCCGAATGCAAAGGGTGAAAAACATCGAAAGTAAACCTGGCGTTAATAATGATCGCATATAGATAAGTATTGTCGATTTTTCTAGGACTCCGGCCCACTGTGCAACGATTCGGTTTACGATCGCGAAATATCGCGAAACCCCTGTTCTCGCCTCCCTAATCCAGCCCACATGCTCGGTATCTTTTCTCTCGCAGGTTTCACCGATTACCCGCCTTCTGCGGCGTTCCTCGTCCCATCCTCGGTCACCCCCTTCCCTTCATAGTCTTCGCCACACTCTCAAGACCCTCCACCCTTAAAGATCACGGTCGCAGGTTCACCCTGTCTCTCTCCCACTCTCTTCCATCTTCCATCCTTTTTAGACCCATCAGCAATCTACATTGTCCCTCTTTGTTCGTCCTCGTCCACCCCGTTCGTCCCTCCAACCCCGTGAAACACGCGCCAGCTTCATCCCCCCTTCGTGTTTCTGCGACTCGCGCATCCGGAGTTGCTATTCGAGAGGGTAGAAGGGAGTCTAACCCAGCCACCGAAGTGGGGATTCAGTTACAGCAGTGGGGAGAGCTCGGACGACCTGGTGGGGGATGTTTGACTAGAGTGAGCGCGACTCGATTGTCAGTTAGTATTGGGTTAGGTCAGCCCAGAGCAACGTCGCTGATTGTCGTCGTTCTTCGTGGATAGGAGACGACGTTTGTTGTTTATAGTAGAGTAGTTACACGTTTTACTTCACGGCTTTCGTTCCCTCACCGATTTTTGTTCTTCGTCACGTACCGGGGCCTTCTCGCGTTTCCACGATTTCTCGATCGTCATCGTTTAGTCGCATTTCTCGATCATCCTTGGTTGCACGTGGGACCAGCTCACCGCCGAGACGAATTGGATTTTTCTTTCTCGAACAGAGACTCAACCAGCGGCCGAGAGACACACGCATAAACTAAACCCGGTCGTCCCTCGACCGTGTCGCAGTTCGTGCAGTGTACACGAGATTTAGTTTTTACTTGCCGGTCTCGACCGGAAAGAAAAGTGAATCTGTGCACGCAAGAGGAAAAGTGGATGGAGTGTCAAAGTGAAACTGGCCATCACGGATCGTAGAATGGCACTGTCTTATTTGCAAGAGGCGCAATTGAACGCAGGTAGGTTCGATCTCTCCAGAAAGTGACTCGAGATCTTTCGCGCGCAACGTCCGGATCACTCCGTTTTCGATCTCTCGGCTCATTCGCGCGTCTATCCGCTTGGACGTGGAACGGTGTCGTTCAGTGTAATTATTAGACTGCGGATCTTCACGCATTTATAGGAAAATTGAGTAGACGTGTTTCAAAGTTGTTGGAAGATTTTCAAAATTGTAGATGTCAATGTATGATTTTTCCTCTATGAAATTGTCAACGGAAGAAATCGCATTCAGTTTGGTCTCCATTTCTTGCAATCGATGCAGACAATTTTTATTCAGCATGAAGATCCGCAGTCTAGTAATGATACATCGATTTTTCCCGGTACTATCGGATGAACGCGTTCAAACGTAATGGAAAATGTCTTCTTATCGTCTGTAACACCGTGCCCATGCGGTACATCGATCTTTATTCGCGACGATTCGGATGTACCGAGAGAAAACAAATGCCGCGCGCGCGAAAGTCGCCGTTTGTTTTCGCGGGTTTGAAGGTTAGCCTTCGGGTTTTTCTTCGATGTCTTGCCGCGTGTGGTCTATCCGCTGACTCGAGCCGCGCGGAATCGAAGCTCGTGTTGTTTCGAGCGGATTTCGCGAGGCGAACTTCTCGCTCGTGGTTCGCGAACCAGGCTGGAATATTGCCAGGTTCTAAAAGTGCCCGCGGGCGACACGCTACCGTGTTGTGACACATTGTAAACATCGATGAGCCAGGAAAACGTGAAATCGCTAGCCAGAGGAAAATGAGCTGACGGTCTCGCGGTTCCCGACGACCGAACTAAAAATACACGACCACGAAAAACCCCGAGGTTTGTCGTTCCCTGTCTCTCTCTCTCTTTGTCTCTCCGCCGTTTGATTGCTTCGCACGCTGCTCATCCCTTGTCACCCAACGCGGTTCCTTTCTTTCACTTCGGAGCTTGCTACCCGATTTAGAAATCGTATTTCTGACAGGTAGCTCTTGGTTATTATTTAAAATTTAGATCATTGAAGAAACACAATTATCGAGAGCAATTATCGGGATTATTAAGAATATTTATGATCGCGGATAACCGCAGATCTTTGTGCCAAATGTCAGCATCCATTTTGGGGGAAGGATCAAATTTCATTTCATTGTTAAATGGTTTTCTCACATCGGAAACAGGATAATCATGTTCTTGGATATATAAAATCTGAATGTAATTTAAGTTAATGAAATAGTGATTTATTGGTGCAATTAATCACCGACGAGTCTGACAGGACCATAACAAAATTGTTACCTCTGTCGTTGGATTGTTTCTCATTGCTCATCATTTGCTTTCCATTCAATGTATAAATGTAAAGAGATGTTAACGAAGAACTGTCACAAAAGATGTTGCAATTGAATTCAACGTTGAACGACATGTTAGTATTATGTGATCTATTTTGATTCTCTCCCCGCTCCTTAAAATCTCGGTTCAAAATTAGGCTCTAGAATTCTGTTAGAAATCGTTGAAATGTAAAATCTCGGAGACGTCTTCGTCGTGGATCTCTCGACTCGCGCCGTCTCATTCGCCAGGTTATAAACAATGTGTTGTATATTTGGGTGAACCACGCGAACCGTACTTTCGTTTCGTCCGACAACGGCCCGCCAGAGAATTTCAGTGAATCTGTGACACGGAGGTCACACCCGTTATTATGATTGATGTAATAACGTAATTAATCTTAGCGAGACTATCTGCTCTTCGAACGTTGCAAATTTTTGAATGGGTTGGTTTGCTCTTTCATATGGTTAATTTTGGAACGTTGCCTGTCATTTTCATTGAAGAGACGCTGACAGAAGTATTCGTAATTGAACGTCGTTGGTTTGCTAGGATTGAAATGTTCAAGATAAGAATTGTGGAGATGCTATGTTCGTTTTCGTACCCATAGGAATATACTTTTCGAGATTCGAGACAGTTGATTTTGGAAAATCGTGATCTAGTTTAGTAGAGACGATGAAATTATATGTGAATGAATATCTTGATTTTCTAGAATTAAAAGGTTCAAATAATTTTAGCAGGACAATGATTTAAAGATACTTTAGGAAACTGTAGCAATCAGGATGTTGAGAAATCGTTTTTATTTGATTGGACAGAGTTATTCAATGAAAGTAGCCATTAAGATAAATGTACACGTAAAATGTTGAAAATATTATATAAAAACAAAATTATTTTAACGAATTGTTTCTTGTAGCTGGGGTATTAAAATATTATATAAATTATATAAATGAGAAGCATTGAAATAAATACTGAATGAATATTTTGGTTTGTTCGGGATTAAAAATGTTCGAAATAGACTGCAGTGTAATTAATACTAAAAATTTGTCTTTAAATTTAGTAAAAAATATTATTCGTTACAAGAATCATTACGATAGAATTCCACTTAAAAAAATCGTTGAAATAAATCGATCAAGCTAGTTGAATTTCATTCAGCCCTTAAACAATAAAAAGAGCGGTCTTTGTTCCACGAAAACTCGTCAGCCAATTAGAGAATTCATTAAAAGTAGCCGCGCAAAGTATTGTCACTGTTGAGAGTGGGAAACCCCCTAAAGAAGTGTCCCAGGAATTAAACATTGCTTGCGGAAAAATTCCGTGCAAACGTTGCGTCGCGATTATGCGCGAGCGAGAACAGTATCCGGAGGAGAAGGAGAAGTTTCTTCTCGGTTTTCTTGGAGGGAAAAAGGGATTCTCTCAAAGGGAATATCGGGGTTGGCGACCAATTAGGGTGAAGGGATGGTAGGCTCGCGGGGTAGGGCGGCGCTCGTCGTCGTGTTGCCGGGAAACGGCGATTGTAGGCTGTAAGAATCGTCGAGGGAGTTTTTCACGGGGCAGCGTCGTCGGCCCCGAAGAAAGAGAATAGAAGAGAGAGAGAGAGAAAAGAGAATCTTACGCACCCTTATTGATTCGACGGGTCTCGTTACGCGCGCGTGGCCCCCTCTTTCTAAACGGTCCATTAATTAGCGGAGGCAACATGGCTACTCTCGAACTCTCTTCTCTCGACCGTGTTTCCTTTTCACCGAAAAAATTTTCCCTCTTTCGGCTAGGAGAGATTTTTCACCGGGGCGGTGCTGCTCGTGCTCGCTCTCTCGGTTCACTCGATCGCAAGAAATAATAAAATTTTTCGAGCTTGGAACTTCGAGAGGGGAACCCGGCGGTTTTTAGAACGCCGAAAGTGGACCGACGGCTAATCAGATTACGTAGTCAGCCGGCAACGTCGGTCACGCGTGTGAGCAATCATCGGACGCTGCAACCCTAATTCGCGACGCATTATTTTTTTTCTACACCCCGAAGATTCTCTGCGAGCCACGCGCGCACGCGAGGACACTTTGAGGCGGTCCCCGTAAAAATAAGTAGATAAGAACAGGCTCAGTCTCTTGTGTGCGTGATCTTATACTAGCTTTTAGTAATCGGTAATCTAATTTAATAGATAGTTTTCCTTCTTTCGGAACAAACAATTTAGTTGGACTAGCTTTGATGAGAGCTTTTTGGAATACATTTATTCTGCATCTGGGGAGCAGTTGTTCTGCAACTTGTCGCATAGAAGCAGTGCGACTGTCCCTAGATCCTATAGCTCCGCAGACACTGCCAAATGTCGCGGTTTCTGGGATCGCGACTGTACGCAATATTTATCACTAAATTCGAAATAATTTTACGCGTTGTTAAATCTGATTACACAGGACCATGGCTATCAGTGTACGTTATCAGTTGGAACTTCAAGGTGTCCTCCATGGTACCTTCCCAAAACTGTTCGAGCATGTTGAACGGCTCCGCAGCATCGGTCAACTTCATTTGTTTCCGCGATAGATTCGTCCTTCTCTTTTCCACTGCTTGGGTTCTCAAAAATTGTAAATTTCTCTTTCTGAATGAATATCCTGCATATACAGTCTCAGCTTCTAAATCGATTTGTTTTACTCTTCTCGCTGTATTAAATTTTACCTTCTCATTTTCGACATAAATTTAGGTGCAACATGAACAAGTAAACAGATTATAAATATTTAAGAATATCAATGTATTAGCCACAACCTAATAACACTGTTAAAAGAACCAAAGAATTTCTACCGTGCTCCGCTTCTACAATTGATGTAAACAATTTTAATTTTACACACAAATCTGGTAAGATTATTGTCTAAAGATTCGATATATCACGTTCTTTTCTACCTAATACTTGCCCAATTTTCCACTGGTTTTACAAAGTTTCCGAGAATGTAGATCAACATTCCAAGATCATGGTTGATCCGTAACGGCCTTGAAGTGGCCGAGTAGTCTAGGAACCCGGAAAATCGCTCCGGAGGTTAGAGAAACCGCGACCGCAAGCATGCTGTAGCGTGTTGCAACGGGTTGCAGCGTGCAGTTTCACGGAGTCGTTGGCCTCAAGTCGAAGAGAGGCGGTACGTCGCGGTGACGTGGGTGGGAAGTCGAGGCTTATGAATGAACCGGCGCGTACAACGGTGTGAGTGAATGGAGGAGGATCGAGCGAGCCTCACGTGTGAGAGCGGCGTGTGTGGGAGGTCGTCCGGGGTGGGACGAAATACGAGGAACAAGCTATGTATCCACGAACGATCTGGAGAAGCGAGAGAGAAAGAGAGAGGGACCGCATCGAGAAACGGCTTACAATTCGCACACGTACACTACACCGTGCTCGCCCTTTTTACACGCGCGTGGTCGAGGTCTGGCTGCGATTTATTGCGAAACAGACGTTCGAATGTTTTCTTGTTACTACTCGACTGCAGATCTTTCTGCAATTCCCAAATTTTTTTTAGATAATCGGGAAACCGAAGTTGGGTGAAAATGTATCTGTTGTTTTAGGGAGTTTAGTCTTTCGTAGAATTTGTAAACGCGTATTCCGAATGCGTCCATTAAGGGGATAGACTCGTTTCCAGGAATGAACAATTTTCAATAGTGAAAAATTCTAGATAAAAGATGAAGAAATTCCCGTTTTCCGTTTACGAGGCGTATTTTGCGTTATTCGGAAGCGTGTAGCTGTCGAACAATGCACATTACACCTCGAAAAACGAAAATATAGGATATTTAATCTGATATTAAAATTTTATTTTCGATTCTTGTTCATATTTAATTGCATACATTTTAGCGAAAGTTAATATTCGTGTTGACTGAATGATAAATTAATAAACACTCTCGACCTCAAGAAGTTATGACATCACTGTATGAACCCTATCAATTCTTTGTTTCAGGACTCATCAGCAGCCAACATCTTGACATGAAACAAGAATCCGAGCAACAACCATTGTCACCGGCGCTGAACAATAATACGTCTCAGGCGATATTCCCGGGAATGGGATCTGCCACGGCTGGACTGCCAATGCTCACCCCGCAACAGCTATTGGCAGCTAGTCGAACAGCAGCATTGATGGCAGCGGGTATCCCGGTGTCGTTACACGCGACATTAACCGGCAGTTCTTCCCTATACAGACATCATCCAACACTTTTCGGGGGTTGGGTGCCCCAGGCGGCATCCTCACCTCCATTATCACTTCATCATTCATCTCGACCAGTGTCCCCTGCGTTGAGCACTAAGTCCATATCAAGAAAAATTGCGAACGCAGCATCGAATAATAATAACAACAACAATAACAACAACAACGTGGTGAGCAGTAATGGAGACAAGACGACGAAGAAAGGTCAAGCTACAAAGAGGAAAACTGCAAAACCGAAAAACGAAGTTGTCCAGACGACCGTCGAAGGATTGGCTCCTTTAAGTCCACCTACGTCCGTTAGCCCCGAGGTAGGCAAAGACGGAAGGGACAAGGTGTTCACCTGTGGCGTGTGCTCGAGATCGTTCGGATACAAACACGTGCTGCAGAATCACGAGCGCACACACACCGGAGAGAAGCCTTTCGAGTGTCCCGAGTGTCACAAGAGGTGAGTTCTTGAACATGTTGATTGTTCATTCGATGTGCAAGCTTTAAGGGTGGAAGTATTTTGATGAGGACACATTCGTACTAGGTTGATGTTGTGGACGTTATTTTAAGAAAGATTTTTGGGTACTTAAATGTTTGTTCATTGTTTGACATATTGTTCCAACTTAAGGGGATAGACTCGTTTACAGGATTAGCGTGACGTTCACGTATGAGAGACATTCCCTTGATAGACTTTGTTAAAAACCAACATCACGAGCTTAGGTCGTAAAAATACAGCAAAGGGTCAAAATATTTTCTTTCTACATTTGATTTTGAATGCTTCATGCGTCTAGGGCGTGTTTCAAACAGTGTCTCTCGTTTTAAATCTGTGACTAATTTCTGAACACTCATTTCTTCCACTCCTGCTTGATCTGGCCCATATCCAAAAGTCGTCGACTAAAACAGACATCTATTTTTCTGATTGAAGATTCACCCGGGACCACCACCTAAAAACACACATGCGTCTGCACACGGGCGAAAAGCCGTATCACTGCAGCCACTGTGATCGGCAATTCGTCCAGGTAGCGAATCTGCGCAGGCACTTACGCGTACACACCGGCGAGCGACCGTACGCGTGCGAGTTGTGCTCTGCGAAGTTCAGCGACTCGAATCAGCTGAAGGCTCATCTGTTGATCCATAAGGGGGAGAAGCCGTTCGAGTGCGAGCACTGTCAGATGCGGTTCAGGCGGAGGCATCACCTGATGCATCACAAGTGCTGCACCTCAGGAGTTCCACGATCACAAGTCGCCTCGCCGTCATTAGCCAGCGACGATTTGGACGAGGACTTAGACATCGACATCGACGTGGAGATAGACGAAAGCGAAACGCCCCTGTCGTTGGGATGTAGGAAGCCAATGACGTCGGTGACGCCAGCTCATCGTCAGCTACCTAGTCCGGCCTTGAAGGCGTCGATCTCGATGCCTTTGAACCTGACGGGCATTCCTGTTGATCTACCGGAGCAGACAGAGCCAGAAGACCTGTCAATGTCAACCGGGATGCACAGGCCTCTCAACTTTTCACATAGCAGCATGGATTCACCGATGAGCCATAGCCCCAGCAGCGATACCATTCACGAAGAAGAAGACGAAGATCTCGACGTGTCCGAGGCTAGTCCTAGCAGCCTCTTCCTGCAAAACCACAGCCGCAGTACGGTCACCATCTAGCAACCCTCGGGAACCCGACCAACGTAGGTCACGCGTCCTAGTGGAGTCTCTAGGGGTACGTAGACAATGTTACGTAGCGATAACAGGAAACAGCACTAACACGAACCTTTACACAACCACACACCCTTTAACTCGGTCTTGTTCTACCTAACAAATCGCGAAGGACACTTCGTTCCAAGCAAGCTTTGCCGCCATCGCTTTTGGAACAGTAGATTATCCTGTTCGCAGGTTTGCTCGCGGTAGCTCAACACCCCACCTAGCAAACAATCCTCTGAGCACCGGTTCACAGTCACTATTGTTAAGAAGCTTTTTATAGATATATATATATATATTATATTATATATATAGAGATTATTATTATTGTACCTACGGGAAAGTGGAAGGAGGTTCGATGAAAGTGAATGGCGGGTCTATTGAGCATCCTGTAAAACGTGTAATTTAAACGAGAGAACAAACAAACAATTCAGGGACGCGGTTTCATTTTTTTCCTTCTCGTGAGAAAAAAGTACATATATAGAAATATATATATATATATACCGAGAGAAATATGTGACAGGAAGGGAAACTTACTTTTTCCGGGAGCAGGTTTCTCTTTGTACACAATTTGAAGGATGGAAAGACAACAATGTATTTAGTCGTAGTTTCGCGTGTTCCGTTTAGGAACCGTGTTGATTAGTATAGGTAGATAGTTATTAATTAGATTGTTAGAGATACGATAATTATCGTTACGTGTGTGTGTGTGTGAGCGTGCGTGTGTACGTGAGTAACCGAGTGCATGAGTACGTGTACGAGTTTTCGAGGCGCTGCGTGTGCGTCCTCGCGTGCGTGTGAATGAGACGAGCGGGAATCGAAATATAAAAAGAGAAGCTACGGAATGAATGTACTGGTATACAAGTTCCTCTGACAGTAAAAGTAGCGGGGGGGAGTGACATCGGTGAAGTCGGTCCTCTGTCTGCCGATCTTTACGAGCTGTCGACCATATTATACTATAATATATAGTATAGACATATGTATATATACACTACTGTTCCAAAGAAATAAGCACCCGGTAATATTTAATAGAAAAGCGTAAACAAATCAAATAAGAACACGGTAATTTTTGAAAAAGGAATCCGCTTTTTAATTGAATAGTTCTGAGAATGTATGTATTATTGCGGATTATCTCATACTTTGATCAATCATTGTACAATACGATTTCTACGTAAAGGTATTGTTTGTCATTACATTTTATAATTATACCGGGTGCTTCTTTCTTTTGCAAAGTAGTGTATATGCATGTTTCTTTATCTCGTTTTGTTTTTTTTTACTTTTCGTTTCTATATTTTTGCGTCTCTTTTAATTTCTGCTTCTAATTTCCGTATTCTCATCGTCTCATTCTCTGCGTTTCGATTACGTCTACACAAGACGATGACTGACATCCATTGTCAGTCAACAAATTTTTCAGTCATGGAGTAACAGAGGATCGGAGAACCTCTGAAGGGCAGTCCGGAGAATGGTTTTTCCTACTTTTCATTGCTATATTTTTGCTTCCGTTTTATTATCTGATTCTAATTTTAGCATTCTCTCCATCTCATTTTCTCTGCGTTCCGATTACGTCTCTTCCGTTATATTTTTTTTGTTTCCGCTTCACTGTTTTAAATCGTTTTTCGTTGTTCCGTGACGTGCCATTTCATGTTCGCCAACTTAGGTTTAGTTTTGATAAAGTAACTGCCCTAAACTGGGCGGTTGCGTATTACGTTTGTTGTCTATTCCACGTGTCCATTGTAAACGCGTAAAAAAGATTCTTTGTTAAATACATATACAGAGTTAGTTACTCGAAAAACATCACACACAGCGTTATGAATATGCATATGTATAGAGGGAATGTTGGGGATCCGATTTTTTCCTGAACGAGCT
This sequence comes from Lasioglossum villosulum, assembly GCA_963971365.1. Taxonomy (NCBI): domain Eukaryota; kingdom Metazoa; phylum Arthropoda; class Insecta; order Hymenoptera; family Halictidae; genus Lasioglossum; species Lasioglossum villosulum. The sequence continues at coordinate 6,832,750 of OZ020497.1, read as the reverse complement.
CGAAATTAGTACTTCCTGATTTCTCCCGTGTTCTTTGTTTCATCCTTTGGTCCTTGTACTACTGTCATCTCTGTGGTACATACTATGTTTCCTGTGATCCTTTGAAACTTTGACTCGTAGCGTTGAAATTGTACTGCGACTAGTTCGGTTTTAATTGGTGACCCTTCAAAACCTTTACATCGTGCACTGATTTTGAGGAGACAATATACTTGACACTATTCGTAGATTGATAAAACTTCACGAGTTGATAGAACGATTCGACAGAAAAATAATAATCTGTCTCAATCGAAATCAATTTCAGTTTACTGGAGGGTGGAAACTACCCTCAAAGGCAAATTGGAACTTTTCTTTGAGTTTCTATAACGCCTTCAAAACATCCGATTCAAACTCGGTCTTAAAGGTTTCCCAGCCTCAGAAATTCATTTCTGCTGAATGGACCAAAGACAATTTTTGTGTGATCTATAAAATACAAGAACATTTGTTAAACCAGCTTTTATTTCTTCAATTTTAAAAATTGGCAAAAAATCCACCTCTATCTCCTACATCTTGAATCCTCTGGCAAGTTCTTATCAACCTCTCAAAATTACCATCTCAAAGCTGCGTGGCCCCCCGGAGTAGCCTAGAGTGAAAAAAATGTCCGCTTGTCCGAACGATCTTGTCTCTCGTCTGTCGGAGGTGAGAGAGCCTGTTAGCTGATTTGCATGCGGCTGTTCGCAAAAAAAGGTGGCAGGCCCGGTGCGACGATATATTCACGCGTGTGTGAATATGAAATTGTCGATTCGCGGGGGCAATCCGCACAATAAGCCCGAAACAACCTGGCGGATTCCTTCTGGAGTATCCACCGACGAGAGGAATCATCATCCTCCAGGTTCATTCTCATGCAGAAATCGGCCGCAGATCGTCTTCGAGGTTCTCCGGTTTCTTTTTTTTTGCCTCGTCTTTCTCCGTCGGACAGCAGCCGGCTTCCTTCGAAGAGCAGAGGATCCCTAGGATCCCTTTTGTCCTAGGCCTCTGGGTCCCTTGCGGGCGTCTGTTTCGCGCGAACCAGTTTTCGCAATGATATACCCGCGTGCCGAAAATTTCGCAGCCGGTGGGCCCTCCTCTTTTCACTTCTGCGCCGACTACTTGCTCTCTTTCGCTTCAGTCCTTTACCTCCGGAGAATCCTCTTTTCTCTGTTCGACACGATTCTTCCTCGCGCGTCTTTCTCAATGGCGCGCTGATTTATGTCTGGTCCGGGGGCCATGCAAATCTCATCGGCGAACTGGAGGCCACCAATTGTTCCACCGAGGGGTCAGCCCGTGGGACGAAAGAACCGACCCCCGAGTCATTCAATGACACCCTCTTCCGGATATCTGACGACATTCGCAACCCTCGCCGACGAGGTCCACTTCTACAGCGAAACTAGTCGCATCTACTCGCTGTTATAGTGAGCAATTTGCTCTTTTTTGCTGTTCCTGTCGGTTCTTAACGAGACAGAAAACTTATTCTTTGATTCTCCAGTTTGGATCGAAACTTGACAATCCGGATCACGTTGCGGATTTTATGCGATTGAAGTTCCAATTCAGATGGAGAATATTTATTGGAGAGATCCCGAAGTACCGTAGCAAAAGATTAATTTCTGTTAGTACACTGGGTTTCCTCATAAATTTTGAACTTGTTTGTGCCAGAAATAAGATTCAGCTTCTACTGAGATTAAACAGCCGAATTCGCACTGTCTTTGTGTTAAGTTATCATTTGATATTAGAGGAATAAATAGCGACGTTCGTATATGTTTAGGTCCATCCAAACCTATTTTAAGAATTGGATCTTTGAATAGTCGCTTCGATGAAAGATGCTTCAAAATATTGTCCGATGGAATTGTGGACAAGGAAACGAAACAGATTGTTCGTTTTTGGAAAGTGAAAATTCGGTCTAGGGAGAAACCTTCCCCCAAGCTTTCGTGTCACCGCTGCTACACTTTCGCCACATTCCTGCCGAAGGTCCCGGCTCATCCTTCGTTTTCACTCGTTATTCACGTTCCAGCTTTCGAAGAACCATTTTCCAGACCAGTTCCCTGTCCTTTCCTCTCTGTAACCAAACTCTCGCCCCGTTACACATGTTAGAAGACGGATCTCGAACTCGTTTCACCGAAAACGTTGCGATCTTTCGTCACGCCTGTTCGGCACCCTCCTTTCTCAGTGTTTCGCTCGATACATTTGCGATTCGAGTGGGGAGAACATAGTAAAAAACAATAGAAAAATTTTCAAATCCTGTATTACATATTAATTTACAATTACCTCTTTAAACGAGACACTTGAACTTGAATTACCAAATGATTTAAAACATTATGAATTGAAAGTGAACATTCCTGGCGTACCAAAGATTGCCTCCAAGCAGAAAATAAGATTGTTAATCATTTCTGTTTACATACTTCTTAATAAGAGATACCTAAATTCAAAACACAAAATTATTGAAAGAGGGAGATCTTGATGTATTAAAAATTCTCTCCATTCGGAAAACAATATTATTAATAATTTGTGTTAATGCATGCACCTGTATATTTTACAAGCTTTCGGATATCAAAAACCCTGAATCATAGGCTCAATAGCTTTTAAAAAGAGGTACTTCAAAATAGAAGATGATTAAGAAATTGAAAATGGTATACGTAAGATTCTCTCGAATCAAGAAGTACACACGGGCTTCGAATAGACAACATGCGTATTTACGTCGATTCTGTGAACATTTAATTTTCTATTTGGTTCTTCTATCGATAGACGTGAATCGATTAACATCGGAACACGGCGACAGAGGTCAGCAGGCCTCGACCTCGTACCCCGGCCAAAAAGCAAAACCCACCACCAACCCCAGGTATATTGTACATAAAACCCAACCCTTGATATAAAAATATAGAAGAGCGAGAGAAAGAGAGAGGAGATGAGAGAAAAACTTAGAGAAGAAGAGTGCTGCGCGGCATTCTTTCGAGGCTCGCGAGAGCGTACCGTTTCTCGTCTCAATATACGAATTTAATCTTACCTGTAGTCTATCATCCAAGATGAAGGACCAAAACTCGTTGTCGAAGAGCTTTTTTGTCTTGTCTGCCACGACAGCAGTTATTACGTAGCTCGAAGTATATATTGGCACTGTAATAACAGTTCGGAGGACGCTCGACACGCTATGACCGCCATTTTATTCGATCGCCGACGACGTTGAAGCGAATGAAATTATAAACATATTTTTGCAATGTATTATTGGTTCGAAATCGTGCTGCTTCAGTGAATATATATTTTTGTTACTGGGAGAGAAAGATGAAGATTGAACGTTCTGTTAATATTCTTAATGACACTTTGACTGGTCTTGAGGAATCAAAATGGCGGTCTACAGTGATACTTCTATCAATACGGAATTGAAACGCAACTACTATTGATGTCACAATGATGTACTATGTTCCTGTCAATTGTTTGAGTTTTCTACACGGAGTTCTGTAGACTACGAGATACTTGTTAACCAGGTGGATTTTTCGAAAAGGTGTAATAAGGTGTTAAAGGCGTAGCCATAATTTGGTTACGATTAACGGGAATATAATTCTGTCAATTGTTTATTTCTGAACTGTTTCTTAAAGGCTACAGCGTTGAGCATGTTAACCGGGTGGTTTCCAATTGTGGTCACAGTAAATACGATATTAATTTATTGTTTAAATTAAGGAGAGAAGTTATTGAAAGACGATAGAGAACAGAAATAACGAGTTGACTCGTCCTGATTAACAGAATTCAACGCACTCTCAGAAATCTACATATAACCGAACGATCTATTCCTAAGAAAATTCTGCAAGTTCCTCAATAGCAACAAATTTACTACAAATTCGTTTCAAACACAATTTTATGGACGATACCATTAAGGGTTAATTAGCTGTCTCTGGACCACTCTGTACACGCGAATAATTTATTAATAATCGAAGGAAGTCAGAGTGTGTTATCCTAACGACAGAGCGAAATATGCTATCCTAGTTTTGTACACAGACCTCGTCGTCGATCGGAGTGGCGCGAAGAGCAAAACGAAGACCGAGCGAAACTCCATTCGACGACGCCTGCATAAACGGTACCTTGAAGAGAGAGATCGATTCCTAGTTAAAAATGGTTGTTAGTTCCGAATGATACTGGTGAATTACGTTCCTGTCGGCCCGGATCAGCGATACGGGCCAATTGTTTTCCACGTTTCTTTGTAAACAGACCAGAATCACCAATACAATAGGTCTGCGATCGGGAGACCAAGAGAAAGAGCAGAAAAAATGAGAAAAGAGAGGAGAGAAAATAACCGGAAACGGGACGTTTCTTCGTGTCGAGTACCTACTTGTAAATTGAATAGAAATCGTCGCTTGATCCTACATGCTGTCGTGTAATAATCAATTATGTCGTTGTTGTCCTTTTAATCGTAATGTACAAGAAACAAGTGTACCATGTATACATAATAACATAGCTATATGTTTGTGTGAAATTATAACGTTGTGTCGGCATGATGTGTATACCGGAAATTGGGACCATGGATCTGTGGAATGGGAATTGGCGGTGGCGACTTTAACATTGGAAGCACCAAAACTGATTTATTGCAAACTGAAAATATATTTCTATTTGGAGACCGCGATCTGGATCTTTGCACAGTTGCACAGTGTGCATGTTTGTAAAGTATTTATAAGGAAATGTGAATATTAACTAAAATTAATAAGGTATTTGTTTTGTTTTAACCGTAAGGGATGTTCTAATGAACAGATGGAATTATTACTTTATCTGAATGTTCATAAAGAACCGCACAAATGTAGCGCAACTTAAGCGAAGATCCACAGTCTGGCCATTTTTGGTTTCGAATCATTTTGGTTGTGATGTGCACGTCAATAACTAAATGTTCATTTACAAATGTAATGGATTCGGGGATTGCAGAGCGAAGGAACAAATTTTTACTTTACTCTTATAAAATAACTCACTTTCATAAAATAACATAGACAAAATTGTATAATTATCAGCAGTGCTTTACGATTAATTTTGCGATTTCTTACGCCAGAAGCAATTCCAAGAATTGTAGAGTAAGAATAGAAATTTTTTCTATCAGAAGCTGCAGAAAGAGGTCTAGTAGATTGATATCTTGATCCATTTTTGTTGCAGTGTGTACACAAACGAATAAATTCTACAGATCCGCCAAATTAGAATCAAGATTACCAAAAGAATGATTTCAAGGATCTTAGAACAACTCTATAGAAATTAAGCTACAACGAAGAAGTCTGAGAAATTGAGATTGTGATCCATTTTTGTTGCAATGTTTATACAAATAAAGGAATTCCGTAGTTCCTTGCACAAGCAATGATTTCAAGGATCATAGAACAACATATAAAAGTGGCACTTTCCGGGAAGCCGCAGGAAGAAATCCAACGAATTGAGGTCTTAATCCATTTTTGTTGCGATGTGTACATAAACGAATCGATTTCAGAGTTCCTTAAGAAAGCATCAATCTCAAGGATCGTATACCAACATATAAAAATGAAATTCAATAAATTCAGATCTTGAGCTATTGTTGTTACGATGTGTATATAAATGTAATGTACAGTTCCTGATGAAAAACCAAAGATTTCGATGACTATACAAAAAGAAACATATAAAACGATACTTTCCATAAAGCTACAAAAACCAACTGTAATGATGTGAAAGATTTAGGCCTATTTTGGTAGAATACGTCGACGAGCGAATAAACATTATAGTTCCTTGCAAAATGGACGATTTCAAAAATGGCACAAATGCTTCCAATGCGAAAAGGAGCCGCGCGAAGTTTGTCCAGCATAATTGATATGTTTGGAAGTTATGTTCGAGCCCGTATCCACGGGTCCCGCTCCCTCGAATACCCTTGACATCATCACATATGTACGTACATGTGGTATACACTTTCTCTCTGTATCTATGTAACTAGGAGCGATGTATAGTTATAATTTTGTACAGTGATACGGTAATCGCAATTGCGCGACGGTCGATCGTCCGAGCGATTCCAGCGGATTCGAGCGGTTCCGACGATCCTTTTTCGTACTATTTTACGTTTCGAGATAAAGTAAAAGAAAGAGAGAAAACAAATGGACACGCGTATCCGACGTATCCGCTCGAGACCCGCGCGCCGGACAACGATGACGACGACGGTACAAATTCAAATTTTATGCCTGTATTAACTAAAGAAAGAGAAAAAAACATAGACGAACGATCAACACTGTTCCGCGGATATATGATCGACGATATTCTCGCTACTCGCTAATTAAAAGGTATTTAGAAAACGGCCACTTGAGATACGTCGAGAACACATCGCTCGTTTGTTCCTCGGAGCGCGGCGAAATGCGATTTGAATGCTACCTTGGTCCGTCTGTCGATCCGTCGACTTTGCCACAGAATTTTTCACGATCTAGCTTTCATTTAACTCTGGTAGACTGCAGATCTGACGAACTTCTCAGAGAAAGTATGAAATAATGAACAGTGAAAATATTATAGGTTGAAGGTGTTGTGAATGCGATTGAAAGAATTGGAGACAATTGATACGTAATTGTTAATTTCGTACAGTTTTAGTGGAGGAAGGAAGAAATTCTTAAATATCATCTGTGTCTTGCAATTAATACAGAGAATTTCTATTTTGCGTGAAAGTCCACAGTCGAGTGAAGATATCTTATGCTTTAATTCGATTCTATTCTTTTGCTGTCAATATTCGAGCACCGAAGTATATGTAAATATACATATAATAATCATTTCTTCTGAGAAATTGTTCAAGTTCTAATGATAGTGTAACGCTAAAGAAACTTGTTTGGCAAAGGGTCGAAGAGTTCTCCAATATAAAATGGGATTTCCAGACATGGTGGACCGTCTGAGAAGAGAAACGAGTATTTAGTTTGTTGCAGTTTGCTGCAATGGAGGTACGCGAATTTTATTTCGCGTAAAAGTCTACAGTCTAGCATGAGGAGGAATAGCTTTGCGAAATTTTCTGTTTCGTGTAACACGTGTAGTTTCTGATGAGTTGTTTGATAGGTTACGGGAAATTGTACAAAATGTGATGATGATAGTTGGGCGATTATGCAACGGGATCAACAGACTGACCAAGTATTTAGTTCACGACGACGGTTTTGTGATTGTACAGCAAAAATCAAGTGGCACTCGATGTATACTATGAAACTGACACTACCTCACCAGACACCTAATATATCTCAACCACAAGACTGATTTTAAATAGTATTCCTAAATAGTTAAGGGAAGAGCAAAAGGAAAACTAAGTGGATTATTGTAATGAAAAGAGAATGAATGAATGAAAGAGAGAGAGAGAGAATGCGCGAAAAAATAAAACACGGGGTATTAAATGACGAGAATTTGCGCGTACAAATACGATTATAGACCGTTTTATAAGTAATTTAATTAATAATAGTATCTCTACCTGTAGTTAATATAATTATTATCATTATCGTAAACTACGTCGCTGCCAATGTCGAAAATTCCTAACTTGGATAAGTGAGTCGATGAAGGAAAATGATCCTTTGTATTATACGGTGTTTAATTGTAATTTTTGCGATCTCCTTGTCCTGTTCCTTGTCCTTTTCCACGCCCCCACACACATACATACTAACACAAGAATTTACCATCCACTCACCCACACATCCTCCATTTCTCGCAATCACACACGACTCATTCGAATAAATGTTCCATCGAGTTGACTGGTCTGTCAAAATATTTTTATTATTAAAAACTCACTGTTTAATCGTTTGCGTGTTTTTTTTAATCTTACACCCTCCCTCTTAAGATTCTTATTCAGCGTCCTTCGGATCCTTCAATTTTAATTTACACGTTCGAAGTGCGAGTTTTATACAGCTGTTCGTATTCACTAATTTTAATAAGAAATACATATTTAATCATTTAGAAAATACATATTGACAAGCAATGAATTTCTACAAATGTTTGTGAAAGATTTAGGGGTTGTTTTCTGGGACTGTTAGGGTCAAATATGTATAGAATATTTTTCAATACTCCGTGTAATCAACAATTTCGACTTGGATGACGTCATTCGACAGTAAGTATATTAAACTGTTTCGAATCGATGAAATTTGACAAGCTGGTGTTCAAACTCTATCTCGTACATTCGCAAATTGGTAGAGTCAGGCTTGTTTTAAATGTTCGACAAATTTCATCCTGCCGCATTGCGACAATCAAAGAGTTATTAACCCCAGAATTCCATTCGATTACATTTTCCAAACATTAGTGAAGATTCTGAATACCCGCGGGAACCTAACCGCGGTTGTCGTCATTAAAAACTAGTTAACTCGCGTCCGCTACTAGTTTTCAATAACGAGCGGTTCGCGTCGGCCAATTAACAGGTTAGCCGTGTTTCCACACAGCCAATTAGCCAACGAATTCCAAGCCCGTGCCGCTGGACCATTACCCATTGCACGATTGTCGATCGCGTTAATGGATTCCGACGAATCGATTTGTCGGTACGATCCCCTGGCCATGATCGTCGATGAATCTGTTGGTCCAATATCCCTCGAAGGGCTACGGGAAAAACCGAAAACTCTGAATAAACTGTCGCTGGGCCGCAGAGCGTCAATATTTTCACAACTCATCGTTGCACGCTGCATCGTCGATGGGACAATGCTGTTGTTTGAAAACGAGAGAGGAGAGAGAGAGAGAGACGAAGAGAAATTGCATCAACCATGAGTGGGTAGAAAATGGAAAAGGGTGAATGGTTAAAAAATTATCCTGTTCGTTCATTTCGAAGAAGTTTACTCCTTGCACTGCAATTTATTGTACGGTTATAGTGAGTAGAACTTCCCTGTCGTTAATAAGGCTTCGTTTATTATACAAGTACAGTGACTCCCATTAATATTCGGACACTATAAAACAAACGATAACTGGTTTAACATTGAACTATACGACTTGAATTTTTTTTGGGAAGCTAGAGCAAATAGTTTGCTACAGAATGTGGAAAAACATTTTTCCAAAAATTGCAATTGATCGGAGTTGTAGAAGAAATACTAAAAGTTGCATTTTACAACTTTTTTATGTGGGCCTATATTGAAAATTTAAAAAATATGTTTTGTAGATCTGTGTCAATTAAACGTATTCTGAAAATTTCGTTACAATAGTCGACGTTACAATGAACTACAAACGTTTAACGATGGTCAAAATTTCAGATTTTCACGATTTTCGGGCTATAACTGCAGTAAATCTATAGATTCTCACATCTTTCAATGCCTGTCGTTTTATCCCGCATCAACCGATTTCGATGAAACTTTTGCAGTGCATATAATAGACACAGATTTACAAAACGTATTTTTAAAATTTTCAATATAGGTCCACATAAAAAACTTGTAAAATGCAACTTTTATTATTTTTTCTACAACCCCGATCAATTGCAATTTTTGAAAAAATGTTTTTCCACATTCTGTAGCAAACTATTTGCTCTAGCTTCCCCAAAAAATTCAAGTCGTGTAGTTCAATGTTTAACCAGTTATCGTTTTTTTTAGAGTGTCCGAATATTAATGGGAGTCATTGTATATCCAACAGTTACAGTCAACGGAATTTTCAACCCAGTTTGGTGAAAATTAATACTAGGTTTACGGAGCACCAAAAGCGACTATTTTACATATGAGAGTAACAAAAATGTGTCTACCCAAAGTTTTAGCAATTTCTTGTATAGTATGTAGTATATTTCCCCATTGAAGCACACGATGCTATAAAAACTGTAAGAAGTAGATCAGTCTTGTAACTTTCATGAAACGTGCCGGTCGTATTCTGTGCTTCATTAATGTCAATAAAAATAACGATTCGCGAATAATAATTTTAACAAACATACCGGTGGAGTGTTCATTGACTGGTCTCCGTACAGCAGCTATGAAAGTGTTAAAAATCGCAAGGTAAGGAATTGTAACCGGGAAATCCATTATTCTTCGGTGAACCACGGTAAAATCAAAAAATTCTGAATAAACAGTCCCCGGCCACAAAAACGTCAATATTTTCTCAACTCATCGTTGCATGCTGCATCGGCGACGCTGTTGAAAAAACGAGAGAGCACATAGATATCCGGAGAGAGAGAGAGAGAGAGAGAGAGACAAATGTGGAGAAAGAGGGAAAGTGCGTCGACCACGAGTGGCAAAGGGTGGATGGTTGAAAAACTGCCCCACTCACCCCCTACCCCTACAGTTTCCACCCTGACCTCTTCTCTCAGTCTCTCTCTTCTTTTTCTCTCTTTTTCTCCTGTCCGTGGTGCACGAGCTGCATTCAGCTGCGCCCATTCAATCCGCCGCGGCGAGTTTCCAAAATCTAGGATTCCACACACACAGTCGGGAACACGTGTGCGTCCCCGTGCACGTGTGTACGTGCACCAGAGAAGCTGCTGGCACTGTTAAATCGTTCGAGAGAGGGGCAGGCTCTCTGTGCCCGTGGCACAGTGACACATTATGCCGTAATGTGGGGGCACGTGGCAGATGCGGCAGATCGAGTCCGACCGGTTGGATATATATCGGTGGAATCCGGCAACTTTTTCCAATTTTTCCGTCTGTCATTCGAGCTACGCTGTCTGCCATTCCTTGCCATCGATCCCAGTGAGTCGACATCATGCGATTTCCAATTGTCGGCCTCGGGATCGGGCCGTAACTCGATTGATGTTTCCTTGCCACAGACTTTTCTTTAGATCACCCATTGAATTAATAAAGTTACGTTAACAATTGAAATAATCGAGATCCTGATGGCTTTTATACAAGCTCTACCTTCAAGAAATTTTTCTAATGCCACTTTTGTAAGTACCATTTCACCCTTGCTGAAGACAATAAGCAAGCCACTTGATTTTATAGAAGTTCGATCTGTTCACATTTTATTTGTTCGTGTATGGGAAAATATTAGAGTTGGCGTTGTTTACATCCATTAGAATCTTTATTTATCCATTCAGTCGCATCTTCCGTATATAGTCACTGCTATTCCTATTGCATCTGGTTTAATTTTGCCGCTATAGATTATATAGACAATGTTACCGATCTAGCCCAATGTTATGTGAGTTGGCAAAGAACGACGCTATTTTCAATTGCCGTTCTGGGATCTATACCCGTTTGATGTCGTTTGATTGCGGAACATTTTGTCATAGATCTCCCACTGAATTACCAAAGTTGCGATTTATCTCGATTCTTGTGAGGAATAATGTGGTGAAAGCAAAATTCGAGTAAATAATTCTTCAATTAAAAAAGAGGTATTCATAGAAACGGTAGAGAACTATTCTGCAGTCTACTACTATAATTATACGGATTTAATATTATCGTTATAATTACACATGGATGAATTCTTAAAGGATGCAACGAGCGAAACAAAAGATAAATTAGGGATTCATTGTTATCGCAATCTGAACCAAGAGAAGCCGTTTTGCATAATAAGGATCAACCAGTCAGCCATAGAATGGTTCTTGCCGGTCGGTTCGACACAACCTTCTGTTTACTGTAACTAAAGAGCAGCAGACAGCGTTCGTTCGTGTCATTTTAGACATCTCGACAAAAGCTGCACCGACGCATCAAGGATTCCTTTTTCGTGGCAAACAGAATAAGGACCATTTTCGAGGTCAGCCTCCGGAAAAACTCCAAGGTCTTTGGACCGCTATGTTGCTACCTGAAGTACCGGTGTAAAAATAGGTAAACACATTGCCAACCTACTGTCGCCTTCTTCGCCTCATTTGCTGCGTCGATGCAAATCCAATAGCAATTCTTGATAACAATTATTACAATGATAATAAACTTTAATATATCGAATCTACCAATAAATTCGAATACTGAATCCAATTATGCATTTATGGCAAAAATCAATAGAAAGGACACAAAACGCTAAAACCTCGAGAAGAATTTAAGGGTGCGATCACATCATCAAATTGTAAAAATTATTCAGAAAAAAAGTCTCTATTCGACTCTCGTTCTATAAAATTACTGAAGAAAATTTTTTTTGGAAGCAGATTCATAGTTTAGTAATAAGTAATCTACTTTAGTGTCTGAAGGTGTTAAAGGATTGCTTCGTTATAGCCACTGAACAAGCGACGCAAAAATAAATCTGCATTTCGGAAAAGTATGTATAAACATGAATCAAACCATGTGCATAGGCTACGCTAAAAGAGAAAATTAGAAAACAGATAGCATAAGGGTTAGATGACTTCGAATTTCTGTCTAACCACCCTCAAGACGTCTGTTTGTCGGCAAGACGTGAAACGATCGTTAAATAGAGCTTAATGGGCAGAGAGGAGACCGAAATTTTCTCGACTTTAGGCAACTAGTTCGCCATAAATTTTCCATCTCGTTCTCCTGCGCTCGGACGTGAAATAATGACGTCGTGTGCACGCCACGCGTCCCTAAAAGCAACCAGGAAAGCCAGAAGGAGCCAAACCTCCTCCTCTCCCTCTTCCGTTTCCACTTCTACCTCGTGTGCTCTCCTTATATGTGTACATACCTTTTTTTTGTCTTTCTGCCAGAAAAAAGCTCCTTTATATCGCGCGTGCTGCCACGAAGAAAGAGAGAGGGATGAAAAGGATCCTGACTGGCACCCCTTGGGCCCTTTCGTTGACAATGCACCAATCCGATGCAGCGTCCCAAGAAACGCGATACCATTTACCGGGAGAAACCCAAAATTACGTGAAATCCAGGCGAGCATAGCGGCATACTCGCCTATTGGGAGCTAACGTGATCGCTGAGACTGCGCTCTACCCCCAAACCGGTACAATGAGTCCCGCTAACTTGGTATAGTAATTGCTGCCGAGGGCCTGTCAATACGCGATAACCGAAAATTGGTCCCAGGCTGTTATCTATAACATTCGATGCAGTTATATGCACTACATATTCCCAAAGTATCATAATGTTTTCAATTTCTAGAAGGTTAAAAGTAACATAACATTAATGTTTTGACCGTTTTAAATTACACCTACTCATTTTTGTCACGAACGATAGTCTAAGAAAATTAATTTTGAACACATCTTGTAAGGAAGCGTGTCCGGGCAAAATACAGGGGTTGCTATTGAATCGTTTAAAAGTATCTCGCTAGAGCACACAGAAGATTGGCTGAGCAAATCGGCGGTAATATTTTCCGAAAACCGTGCTAATATGCTAATTAGTTCACCAAAATAGCCACGGACGTTTTAAACGAGCCGTGTCACGAATGTTCCTGGAACAGACGTGAAATTCGAATTTATTGGTGCGGGCCGCTAGTCCGCCCCCTCTTTTCTCCGCCGTTTTTCAGGATCGGCTCCTAGATTCCATAAACGGCCTAAATTTAAATGACTTCCCTTTTTACGGAAGTCAGCCTCGCTCCTGCCATATGTCGGGACAATGAAGAAAAAAATCGACGGCCCTATTTCGAGCAGCGTTGGGCACGAGACGGTGTTTCGCTCCGGGCGTAACCTTCGTCTATCCGGGGCCATTTCAGGGCCATTTTCCATACAGACTACAGTCTAGAATCTAGAACTATTACTAACTAGATGGTAGTGTAGGATGTTTATTGCGGGATGGTCATTCCCTGTTCTAATTGAAAAAAACTAGTTCTCTTGACCATCTTTCATCCCCTAACGCTGATGACCAGGTCTTCCGGAAGTGAACTAAAGCTAATCGTTATGAAGCTTGAATTGGAGGACATTGAAATATACAGGGTGAGTTGAAGAAATGGGCCAGGTCGTAATTTCGTGTTGTTGATAGAAAAAAATTGCGATACATTCCAATACCCGGATTTTATTAGAACTTTTAACGTGTTAATATTTGCACTTAATTTTTTAATACTCCCCATGAATTCTGTGTTCACATCATGGAGCCTTCACAAAGAGCACGGAGCATGAACATCATCTTCGTACACTAGATTATACTTTTTGAAGAATTGAGGAATGTCAATATATCACATTTAATCTTTCTTTTTGATAGCTACAGAATTGCGTTAATCAAGCCGCATCATATAATTTAAAAAATCGATGACGACCTTGACATTTCATAAGATATGACTTTGAGAAAAATATCTTCTCTATCACGAAGCAAATCGTTGTTCAAATTGAAAACAAGGGAGATATTTTTCAGGTGAAAATTTTAGGTGACTCACCCTGTATTTTCGAAACTCGTTTTCCAGCGAACTAGGAGATGAAGAGGAGGGGATGAAAAAAGGACAATAAGCTCTCTCTTTGTCTCTGTTCTCTCTGTCTAGAGTGAGGCCCGCTCTCGGAGCCTAATTATACAGCACACGCCAAATAAATGGGCCCGTTCCTCGAACCACCGTTGGCTCTCGAGAGTCGAATGCTCAGTTCTCGTGGCACATCTAACGATAAGTAGCCGACCATATGGCGAATCCTTTTGCCACGAGTCAAAATCGCTAGACAGAAGGAACGGTCGCGACCTTCGGCCATCCTTCGTCACGAAACAACGGATCGACATGGAAACACGTACTTAATGACTTGTTCAGTCATTGTTCTAGCATTGTGCACTTCGTCGCGAAGCCATACGTCGAAGAACAGTGACCAAATATTTGAATACCACACTAACACACAGGTAAGCAGAAATCAATTATTTTGTTCTCATTTTTTCATTATATTTACTGTCATTTATTTTTTCATTATAATTGGTAAAGGATCAGTATGCAAAATAAAAATTTGCTGCTTTGTTCTGAGTTTTAATCGTTTGCCATAAATGCACAAAATCTCTTCCTGTTACAGTGGTGGTACATTTCATTTAGGGCATTCTGTTTAATTGTACAAAGGTTTAATTGGTTATTAATAAATTGTGTCATCCTCTTTAATTCATAAAAAAAAACAGAGAATATAGTGATATATCGAATAAATGCCAGTAAATGCCACGTTTTTTCAACAAAAATCGTATGCATATGCAACAATAACCACCATACAATCTATCCATTTCTACAAAATGCATAGAAAAATGAAAACAATATTGGATTGAATTCTATACGACTATATTGTTTTATGTTTTTCATGTTTGTATTTGATAAAACTGCCTGGAAGTCTTCAGTCTCGAAATACAAACAGTTGGCATACAATTAGTTCATACATTCTTGCAATAAAAAATACGAAATACAAATATTGGAACAACTTGACTCGAAAAATACGAGGGTTATTCATTCCTGCAACTCGACCGCAACGACGAGCATCCTACAAAAGAAGGACATTAGCGTAACTAGTAGTCGTTGCACAATTTCGAATCCTTCCCAATCACATTTATACTAGATTCCATAATTCAAAGAACCAGAACCTTGCAACATTTCAAAAGCCACGGATTAAACGGCGCTCGCTCTCTTACACAGAGTTCGAGTCCCCACGGGAATCCATATAATAATACGATATTAAATTCAGAATTGATCTTGATAACGAAGCCGAGGACATAATGTCCTCCTCGAAGCCATGCCCTGACTCTTCTATGTCGGCTCGGAATACAAAATCGGACGTTTGTTACGAAGAGTGCATAATAAATCAAGAGAGAAAACATTTCGACGAGCCTCCAAGAAGCAAGTCTCGTTATGCTTCCACCAATTTCACCGATCCTCGGATACGCGTAACAATCTCACATTAACTACACAATCATCCCTTTGTTCTTGAAGTTCGATTAATTCCTTCGGAACTGCCGAGTACTCGTACATTTTCATAATTTTCATCAACCTACAAACATTGAATGGCATACTAACTCTGTATTTGATATTATCTGAAGTGTTCATTATGATTTTTACTCACTATTATACGGCAGCGAGTTAAAACAACCCCTAATTTGACTCATGACGTGGTTCTCGTGAAATTAGCTCTTCAATCATTGTCATTAAAGAAAGTATTCAAAAGGAATTCTATGTATTACTCGATGAACAAAAAACAATACAACATTTTCCCCGAAAATGTCCAATCAATTACAAAGAACATCGGTATCGAAGTTGCCCAATGGAATCAAAGTATAATGAAACAGTAAAGACCATAAACAAGTGTCGACTTTTCCGCATCAATACCGAAAGAGCCGCAAACCCGGTGTTACGTCATTGTTGCGGCAATTGAGCGACATTTCCTCCAGTCTTTTGAAAAGCTAACTTTGTTAACGGTGTCAGTCCAACAGAAGCCGGCAACGGGGTTGAAAATTTGATTAGGACAAAGCAGCTCGTGGCTCGCTAATAAACTTTTAATAAAACCGTTCAATTCGTTCCGGAAAGAGAGCAACGAGGCAAGGAGGTCTGTCTGGAGATTCAAATGCGGAAATGTCACCGGCTAAAGGTAAGTTCACTGACACGGCCAGAGAATCGTTGCTCGAGTGTTTCCTCGAGAAATTGAAGAAAGTATTCTTGCTTTCAACGTCATTTTCTAAACAATATTTAAGAATTCTTTTCGGGAAAGCTTGTTGAGAATCAGAACGAGAATGATCATTTTATGACAATTTTGAAAAATATTGCTGCCAGCAATTCATCTACCGGAAACATATTAATAACATTTTCAACAATTGTGTTGTAAAACGTTCTACATATATGAACGCCGAACGAAATTATTACATTACATTATTAAGAATTAAAAAATCCTTATACGACGGGTGTACTCGTTTTTCTCAATGGAAAAAGGTTCGACAGATTTTCTGAAAAAAACTCGTAGGGAGGGCCTGGAAAATAAATTGAAAATGGTTTTGAATCGCGCCAGGAAAACTTTCTTCGATAAAACCGTGATGTTTCGAAAACTCGCCGAGGTTTTCACCTGCTTTTCCTATGTTTACGAGCTCGCGCATTTATCGGCTGTCATCTTAGCGGGCTGGTGGCCACCACCGCCACGAGTCCAGGTGACAGGTGCCACGTTCTATGCGGAATCGTGTCGGCCTCGTCCGAAATAGCGCGGCTAACGAGTACTAACTCGGTTCCACGTACGGTTTCCGGCAGAACGAAACGGCCCTCGCGCGGCACAACATCGTAGGAAAAAGATCGTAAAAGTCGAGCCCATATCGACAACGAGACACGTAACGCTCCGTAAATCAAGGATGAGCCACGACTTCCGCGGTTCTCGCCATTTAGACTGGCGTCCATTAATCTGGAGTCCGGGGAACGAATCGTCTTGTGAACATTGCAGAAAAAATTAGCTTATTAAGACCGTTCACATTTGTGTTGAGCAATTTACACATTTTTAAGCAAAATTAAATTTGTCTATTGCAAGAGACAGGTGTCAGGTAGACAGTCTCAAATCTTAAGGTATGTTCACATTGAAGCAACTTCGAGCAACTTTTCTTCTCTTCTGCAACTCTCTCTTCGAGTCACATTCTTTAAAATTCACAATTTCAGATTTGTTAATTTTTATAAAGTCTGATTACTTTCATTATCTACTTGTACACAACAAAGTATTCTTTCTGACCCCATAATGAAAAATATTTCAAGATATATTTCTCGAAGGGGTACGTTAAAATCTGAACGAAATTCTAATTCAATCCAGCATTGAACAAATGAAATCACATTAAACGAAACATTATTTAAATTACAGAACTGCTAAATAACAGGCCGCTATCGAGGTTCAAAGTTGACTCCCTTTAATCTACTCGAACAATCGTATTTTCGGAAAGGCTATCGCTTTTGTAATTGGTGTTTGACCTCCAACACCGTTTCGCGAGATAGTAGGAAATAATTCACAGATGTTTATTTTTGTTATTTAATCGATATTTACTAAAACAAAATCCAAGTTGCAGAAAATACTGGGCATTTTTCTGTGAGGATGCAGTATTTCGCGATAAAATTTGCATTAATTGAGAGTTGAGCGTCTGAATAATAATTAGCAGACAGAGATATCGTAGAGATGTTTGATTACTGTGTACATATTTCTACATAATTAAAAATACATATTTTTCTTGAACATCCGGTTAGAAAATATGAAATTGGAATAACGTGTTCGCGAATTTGTATTTGCAAGAAAAATGATCAGATGAAATCTGAAACAGTAGTAAAAGTACAAGAATTCAAGAATATTAATACATCATTTTTAATTCACGCGACTACATAATATGTAGATATTTAACCCTTGAACAGTGGAGCTTGGGTCCATTTTGACCCAGAGAATAGTTTGCATCAGTGCATAAATCCAGAGTCCGGTTATGAAAATGATTTTCCAGCCAAAGAGTAAAGTACAGCTTGTCGTCGGACAGATCGAGCGGCCGGAGTAAAAAATATCGCAGGCGAGCTCGTTAAATCAAATTTCGCAGCAAAGTGGCAAAAGGTCGGCGTCTCTCGGCCCTCGAATTCGGTTACTGTAACACGATCAAGAAATACGGAGGTCCGTTCGGTCGAATCCTTACGAGAAGAGGAGGGCTGGACCCTGGACCGTTTCTTACTCGCGCCTGGGATCCAGCTCGGGGACAGCGAAGCGTGCGGCGTTGCAGGCTGCAGGGGTTGCTTTTCACGGGGGTGGTTCTCGAGGGGTTTGACAACCCCTTGGTCTACTACGCCGGTGTCACCTAAGCAGCAGCGCCCCTTCCTGCGCCGCGCCTTGGGCCGTTTCACGTTCGAATCCGCCTTTTTACGAGGACCGAGCTTACTTTTACGTGGAACTTGTGACCGCTACTGGCGTTTCGCGCTAGGCTACGTGATTGCGTACCGAAACACCATTGGAACACTCTTTTTCTTTCTCTTTCTCTCTCTTTAAAATACACATCTTTATGAGACCATTCCGCCACGCCGATTCCAAACGCCACCGCAATGCTGCTGTTAATCGAGATCTGAATGGAAAGCTGCGATCGGCCAATTTCTTATTGTTGTTCCAGCAATTTTTATCCGAAATTTGCAAGATAAGGATCTATATGCATGCTCAGGTTTTCCGTGGATCATGCGGGACCTTTGAGTTCTGACAAAACTGATTCTCATTAGTCGACCTCGGATTTTGTACATTTCTGTGTAATTTAAAACAGTAGAAGGATGAAAAGAATTGAATAGTGTCAACGCATATTATCTTCAAATTATTAAGATTATCAAAGAATGAAACGATCTTTTACGTGGCTACTGTCTCTTGCAATTGACGCAGACAATTTATTTTGCGTAAAGATCTGCGGTAAACCTATTTTGTTGCTAATGTGCAGCCATGGAGAAACACACAGGCATACATAAGGTATTTCCCTCTTCTTCTAGAGAATCATGAACCACAAAGAAGTTCTAATCACTGCGAGCGTAAAATAAACCGTCTGGATTAATCGGAAAGAACTGGCTCCCATACTGAACGCAAAACCATGAAACCTCCGCCAGATCGTTTCGCAGACCTCAAGGAAGAAGATGGAGTCGGTAAGTCTGTTTCATATTTAAATGAAACATAAAGGGGTCAGAGGGGTAGGGAGGAGGTATAGGCGATAAAGGGGCAGGGAATGACGATAAATTACAAAGTTTCGGTGAGGCGAGGGGGTACAATGGGGGGGGGGCAATTTATAACGGGCTGATAGACACGCGAAATCTTTCCCCGATCCTGGATGTGGATGTGGATATGCTCCGTTTCCTTCCACTCGTCGAGTGCACCAGATATTCGGTAAAGTTAACTTCGCCCCCAAATCAGGAAATATGAAGCTCCGATCGTGCTTTCGTATATCCTCGGTGGAGGAGGGTGTGTTCCAGGGTTCCGCGGAATATCCTTCAGACTGTAAGTCGATGCATATTTCAGAGACTCAGCCGCGCTTTGTTCCGGAATATGCTCTGGGCGAACGTTCTTCCTATACCGTTCCCTCTCCTCTCCTATCTCGTTCTTTTGCATTCCCTTTGACCAGTTCCCTCCAGCCTAATAACACCCTTTTACCATTCTCGATATCTATCTCTTTCCTTCTTTCTCTCTTTCTCTATCTAACTTACTCGCTCTCTTGTATCTTTCACTCTGGCAGCCTGGAATCTGTTTAATGTTCACGATATCGGCTCTCCTACTGATGAAAGCGGGCCCGGAGTTTTTCAGCATGGAGCCCCGGACTCCGCAAAATCTAATTTCACAAAGGACACCTCTCGAGGCAACGCGTCAAACTCAATGCGGATCATTCTTATCTCTTGCTTCGACTCCTAGACCGAACTTTCCGCTGGCCACTTGCACCGCCATTTATTTTACGGTCACTGTGATCCAAATTTCTTCGCTGGTCATTATTTCTTGCGGGAGGAATTGGCAGTGCAAACATTGAACTCGAAATTCAACTGAGACGTGCCGTAGAAATTAAACTAAAAATTTAATTAAAAATGAACTGAGAATTGCACTTGATATGGAACTAGGAATTGAACTAGAAATCGAACTGAGCATTTAACTGGACATTGCTTGAAACAGAACTAGGAATTAAACTAGAAGAAAATGTATATCTATTTGTCTTTGTATTCTCCAATGGTTGTACATAACAGATAACAACAGAATAGAATTTTCTTTCAGTCTGAAAGTAATCAAAGCCACGCATGTTCAATACAATCTGTTCGAAATCGTGCGTTGTCTTCAGGATAGGGTACGCTGTTGCATATGTGAGGTGAAGCAACGAACAATAGTCTTGAAATATTTGCGTCAAAAAATTGAAGTAAAAATTCGTAAAAACTCCCATATCGAGTTATACCCATTCCCAACGGTACTCCTACAAGAATCCGTATAACTCCTGTTAAATGTGGTCTTTTTCTTCAGGACCTACTCCCGACGAACCTCGCGAAGCACATCTCTTAGATCGCGATTTCCCTGCAGGAGGAACCCGTTCGATGGGGTTCCCCGTTGATCTTCGCCCGGGGTCGGGATAATTCGGACCATAGCGGACTTCCACGGCCGAGAACGGACCCGTCGGACTGACGGACGGACGTAGAAACGAACGAACAGCGGACGGGGTAGAGTAGTTGCTATAGAAACACTAATTCCGTCTCTGTCGTACCAGCGCGCGGCGCGGCTCGGCGCGGCGATCCCTGCAGCCGAGGGAAGAAAAAATAGCGAGGGTGAAAAACCTGGGGGTGACTCAAATAAAAAAACGGATCAATATTAACTCTTTTTTCAGGGGCGGATGGCCCACCGGGTGGGGATGCCTCGGCGCGGTACCCCTCTCTCCTCTTCCAGCAACCTTTCTCTTTCCATGTCTTTTTCCCTTTCTCTTTCTCGCGCCACTTTTTTTCGCGACCCTCTTTTTTTCACCCTTCCAATAGTCCTTTCTCCCTTCCACCCCCCGGATCCTCTTCCTTATCCCGAAGGCTCCAGGACGAATACAAAATTAGCGTCCGCGATCCGAGCGAAAGTCCTTTCGTCGTTCTTTCTTCGTATAGACGCGGATACGTTGTATCAAACAACTCGCGACATTTCTTGCGTGAGCCAACAGTCTCATGGCGTGTGTAAACACGTTTAACCTCACGACGGCAGAGCCTGAGTCTATTTTGACCCCAATCGTAGCGAAATCGTCATTCAACCCTCATCTGTCCCTGATTTCCACAGTTTGACATATTACCGATTAATTCATAATTTTTAAAAACTCTGTGGTCCATGGTTGAACATCCACCGAGCACAAAACATGTAATAGTGAAACATTTATGTAAACTACGTACAGTTCTCAATACACCTGCTGAAATGCAGAAGTCAATTGAGCCATTTCCTACGAAAGTGTTTATATAATTTGAATAATTAATGAATTCAACAAGTCCGCCTAAATAACGTGGCATTAGGCGTACAAATTAATTCGTGCACCTCACAATTATTATTTGCAACCTTGTTTTGTGACCAAACTGTATGGAAAATGATGACATGCTTTTCTTGTTTGTAAATGAACAATAAATTTGTGAAGACAAATCCACGAATTAATTAGTACACTCAATATACGAATTTCATCTTCAAGAAAACAAAAGTCGTAAAGTCTCAGATCAATTGTTCTACAAATGACAGAATAACATGATCATGAATCACGCTCACGTGAGAAACGCCGCAAGCTAGTGTATCTGCGCCTTATTTCTTCTTCCTTCTGAATTCTACCTCGTTCAACTCCGAAATTTTTCGGTTTTGTATAGGTAGGGGAGGAGACCGGATCGGGCCGTTGCGAACACGTTTCGGTTAATAGTCACCGTGAAAGTTTAAGTGCCACCGAAATTGCAGAATCCCGACGCGGAAACGAGAACGCGGACGTTGATGCGGGGATTATCCGTGGGGTAGTACACGTTCCGATGGGGGGTGGAGGTTGTTTTATGGGAATTGCTGGTGATTCGAATTTGTAGGTGGAAATCGAGGTTTGTGGTTTTTCGGGTTTACAGGGTTTGAAGGTGTTTAGGTTGGAGCGAAATTTTTGGGACACTATACTACCAACTCCAATTTTTTACATATCTACGATACACAAACATGTTAGAGCAATGATTGTCATGAATGTTGCTTCCTCCATTTTTGTATTCTTAAATAACTGGTGTAGCTGTCAGACAACATTTTTGAGACAGTGTATACAATTTTTTTTTTGGTCATAATGAAATATGTAATGTTTCAAATGAATGTTTGGATGCTGTCAAGGTGTTAATAATGTGTGGAATAAATTGTTTAGTGTTCGATTGCACGTATTGTAGAAGGGTCGATCAAAAAAGGATTTAGCGTGGCATTCGCAATCTAATAATAAATATACGAGCTGAAAAACGACCTGTTTGTGTACCTGCGATCCGTAACACGTATTTGGGCGGTAAAGGATCGCGATTTAATAGTGTGGCGCGGCAAAATACTCGATAAAGATTGATGTATTGCCGGTTTCCCAATGTTCCACGCGGCCGAGGGATCGGAGCACAAAGAACCTACCAATACACAGGCTGGCGTGGCACGATTTGTTCCTCGGTTTTCGATCGGAAATGGTTACGGCACGCGTCACGGATATATCTATCCCCATTGTTTCATTCATATTGTAAAAATGGTTGTAATGTATAGAGGTTACGAGGATGATTACGTTTATACGATTATATAAACACTCTAATACATTAAGAATATTCAATTTCTTTTGTTTTCGTTTGTTTTAATTTTTGTCTACTTAATTTTTCTTGGAAATCATCAAATTCGCAGTCTAATGATGACTAGTCCACTGAAAAAATGTCTTAAAAAAAATAATGCATGCCGTGAATTAATAATTGAATTCTATAGACTTTATGGTAGAACGATGTAAAATCGAGTCATGTACAACTTCGTTTACAAAAGTTGTCACAGCAGGTAGCGCAAGTTTATTTCTGGAACGCACTGTGTCATTTGTTTGAAGCGGAGCAGTGCATATAGGAATCCACCGTGATTAACAACGCAGACTGTATTATAAAATATCATTATCAATCGCATTATAATTTTCACCCTTGCACTCTATTCATTGTGCTCCATTGATCAAATCGCATTCTGAATTATTTGTAATCCTTAAACTACACATGCTATACATTTACGATACACGACAATTTATATTATTTACCTAGAAATACGATATAATTTATGACATTTCTAAGAAGAATGTTTGGCAATCGATTCGAATTAACACGCATAAAAATTTTTTAATGACACGGACCTGATCAATTATTCAAGTCCTTAGCATTCCGCACCTATCGCGAGAGAAATTTACAATCAGCTTCTTCCACGCGAATCATTCTCGATAATAATACCACAGACTCGGAACAATCGCCGAACAAAATCGTCGAAAATAGGTCGTCGCTGGTTAATTTCTCGTAACATCCTCGAGCATGCTGGTGTAAAAAAAGGGCCAGGGAGAGCATGAGAATGAGAACGAGGAAGAGAGAGAGAGGGAGAGAGAGAGAGGACTGGCCGAGTTCCTCGAAGTCAGCGAGTGCGTCCTTGACTTCCGGCCGACCCTTTACAACCCTTCTTTGCATTCAGTGGCCTCGAAAGCGTACCCTTTCACCCTGCGCTGCCCTCGCCACCGTAACCAAAAGAGCCCCCAAACAAACAGGCATTTCCATGGTTACGCGCAATTACCGGGGTTGACCAACGACTAACTACCCGCCTTTGAGTTTCCACCTTGAAGAACGAGCAGCAACGCCGCCGGTAAGCAAATCGGTCAGGGGTCTCGAAATCGAACGCGTTGCAGAAAACTCTAGCAAACGGGGAGAGAGAAAGAGAGAGAGACCAGCCAATATGCAGTAAATTCGCGCGATCGCGCGTGCCCTAGTTTTGATCTATTTCCCCTTTAACGCGTGCCCTCTTTCTCTCTTTCTCTCCCTTTTTTTCTCTGCTTCTCTTTCTCCCATCCCCAAGCATCCTTTTTATGGATTACATTTATGCGGATGCCCGGCCGGTCTTATCGATAACCACGCAGCTGCATAAGGAATGGAGCATGAATTTTACTTCGAGGATACGTTCGCCTATTCGTAGTACTGTTGCTCGTGAACTGCGGAATTTATCGTCCTGCGAAGGTGGAACTGTTATCCGAGGCCTAAGGGATGATTCTCCGCGTGGGGTGCTTTAGGCGATCGTTTTGATCGATTTCTGAGGAGAAAAAGGTGGACGAGGTGCGTACGGGAAATGAAGAGAGAGAGATGGTTTATGGTTTTTGGATGTTTGTGCTGCGAAGCGATTGCGAATTGTGGGAGGAAATTCAGTGAAAATGGAAGCTTTTATAAGGAGGCAAGGTATGTACCTGTTGCGATATTTTTGATTTTAGTCGCGGTAAAGTTATTCAATATGGTATGTAATCATTTTATTTCCTCTCTTAATCATTTTAACAAATTGTGGATAACACGAGAATATTTACTAGCCCTTTTGTATCAATGAAATTATTGAGAGAATATTAAGAAATAAAGGATTTTGGAATTTCTTCTGTGAGGATAGCCTAAAATTATAGACACAACAGAATTGTTCTATGTTCTATGTAATGGTTGTTTTAATGATCTTATCAATTTCGTAATTGCAAAAAAATCGATAATTTAAAAATTTTATTATAGACTGTTACCATTGGCAAGATAATGCTGATATCAAATTCTGGATATAAATTGACATAAATTACAACACGTTGATTGAGATTAGAGGGGTGAGCTACCGACAATTTATTTTCGACGAAGCGATTTTCAATTTCATCTTTCCAGACTCTATTCCTGTAGTTCGAGGGTCCAGAGCGGTGGTAGTACCGCAGGAAAAAATCAATGGCATCCATTCCATTGACATGCACGAATGTGTTCAAGTCCAAGGTCAATAGTCCTTTTGAAATCAATCTTCCCGCAGCTCCAGTTGCGGAAATTTTTGAACTATGTATACCTCCCCTACTATTTTTTCTGTACATCTCTAACTATGCATTGTTAAGAAAAGAAAATTAACCTTCCATGCAAGTTACTGCTATTTTATTCATACATTCCGATGTACAAAATTTCGTAAACATTTACGAAATAAAGTCATCCATTTCCATTGAAAATAATGAAGGTGACTGACCTTTTAACAAAGTAAGACTTCTTTTAACGTTTTTAATATTGGAAATACGGGAAGCCTGTTCGATACATTTTGTTTTTCATGTTTGAAAAATAGTGGGTATTAATTTGTACCACAGTTGAAGCATTGAAAACAATCTTTTAAACAATTTCCCATGAAGGCACGTCTATAATTTCAGTAATTGTAAAATAAGAAACCGGTCATTTGGTAGTTTTAGTATTAAACATATGTAAACAGAATGGATACGCAGAAGAATTTGGGTCTAGCACATCGAAAATCGTACCGAGTCCTGTCGGCGATTTAAAGATTGAGCGTCGATAAAAATTGTCGTGGTGGGAATAAACGATTTTCGTTGAAGATTCGCGAACGCTCGTCGGTGTCGGACACACCCTCTCGTCTTCGGTGGCTGTGTAACCTATCTCGAAGGGCCCGGCTATGAATTCCTCACAATGGAAGGCTTGTATAGCGGATATTTTATCGCTTATGGGTGGGTACCACGGTGTGCCATAGCTGATTTACATAATAGTAGCCGGTACCGAAGCATGCGACTTACACCTATAGCTATACATATAAAACCGCGACTCATCATGATTTATGCACGTACAAAGCCGTCGTGCGTCTGCCGTCCATCCATACATAGATACACTACAATTTTCATCCGGATATTCGTTTTTATTTCTTCCTACACTATCGTTGCCTCTTCGCGCACGATAAAAATGGAAAAAACGCACTTTTCCAATCCTTACAAATAAAGGAAGAACTCGAGGTCGTTGACTTCGATTTTAATGTACTTTTGCACGATGCTAGTACGTGTCTCTAGTTATAAAATATTACCGTGTCACTATACATATAATGATACTATATCTTATTAAATAGTAAAATCATGGTAATTATTTACTTTAGGGGCTTCCTCACCGATTTTGATGACCCTGAAATACATATGTTGTCAAGGTCATCATACTGCACAACTTGTCCCTTTACATGTTACCGCCGCTCAGCTTTAGTTTCCGAGATAATCGCAAAAAAGTTTCAAGTTGTGACCGTGGCCGACTTATCGGCGGCCACAATTTCAAATCAAACCTAACGTAACCTAACCTAAGCACAACTCATTCTATTCGTATGATTTTTTCCTTAGTAAAGAATGAGTTGTGGTTAGGTCGCAGAGGGGGCGGAGACCACGCATACGAAAATCCGGGAGTAGTCTTTACAGTATTAGTGATAGTTTCTTGCGAATATTTCGAAAACTAAAATCGAGTGACGGTAACATGTATAGGAAAAAGTTGTTCAGAATGATGACATATTTCAAAGTCATCAATATCGGTGAGGAAGCCCCTAAAGTAAATAATCACTAACGCAATTAAAAATTAGCCACCTTCAGTACCCATTAAAATTGTCCACAATTAACACGTACAAAAATTTGATTAGAGTTCTAAGATAAACTTAAAATATTTATTCTTAGATTTATTCAATGATTTGATAAGTCACCTGAAATATGTTATGGAATAAATCTATGTGATAAATATTTTGATTGTTTCCTCAAATTTTCATTTTGACAAACTTTCGTTACAACCCAATGGTATTGGAGAAATTATACAACATCGAGACTAGTAAGTTGATGATTATCGAATCAAATGCTTTTGGGTGATGATTGGTCCGACAGTGAATGTGTTAAAATCGAAGACGACCATTTCGGATTCTTCCCTCGCGAGACACTTTCCGAAGCTGTGCGGTTAATCGAGGCGGCTAGGGTCGGAGGAAATCGATCATTATTCCGGTATAATTAATGATATGCAAACGACTTGAGCGAATCAAGGGCATGATTTATTCGCGCGCCGAACGACGACGAGCAGATGTAACCTGATTTGACGGCGGCGCTCACGCCCAGTGATTCCGAGATTAATTCAGTGAACATGAACGAGCAACTAGCTGCCAACCTATCGGTTAAATGTCCTCCCTTAATGCGGCCATAAATTAAATAAACGGACCACGCAGATGGGCGCTGTCGAACCACGATCGGAGGGACGCAATCAAAAATTTTGAAAAATACCAGACTGGTTCTGAGGAAACGAGGAAACTGTGAGGAACAAGCAATCGAATTTGAATCAGTTAGTATCTTAGTCAAGATCTAACAAATTATTCAAACCAATTATAACAACTAACACACAAGTTTGTTCGGTTGCAAATATAAATATGTTCTACTTTTAACGATTTAGTTACGACTCTGAGTGGTTGGGTAATTTTCAATTTTTATAAACAAATTATACAAAATTCGAATCGAATAAAATCCTAATTTTGATGGGATCATCCTTCCTAGATCGAAAATAAACAAAGCTCGTAGTAAACTGTAGAGAATTTTCATAAACCATAATTACGAATATCAGTAAAGATAAAATGTTCCATTCGATAAATTTCGAAGAGGTACCGATTTTGTTCCACATTTTAAAAAATCGAACACCGTGCACCGTGTCGAGAGCAAGCAGCCTTTCGCAGTCTGGTCCCCAGCGAAAGAGGCCACCCACCCGAGAGCAAAACAAAACGAGGAAGATCCACGTTGACCCGTGTCCCGGAAGATCTCCCTCTCCCTGTTCGTGAAAGTCTATGGGGGTGGGACACGGAGCAGCACGCGCGATATTCCCCCTCGCAAAAGAAGTATCTTGCGTAATTAAGCAACGCAGCCGTAATGTATCCAGCGTGCAGGAGCGGCCATATTGCCCCCGGTGTGGGGTGACGATGGGAGGGTAGCAGAGGGTAGCAGAGAGGGTAGGGGAGGAGGGTAGATGGGGTGGAGGCCGCGCGTATCGAAGTACCAGAGCGGAGGGTTGCTACCGGCGAAGATGGAAGGGTGAAGAGAACCCAAGAAAACGAGGAAGGAGACCAAGACGACTAGGCGAGGCTGAGAACAAGCTAAAGAGAGAGAGAAAGAGAAGCGAGAGAGAGGAGAGTGGCACTGGAAGGCGATAGAGGAGGATCGGAGGGCAGAGCGAGGGTAATGATATGCCGGAGCACCGTCTCGACCCTTCATCGGCCCGCAAGGGTGGGAGCCGAGGCTCTCTCCGGCTCGTTTCAGCGGCTTCTTCTTCTTCCTCCTCGTCTTCTTACCAACCAGACCCGGCACCGTCTTACTTCTTTCTTCTTTTTTATTTAATTCACCGGCAGCAATTACAGCCACGAGACACCCGCGCCACGATCTACCCCCTTACCCGACGCGCGAGCCCCTTTTCTTCGCTTTCTTTTGAGAGAACCGCCATCGCCCGGGAAACCCTGGACGCCCGGATACCAAAGAGATAATATTCCTCTGAAACTCGAGGAAATTGGGTTCCCGACTGGACCCGGTCTCGTCGCGATTGATGCTGTGTTCGTGCGACTGAAGGGATCTTCGAGAAATTTTGAACGATATTAAAGCACTCTCTCTCTGTCTCTCTTTGAACCGTGTTGTAACTAGTGCAACGAGGGATGGTTTTCTATATTTTTGAGATAGCTGAGGGGTTCTTGATGTCGCGTGTAGGTAGGTCGCGGTTGTTAGCGGAGTTGTTCCAGTGATCTCGAGGGTTGGCGCAGTTTTCACCCCCACATGGAATTTTAGCCGTGCGGGACCTTTGTGGCGTGTTCGGATGGTATATTGAAAAATAAAGGATTCTGGAATGTTCTGCGAAGGTAACTTAAGACGATCCTACAGTGCTGGACAAAATTCGTTTTCCCTTCGTCTACTTCACTAGGAAGTCAGAAATATATGATTCCACTTTTTAAAAAACCATCAGTTTTTGATGTCCTTCAGAAGATCTTGAAGAAAATAGCATTGAAGGAATTTTAAACAGGTGTTTATCATTTTCTTTGGATTGCAATTACTAAAAGAGAAATTACTGACAAGACAATTTTTACTTTAATCCTACTGATCCATGTCTATGTAAATAGCAAATTCTACGAGCATTAACATTTTGTATATTCTTCGGAGAACGTGAAAAAATCCACCCCACCCACAGGAAGGAAAACAAGGGTGGAGGTCTTTCCACGGAACACAGGGGTCAACGTATCTCCTTCTTATTTCGTTCTGTTTTCCAGGGGTGGGTTCGCAGTCCTCTCGCTGGGAAGACGGAAAGACTCGAGCTACGAGAAATGAAATCGGTTCGTTAATGTTGGAAGAACACGGCCGCTCTCGTCTCGAACTAAAATTCACGGATTTATTCTGCCAATTAGCCTAGAGCGGCTTTCTTCAAGGGATTTTGTTATCTTAAGACGCGATGCTGCTACCGAGGAAAGAAGGTTGTTCTTTGGGAAGAGGTGGCCGGAACTGCTGCTGGTAATATTGTGTTAATTATATCTTGGATAGCAAACCTTTTCGAGAATTTTACATTTGAAGCTCGAGATCATTTTCTAGTTTGGCAAGTTTATCAAACATACTGCTGGGCGTAACAACGATAAGTTAGTATTTTTAGTATTTGTAACTGGAACAGCTAGCAATTGATATTGATCGCTCTATATATAATAGTTAAATAATTTTGGTAATCAATTTTGGTATTCTGGGTTCAAATAGATTCGGGTATAGCTGTCCAGAGGATGTTCTATTAGGGGATTCTATTTGAGCAATTATTCGGTTGATCTATAAGAGTTGATCTATGAAGATCTATATTTTCTGAGATAGAGCTAAAAATGCTGCTAATTTGTAGAATTTTCAGGATTAAATTTGAAATGGATTGTACAGTAAGCTGTACAAAAAGGAATATTCGTATATTTTTCGAAGATCAAAGATGCTACGAAAGCATAAAATCTGCAATATAATCATCAAACAGAAGATTCTATGAAGTGAATACGGATTCACTGGAGTTTCATCATATTTTATACCCACTGCAATCTTTGGTTAAGAAAATTGCATCGTATTTTTTATTTACTGAAAGCTCCATCAAGAAAATTACATTTCACTTCAATCTCTTTAACATTCTTCATAAAAGTATGCAGTTTCCAGTTCGCAAACATTCAGTTTTCTCATTAAGTATTCAGAGAGCGTTTCCTTTCCTAATTTGTTTCTTACAAACTCCAATTTGCTCTCGCATGTTAACTGAGTTTCGAGCTTAATTATTGAATATCAATTCCTTCATTTATCGGAAACGCTGACCGAGAAAAATTCTATATTTTGCATTCACGTTGTTCGAGAAGCTTCGATGAAGAAAATTCTACTTCATTCTGTCTCATTTCATGTCGATTCATTGAAGAAAATTCGATCAGAAAATTGTATATCAATTAAGGCAAATATTAAACGTAATCAGAAATTTCTCTGACCACTCGCTCTCCATATTAAATCCGAAATTTAAAATTGGTTCTTCGTCGCCAACTAAATGCTAGATTCACAACTTTCCTCCAGACGATTTTATATTATCATTTGCTGTTCCTCGGAGAACGTCCTCGGCTCCACTTGTTAATTAACCCACCGAGGAAAATTTATAACTGATCAGCTGTTTAAACTTTGTCTCTTCCTGAAGTCTCCACGGTGGCCCCTTTCTTGGCCGATTCCTCGGCGAAAAAAATTAAAAATTAAAATTACAATCTCCCTTCGATGGTGTCTTCCCGCGGGAAAAAGAAGAAAGAAAGTTCGGGAGAGACAAACGAGGGAGGAGAGGGTGGGACACGGTGACGAAGAGGGGGTTGATGGCGACGGAACAGTGTAAGGAGAGTGCTCGGCGAGGGGCATAAAAAATAATGCTCGCGTAAAAAGGCGACGCCCGCTTTCGGCCAAAAAAAAGAAGAAGGAAAGAAGAGAGAAGAAGATACTACGAGAGCGAAAATATTCACGGTTTAGTAACGGTGCATGAATAATAAAGCCGAGTGGTAACGCGTGGTGAGAGAAGTCGGATGGGACTCCATTAACAGATTTCGCAGAAGATCACCGGAGCACTCTTTAGACCTCGCTGTTAAAAAACAACTTCTTCGGATGTGGGTTTTCCGTAGGTACCCCCATGCGTTGCTCCAATAATTACTAAATAATTACTCGTTAACTGAAGAACTTCGTATAAACTTGGGAAAAGCAGGTAGAATTTTATTAGATTATTTCCTAAGCTTCATTGTACTTAACCAGGTCACTTACTTTTTTAAAAAATTATTGTAAACTCGACATTAAAATAACCAATTATAAAGACATCCATCCGCAGCCACAGTTGAAGCGGTAAATATTGAACTACGAAATCCTGATTGGGTACCAGTGTTGTAATGACTCGGGACCACACTGCGTCATTTCTCCACCCCCTCGGGAGACGAATTCTTCTCAACCCTTGCCAACGTCGATGGAGGATCTTGGCGATGGGCGCAGTTACGCGCATCTCATGAATAATTTTTGGCAGTTAGAAGCGGGTCGATCGGGTTCGATGGAAGGGTGCAACCGGACCCAGGCCCGCTGCAAATCCCTTCAGATAAAAAAAGTCTGCGCACCCATCCGCCACCCTGGCCGCTATCACCCCACACAGCCCCGATAGTGGCTGTGACTCACCCACGATCACCCAACCCATTTTTTTTTCAACCCCTCATTGCCACGGATCCGTGGGTCCGCGTGAGGAGAAGAGGAGAGGCGAGGGAGGGGGACGTGAATCCTTTCGCCTCGTGGCTGTTCCTTGTACCTTCGTCGAAAAAAGGGTTCGTCGACCCCGATAGAAAATTCTCTTCCTGCTAGGCCATTCATTGAATCGTGGCCCCGTGGGCTGCGATCGAAAATCTGCTCGATTCCATCCGGGATCGCTCTCTCGCCACGTCCGAATAAATTAGCATTGATCCTTACGCTTTGACTAGTTTCTGCTCCGGAACCTTCTGACGGTCTCGGATCGCAGGATTCATTCTTTGAGGAGGGATCACGTAGATATGCAAAACTATTGTGAACTTTAGGAATTTTTTACAAAACAATATTTAATATTCGACCTCTCGAGTCGTGACCGTATGACCACTCTGCCCCGGTTGTTGACCCTGCAGTAATAACAAATGGAATCAATGCCATTCCTACAGTGAAAACTGAAATTACTTTCCGAACAGCCCAATATACAGACTATCTCAGATTCATCAAGAATTATTACTCACTAACAACTGCATCGGACATGTAACACCCATCTTTACAGTTTGATGGTACCGTAAAAACGTTTACAGTCCAAGGATTGATGTCCAGTCTTCTCGACATAGAACCGCGAAAGGTTACCCGGCTGACAACAGGAACAATCACTCTATAAAAAACTATCTGCAAGTCTCAAGTGTAATCCAACAACACATAATAAATAATGGGCGAGTCTACGAGGGCAGGATCCCTTGACCAGGTCGTTCCTCCAGCGCCTATCAATCCTGCCGGGAGATCTCGCTTCACCCTTCCTCTTCCTTATCCTTTCAACTTCTTCGGAGCAGCGAAGATGTACGGCTCGATACCCCACGGCCGAGTTGCTGCGAAGCACTCGAGAGAAGTCCACCCCAAAGATTTGATCAGAGGAGAAAGAAAGAAAGCTCCAGAGTGAAAGCGAGAGGAAGGAAGAGAGAGACAGAGAGAGATATAGAAAAAAAAGGAGATACGGTAAGGTGAAGAGAGGGGCCAAGGGTGGGACCCTAGCTCCACGGTGCGGAAGGGCACCCTCGCGGAGAGCGGCTGGCCCGCACCCCACGCTATGAAAAAAGCTTCGCTACCCCTAACGATTTTTTTCTCTGCCCCTCTCCTCAACCCCATCTCGACGCACACTAATTACGTTTTTAAGCGAAATTACTTGCGAGCCAGCCAGTGTCGAGCTCTCGCGCCGCCGATGCTAACGGTCCTGACTGGCTCAGACCTGTCAGACCAAGCGGCGGGGGTGGCGGATGAAATACCGTCGTCGGGGTGCAACGTTTTCTTATTTTTTCTTCCTCCTCCTCCTCCCCTCCCCACGCGCTAAGAATAGAAGAGAGCACACTGGGTTGCAGGCCCTCCCACTTCGTTCGCCGTGAGAGATACTTCTGATTATAAAATGTTAAATGGCGTCGTCGACCTCGTTACTCATCTAAATTTTATTCGTTCCAGCAATTGGCCCGGTGAAGATCGTAGAAGAATCGGCTGGGTCAGCGGAAAGTGGCAATCACGCCCGGGATCCACCCTCTCTGATCCTCTTTATTCCGTCGTAGCGTGATCATTGCCCCGGATTTTCGTTTCTTTCTTTCTCTCGCCCCTTCTCTCCTCTCGTACGTACTTCCTCCTCTATTTTGTTAATTTGATTGGCTTCGTTCGGCCCGCGGAAACCTCCCAACAACTCTCCAGCAGGACGTCTTCCGCGAGATTTTAATTTCTCTCTCGCTCGCGCCGATGGCGACGCGACGGTCTCGCTCCTTCCTCGTCGAGTGTCGAGTCCTGGTAACTAGAGTCTTCCATCTATATGGTAATCGGAGTTCTCTCTTTCTGGGTCTTTGAATCCCGATTCCCCCGAACGACGCGATGCAATGATGCTCGCGTTGACTTCTGGTCGCCTAACCGAGCCGGGGACGTCGAAAATAAACTTTTGGCGATTTTAAATGCCAGATACACGGATCGTCGTCGTTGATTGTCGGACACCCTTTCTTCCTTTCGTTGATTACTTGTAAGTAGCGGATTTACGTGCAAAAATTCCTGTTTCCTTTAATAATTTCAACACCTTAATTATTTCAGAACTACCGCGCCCGTTAAAATGGTGGTTACAGAAATATTTTAATATACTTCTTTATTCAAGCACTTGTTACCACTAAAGGATTAAAAGACCAACAATTGTTTAAATTCCAATCTCGCATACAGTCACATTTGCTGGACCACAAGTTCTCATAGATAGGGATCAGAGCGCACTAAAAGCGTCGAATCAGCAACGTTGATAATAAATTTAATAATTTATCAGTCGGCTTTCGAGGCGGATAGCAGAACACGTACCGCGTAATCCAGTGTCGGAGCCGGAACGTCTCTGTACGAGGTCGCATAAGTCTTGGACTCAGGTGCTCCATACTCGACAGGATGTTCAAGGCGGGAGCCGGTGGCACTTTGCTTTTACCCAAATTTATTTCTCCGTACGTTTTACGGGTCTACTCAACGAAGGGCGGGGGAAAGGACTGTCAAAAGTAAAAAGTATAATGTCAAAAAGAAACCGGACTCCGACAGTCTCCTTGCGAAGGTGCAAGATAAAGTTTGATGGTCTTTTCCGTGCACCCTTGTGCAGCGGTTTGTCAAATTTCTCGTATGTCTCAATATTTTTCATAAACAATTTAGCAGAGCCATTCGATTTTTTCTGATACTGTTCGCAAAGTGTTCCCGGTTTCTTTTAGGGATGCTCGCTAGTGATTCCCATTCCCGGACGGGTCATCCCGAGCATTCAGCGAATGATTAGCCGGCGTGGACACGTGTTACAGAGATGAACTGTCACGAAAATGATTTCAGGCTGGCTTTCGTGAGGTGCACGCTATGCCGCGGGGATACCAGGCTTTTTGTGTTAAATCGATCCGCACTCGATCGAGCGAGGGTGTCGCGCCGCTATACGGATACATAACACTTGGGGCGTTCCAGAAACGTTGTTAAAGGGTGTCCGTTCCACTGCGTGTGAATTCTGTTAGTATCGCGCTCATGCTTCGTTCTGTACACAAATTTCGATGTTCCCTTTATGACAGTGTTGCCCCACAAACATTTTACGCAGGAATTTAACCTCGGTGAAACTAAACTTTCGATACTATTGCAATAGGAACATTTCAGCATCGTGGATCACGTTCGTTCCAAGTGCGCAAATCAATTTTTAATTCCATTCATCTTATTCCATTACCAGTTCAAAGATTTTCATTGTCAACGTAGAATGCATTAATTTTGTACTGGGTACGCAATCGGATATTGTTTCATAAAAGTTACAAGACTAAATTTATTTATATTCTTCATCATTTTAAGTAATTTCCAACGTGGAAGCATCTTTATACTTTCAATAATTAAAGAATGCTCACAAATGCTCAGTGAAAATGTCATTCACAGGCAGTTGTCTAGCATCTTCTCGAATTGTGCCAATCGAAAACTAAACTTTTGAAACCGCCGCATATCAGGTCAGGTTGTCACAGTGAATTCGAAATTTGTATGAGACGAAGCAACGCGAACAATTCGACAGACCACTCGACGAGCTCCGAAGAGCTCGCTGCACCCCAAACGCGCGGGGCCCGTAATAGATCCATCTTTCATGCTTTAAAGCCGAGGAAGAAAACATAGCCGAACATACTTTCATCTCGATATCCGCAGGACGGCGACGTTGATGCATTTCCCTCGGAAGACGTTAAGGAGAGGAGGAAAATTGGAGGCAAAGAAGAAAGTAATAGGGAGGCCGATTGAAGAGAAAATTGAGAGAAGCGAGCGCGCCCGGGGCGCGAGAGAGAAAGCAGGAAAGAGAGAAAGAGAGAAGAGGAGAGGATCGACGACGGAAGAACTGATTACAAATTTATAAAGAAATATATCTCGCGACGCGTGCCTACGGAAGAGGGAGGGTTGCATCTGCCCTTTCGCTTCACCTTCGACCTCACCCTATCCCTCGGAACATCGTTGAACGGCCTTGCATCGGAAAAAGTGCGAAGAACCGAGGACAAGGACGAACAGAAAGAAGAGGAGATGAAAAAGAAGGAAGAAGAGAGTATGAAGAAGGAGGCGAGGCTTGCCCCCGGATCCGACGAGGAAGGAATGGAAAAGAGCGAAAGCAGGCGAAGGGATGGGCTGATTGAAGCGGGCATGATGTTTAATTCAAAGAAACTGAAGACACGCCCCGCTAACTACGGAGCAAGCCGCGCTATCAACCCCGAAGAAGACTGGACCAGAAGAGGGAAGTACGGGGCGGCTCGGGGAAAAACGAAAAGAAAAAGAAAGAACGCGGAAGAAAGATGCCGTGATCCTCTTTGCCCTCCTCAAATCTCCCTAGTAATTGCTTCCTTTCAACGGAGGATGACTCCACGCGAGCTGCGAAATCTGTACACACCGAAGCCTTTCCGAAATCGAATGACGACCACCGGTCTTACCAAAAATCATCAGGCAGCAAGGTATCAGGCCGCGCATAGGGCGACCTATCCAGCGAATGGACTCTTAAGCCGTACACATTATGCATTCGTGGCAAAAATGAATAAGAAAAATATAAAACAGTAATTCATTTAACTATTTTACAATTTTAATCATTTCTTTTGCTATTTTACTCTATATTGTACTCCCAGCATCATAAATTTTAACATTTCAATTGTTATTTTATTCGAAACATTACTTTGATTTTATGCAGTTTTTGAGGGGCTGATAATTCTAGTGTTAAAACATACCAAGTACAATAAGCGAATGTATACAGGTTGATAAATCAATGAAGCAAAGTCGTTGATTCGACGCGAAAGCATTCTTCAGTCGGTTTCATAAGGTAGAGTAATAACCGCCATCGCTACGAACGTCTACCATTTTGTCTCCGGTGCAGCAATTACCGCGATTGCATTGCAGACTTTACTGTGCGCATGCCCTCGAGGGTGAAAGGGTTAAAGCTGCCCACCCTTGAAGTGGAGGGCAGGTCCTCGAGACCTGCACTCTCTTCCTTACGTTCCCGTTGGCTCGCGAATACTGTCTGTTTAATATGGTGCAAACCCTGTGCTCGTTTTTGTTGCATCATCTTTTATTTCTTGAAGATGTTGAGTAATCTTTCGCTCATTATCGGGCGTTTTAGGATCGAAAATTTTCCGAGTTATCAAATTAAATAACCATTAGACGGGATCGTTTAAACCTTAATCCAATTCGGATGATCCACATTCTACACTAATTCCATCCCCCGATAAGCATAAGCGTTCCACTCGTCCGTTACCTAATCCAACCAGCCGCAAAGCGTTCTAGACCCAACCTCGTCGAGCAGTCGTCAAACAAACCATCAGAAAAAAATTATAACTCGCTCGCATGACCCCATAACTTAATTCATACATTAATCGGATTTGGAGGAACACGTTCGTGCCCTTCGCGAGTCTCGCAAAGAGATAAGGGTACGTTTTTGCTGAAGCAACAAGTATAATTGCAATCGATTAATTTACCATATAAATTTTGTATTGTTAGTTCATTAGTTCAATTTTACTGATATCACTAGACCGCGGATTTGTCTGCAAAATAAAAATGTTCTGCATCCATTGTGGGAAACAAGAATAAAATATATAAATTGATTTCATCCCTTAATCATTTCAATACGCTGAAACCGATATACCGATGTTATTAAATTTCTGGAATCCATTTTCTGCATAAATGCATACAAATCGTCGCAAATGCATAAAATTCGCAGTCTATCGCAGCTCCAGCATAAACGTACATCGATCGATCGAAAGGGTTGCAAAAGCGAGCTTCGCCAAATCGCCAACTCTGAGGTTCACCCTCCATGCGATCCACAAACGCTATGATTTTTTTCAAGACGATCGTTCACCCTCGGTCGTCTTTCCACCCCGTGGCAACCGCGTTTTTCACTCTCTCCTTCTCTCCCTCGTTCCTTTAAATCTAACGGGTGGAAAAAAGTGACCCCAGCAGACACGTGGGCCGATTTTAGGCGCGTGCGTTTTTGTTTTGTTCCGGGGGTCTAACAAAACGCGAACTTGTGGGCCCATGCGACGAAAAACTACTCGCTGCAGAATGAAAAAACCGGCATTAGACAATGACCGAAACGCAGCTGGTTAAACGCGGAAGGGTTACACCGATTAACATAAAAGGGTGCCATTACACGCCGCGCGAGACTCGATCGGATTCAGGACCGCGACCTAACAAGCCGTATTTATACGGTGTTTTTGCCATGGAAAAACATACATGGGTGGGCCCAGCAACCCTACACCCGGGGCCCATGAGCAGCATAACTTGCGCGCGGTAGGAGCTCGAGGGTGGCCTCGAGAGTGACGATTTCTGCGATTGTAGAAATATTGCAACCCTTTACCTCTCACGCATCGTTCGCAAATTCCGGACGTTTATAATTCCACAATTAATAGGTGTAAAAATTAATTTGTAGCTTCTTCTGCAGTTTAAACAACTGCTAAGTAATTAATGTAATGGCGAATAGGAATTTAACAAAATTAAATCTCTTCAGTAACACATCAGAATTTACAATAACACGAGTACCGTACAAACTTCAACATGAAAGGGTCATCATAAATATCATTATCTGTTTAATACAAATTATGTTCATTTGCAGAATGCAAAATGCAAATTTATTTTGATCAATCCTCCTAGCTTCGATAAAGACGCGCTTGCTTAATTACTTTTCTGTGCCTTACTAAACTTACTTAATTTGTCTCCTTTGGTAAGGGACGAGGGAAAGCTTGATAAAACAGCCACCGAGTGTGATCGGATGGGTTTCGGCGATTTGTCATCGACTTTCCTGAGCGTTTTCATCGCAGCCGTCGAACCGAAAGGGCGCAACAATAGCAATAATCGGTTGTCGGTCGGGGAACTTTTTAAAAATCACTCCTCCACGGGCAAAGTGGGAGAGAATAAATCAAACAAAAGGAGGCGAGAAAGAGAGAGAGAGGCGTCTGCGGTGTAAATCGAAAACCGACGTGAGAGGGTAGCCGAAAAATTGTCGATGGAGTTATAAAAGTGGCAACACCCCTTCGACCGCACGAGCAGACACAACGGGATGGCTGTCCTCGAATGCCGAACAATACATTATTTATGTCTGGCTCCGGATCCCTTTTGTGATACGAGTCATCGGTTCACTAGTAAATAACGATATTCCACAGTTTTCTAGCTTCGCGTTCTGTCGAATCTCGATTGACTTCCGAGAACAGATTACACAGTTTGCACATAGGAAATGCACTCGTGACTTTTTCATTGTATAAATGTGTTAGCGTTAAACGCGTTCGAATCGCACATCTTCGATCGAGAATTGCGAGTTCCGTTCGTCGAGGTCTGTCCTCTCCATTAGGTTCAGTTTAGAATCCCCTTAGCCGCGGCTTCGAGCGGCGAACACCTCGAATGTTTGCTTTCCTTTCAACCCTAATTGAATTATGCAATAGAATCCCGGTGCCGCGCCGGAAGGAAAGAAACAAAATCCGCACGAGCACGAGGCGCCGAAGAGGAGAAATAAGCCCGGGCAGCGACTTAGCCAGTACAAGAAACCACTCTTAATGAAACTTCGGAACTCCTTTGAATCTTTGTTACAATGCTTCCGTGTATCACGGGTCTTGGATAGAAAAGGGAAACTGTGGCGCGCCAAAACCGTAAAAACGTAAATTAAACTCGTACTCTGTTGTTATGTGTATTTGTTGTAAATGGAACGTTTCCGGAGTGTTAGGAACGCTAAGAATTTGATTGTTGTATTATTTCTTTACTGGAACGAGGAACTATAATTGATTTAATTAGAACGTGATTTGTGCGGTCCGAACTATTTTCTCTTAGAACTACGTGTACATATGCAGTCGGTGTAAGAAGTATTCGTACACTCTTCAAAATCGAATAACTTTTTAAAGGTTGGACCAAACAGGCTGGGGTTTTTTGAGATGTTAGAAGGATTAATCTACTAGGTAATGCTTAAGCGATGCATCGATTCTTTAAGTTGTTGAGTTAAAGAATTTTTAAGATTTTCATCCGTGCCTCTAATGAAAATTTGGAAGGTGCTCGATGTTTTCACGGATTCGGGCCAGCGTGGACTCCCTGTTCTCTCCAGTAATCGAACCGTTGCCAGAAGAGAATCGTGAACAAACTACACTGTCAACGAGCCGGTAAAAATCCGTTGCTACCATCGTCAACGTGCTCGTTCGGATCCGGGGTGGCTCTAATTGACAGTCAACGAATGCGCCTCGTTACGTTCCAGCGCACGGGTGCATCGTGTCGCCTTTCCATCGTTTCAAACTGTTCTCCATCGTTCTCTTTATCGAAGAGGAAAGAAAAAAACCGATCAACGTCGTCGGAACCCGCGGAAAAATACGGGAGAAAGGAAGAGAGACGGGAAAAAACCGTGAAAGTGAAGTCGAGACGAAGAAAAGGCGACGATATACTTATATGCAACGGTAACACGAGTAAAAAAGCGGCGCTCGTTAAATTACTACAGTTACA
The DNA here is from genome assembly GCA_963971365.1 of Lasioglossum villosulum. Taxonomy (NCBI): domain Eukaryota; kingdom Metazoa; phylum Arthropoda; class Insecta; order Hymenoptera; family Halictidae; genus Lasioglossum; species Lasioglossum villosulum. Next base: position 6,792,422 of record OZ020497.1, on the reverse strand, counting down.
GGACTCCTGGATAAAGGGAAATCGGCGAAACGAAGCAGAGAAAAAGAGAAGGATGAGAGAAAGAGAGAGAGAGAGGGGGGAGAGACAGAGGGTGGCTTTATATGCATACGAGAACATTCAGTTGTCAATCAAGAGTCGAGACTACGGGGTGCGGAAATTGAACTTTTTCCGAAAAAATTTACGTATTCATTCACGCGAGGCCACGAGTGCGGAAACACGGGGTGGCGCAACGTTAAAAAAAAGAGAGAGAGCGAAAGGGAAGGAGAGAGAGAGAGAACTCGAGCGAAAAGTCTGTTTGCTTTTTCACCACTCTTGACTTCATATTTGAGAGCATATTTTTTGCGCCAACCGTCACGCATTGTTAACGTCAACTTACGAGCTTTTTTCCAACTCGTGTGTGTCGTTAACGCCCGTGAAAGAAGAACCGTGAAAGCCAGTGTTCGATCAACGGACAAATGAAATATCGAGTGATCGTAACGACATCATGCGATGATTATTAATTCACCGCGAGAGAAACCCGGCGTTTAAATCATTTTTTGTTCGGGCAAGGTTAACGTACCTTGGCACCAGGTAACACGATGTTGAACGGTTTTGCTGGGAGTATTAGGTTTCAGCTTAAAATATGTTTTCTGCGCAGATGTATGAACCACTTGCGTTTTGATGATATTGCCAAGATGGAACAAGTCTATTTATTCGGTTGGCGACGCGGCTACGAGACAATGTGTCTGAGACAATGTCTTCGGAATCGGCATTCAAAAATGGTTCGTAGTTTAGAGAGGATATTTTTAAGCGTGGCGTACTGTCCGGGTCTATATGATGCGATGGAGGATCTGTAACGATGAGGTGGACTTTATGCGAGAAAGGGATTTATCACAGTTATAGTCGTAATTCTTGGCGTTTACGAACGTCGTATGTAGCTCGATAGCATCGAACTGAATTCTACATTGTTCCTTGAAATATTACGATCGTGTTTGTTTACTTATCGTAAAAATATATTCACTCATTTTAATCTTTCTACTGTGTGAAAGTGCACTTACTCATTTTTGCCATAAATGCATGAGTAGATTGTATAGGTCTATTCAGGTTGATGGATTGGCACTCGAAATGATAACAGTGCTGTATAATTAGAAACGTGTGCAGAGGAGTTGTTTAGTGTTTCAGGAGCGAACCAATGAAAGGTGTAGCGTTAACGAACCCTGTCATTTCGAACAGTAAGAAGGGTTGACGCAATGAGTTTCAAAATAGCGAAAATGGGGTGGTAAAAGCGTCTCGCTGGTTACGTTTCGGGCCGGAAACAGGGGACCGGAAGTAGGGGGTTGTTTTCTAAATATTTCGTCACGGTTTTGGAGGGGATGGGGGTGGGAGAGAGACGTTATCGTCGTGTATTTTCCGCAGTTGGAAAAGCGGTGGCACGATATACGGACCCTAGTGTGCTCTCGCACACGGCTCGAGTTTTCACAGTTCTCTGAATGCGGGATGAATATCGGCCCGCCTCGCAACAAGTCGGGCATTATATCGCTTTTACATTTATAAAGCTGTCACTGTCGGCTCGCGCGTCATTGTGAAAGGGGTATTATGCTTTAATAATGGACAGTACCGCGCGTCAGACTCATCCGGCGAGCATGGAAACGCGCCAAGTTCATTTTGTTTTCACCGCCGCTCTCGGAACGACGCGCGACGTCGCGATTGAAAATCGTAATTTTAATACAAAACCGAACTTGCCTTCGTTTCGAGAACTCGAGATGGAAATGCGTGACTCTCAATGTTTAAAAATTTACTGCGAGTCCCTAATTTATTCTCTTATTAATACTCGGCTAAAACTAAAACTAATACTCAAAATTAATACTCAGTAATACATTGAAAATTTATTGTTCTTTTATCAATCGTAGAGATACAATAGCACCATTATAAATATTATGAGTGCGGTGGCTGTGTTCGTTGTTCACACGTGTTTGAGAAAGCATCAAAATCAAAGTAATGTTATCGACTCGTTTTTATTAAATGTCATTCAAATGGAGGCACGAACACATCATGAACAGCATTAGCTCATAGATGGTAATAAATTATACAGTTCTGACTCTAATAAATTAGTTAAGTGATGTATTGATGGAAAAGCAAAATGAAAAATGAATATGCGTCTCATCGGAGAATAATATTTGTTGCGTTAATACTATGTAAAGAAAACATTATATGCCATTTTGAATGGAAGAAAGATATTCATTATATCGCTTTTCCTGTGCCTGTTGCAGTTTCTGCAGCTTTTTTAGTTGTCCCTTGCTGATCTCTTTACCATCGGCATCGTGCGTTGGTAAACCCTATAAAGTAAATAGTAAATAATTCTATTCTATAATATCTTATTATATCCTATAATAATCTTCTATACTAAAGCCGAACGGCAGTCATGCAAATATATAAACAAAGTTACTCAGGACTTTGTCCTTGACAGCACATCCAAAGGTCATAAAAATTCTCCATTTGATGTAAAGGTACATAATAAAGCAACATATATGATACTTTTCTAAGCTCTCTCACGTAAGCTTCATCAAAATCAGCTGGTATAACTAGGTTCCTTTATCAGTAAATAATGGAAGTAAAAACTTACGTTGCCGTCGAATTTAGAATATTTGTCTTTCTCGAGATGGAACATCTCAGAAGGCGGAATTTTTCTTTGCGCCTCCTTTGCTACAGCTGCCGCAGCGGCTTCCGCTTTCCGTCTCTCTTTCTCCTGTGCTTTCTCAAGCTCCAGCTTCCTTTTACACTCCTTCTCTCTTAAAAGCTCTTCTCTGTTCACTAACTTAACGCGGCAGGACTCCTCGTTGCTGTCCTCCAAACGCACCCCGATGTTTGGCAGAATGTCATCTCGAAGCTTATCACACTCTTCAAGAATACTATTAGCCTCAAGCGTCTTCGCTTCGTTCCGGACTTTCTCCCGGAAGTTCGCCAGAACCTCAAGATACGGCATCACGACCTCTTCAACCTGCAATCAATTAAATTTATAAATAATCCATAAAGGTTACTGATAAAGAGAGAGAGATACGAGAAGCATACATTCAAATTCGCAACTTTATCGTCCACTGGGAAACCAATGGTATCGTGCGACGTGGATATTGCTCCAAAAATAGTAAAAATTTTTGTTATGTAAGCAGCAACGTCTCGAAGCAACAGCGTATTCGATTGCTTGACTTGATTCATGTAAATGTTGCAATGTGTTACAATGTCTCTAATCGCATCCAGTGCGCTTCTTGTGTCGATGTTATCTGTTGAAGATTAAATTTTATGATCTCTGACATATACGCGTTACACTAAATACATTGAATTCGATAAATACAAACATTAATTTGATAAAAATATTCATATTTACAACCACATAAACATACCACATAGCGCGTTATGCACAGAATCTTTAGCATTGCTAAACTTCGTATTTAATTCCATTTCCGAACTCGTCCATTTGTTGAACGTACTGATATTTGTTTCTAAACCTAAGGACCTAATTTTGCACTTTACATTTAAAAAGAACTCCTGCAATAAAAATGAACGTTACAAATTTATCGAACACGGTGTAGCAATAAAAAGTATGTTTACCCATAGTTAGACCCACATTTAAAAACTTCTCATACTGTAACGCCATGTTCATTGTATTATCGCTATAATCTAACGTGTCTTTCCATGAGTGTAAGAGGAACGCGAGCCTCAACTGTCTTGCTGTATGTTTCTTCAACGCTTCTTGTATGGTAATAAAATTTTTTAAAGATTTCGACATTTTGCAGCCAGCTATGGTCAAATGGCCAGAATGCAAAAAGTATGTGACCCAATTGGAATGACTGAAATACGCTTCCGATTGAGCTATTTCGTTATCATGATGCGGGAATTTTAAATCTACTCCGCCAGTGTGGATGTCTAAATGTTTCCCGCAAATTATGGACGCCATCACCGAACACTCTATGTGCCAGCCTGGTCGCCCTTTGCCCCATGGACTGTCCCACCATGGTTCTCCTCCTTTGGAACGTTTCCAAAGGGCAAAGTCTATTGGTGACCTTTTCTCAGATGGCTCAGAAGTAGTTAAGTCTCCTGTTTACGAATTCTCAATTAACAACAATTTGTTCATAACCTAGTATTAATCATTGTAATTTAGTATTACCTTCTCCTTCTTGCAAGCTCGAAGTGTCGCCGTAAGCCTCAGGGACAAGTTTGGCATAGTAATGCTTCTCTTGCTTATCGAAAGTAGCAACATCAAAATACACAGAGCCGTTGCTCTCATAAGCAAGTCCATTCTCTATGATCTTTTCAATAAATGCTATAATCTCAGGAACATATTCGCTGACCCTTGTCAAAACATTTGGCTTTAATACCTAAGAATAATTCTTATGAATCCACAATTACATTCACTACTGCATTCTATCTTACATTCAAGGCATCCATGTCTTTATGGAACTCTGTTTCCCAGAGTTGAGAGAGTTTCATGAATATCGAATGTTCTGTTACTGTAGCCCCTTTCTCTTTATCCAACCAATCTGCCAGAGGGTCTTTCGCTTCTTTTAAGAGTGACTGTATCCAGGAAAGAAACAATGTTTATTAAACAATAGTATTAGATTAAAAATCGAATAAATTCAGAAAAATTTTCATATGAATTATTATTTAACACTAGGTTTACGGGTCGCGCCAAAATGACGAGTTTTAATACCTTCAATTTACGAATTATTAGCTATTATATATATATATATATATATATATATATATATATATATATATATAGTTTATATTCTTAAATTTGTCGGTATCTAATCAATTACTAAACACTTGGGTATTATACCAATTTCGTATCCTTAAAATTTGAAGAATCATAGGGAATGGAAATATTCTAGGTCAGAAAAAATGTATAATTTCCAAATGAAAAGGGTTAATATTGTAATCAAAGACAATTACTTCCTGAAATTCCTTAATTTTGTCCTCATCCTTAATTTTTACAGCATTTTCAAGATTTTCTATAGCTTGCACTACATTGAACAACATTTTCTGTAGCATACATTTTTTATCAGGATCAGTAGTAGCCTTCACTGTATCTTCGAACATGTGCATCACGCTTTTTGCATTGTCCAAGATTTCATCAAGAGTATGGCTTTCTTTTACATATTGCTCATATAGATAATTTTGCCTAGCTCTTTTTATAATTTTGTCATCTATATCCGTAATGTTCATTACATACAGAACGTCGTATCCAAAATAATCAGATAGGATACGCCTTAATATATCGAAAGATATGTAAGATCTATAATAAAAATATTACATTATAATCTATTATAGACATTATTCTCCTTAAAAAAAGATGAATGGTTTTAATGATTATATACAAGTATAATTACAATTACCTAGCATGTCCCATATGTGATGCATCGTATACAGTTGGCCCACAACTATACCACAGTACACGATTCCCATACTGAGGAACAAATACTTCTTTCTCCCTGGTGAAACTGTTGTATAATTTAAGAACCGAAGGATTCTTACTTTGCGGTGGTATCCAAGCCGGTTGCACTCTCTTTGCCATTTCTCTGTCTTTTAAACCTAAAATATGCGACAAATAAAATAAACAATGACGTGACGAACATTATGATAAACAGTACTATTTCTGAAATGAAGTATTACCGAAGAATACTGACCTCTTCGAACGGTTGAATTGAGAATACGCTACCTAAACGATCTTCGAAAAATACTACACTCCGATAAACAAAATTGCAAAACGGATACATAAAAGAAATGTAACAGATTGTCAAACAAACAGGTCACGTGGCCGGAATACTGGCTGTTTCGAGGTTCTATTTATTTCCGTAAAAGCAAATTTAAAGTTGTCCGAAACCGAACACGTTGGAACTCATTGTGTTTATTCAAAAATATTGTATATATCGACGCGCTATTATCTCTGATATTTTAAATCATCAAGATATGACATTACGATGATTAGTTTGTAATTTGCATCATCAATTGGTTGTAAACTTATCACATTTACCAACATTTACCTGGTAAAACCACTCACTAGTTCTAGAAAAATAGCAAGAAACACTGGCGACACCTCTGCTTCAACCATAGAGTATACGCAATTTCACGAACCTGCACCAAAAATATTTAGAAAATTATTTTCATCATATCACAGGTGCAATTAAATATTTTAGGCATCAAAATTTTATACCTACTTTATTAAAAAGTTTAAACAGCAACAAATATATATTCCCGCCTGTAATCACAGTATACGAATTTGTGCACGCATGCGCAATGAGTCAGACGTGTGCGCGATGGAGAATGTGCACGCAAAGCGCGGGAAAATAAGAGGTCCCAAACATTTCAAAAATATCTTATCTAATTTAATTATACAGAAAAGGGTACACCTCGCCGATTTTGATGAAACTCAAATATGTTGTATAGAATTTATAATGCTAAGCAACTTTTTCCTGTACGTGTTATCACTACAGTCAGTCTTTCTTTTCGAGATATTTATAAAAATAGTTTTCGTGTTCTTGAGCGGCGGCAAGCTGTTCAGAATGATGACCTTGATAACACATATCATGGTGAGGTGTACCCTTTTCTGTATAATTACCAAAAAATCCTTGTCTGAAAGTTTATGATTTTCTAGCCAAAGTGGTCCACCGTTTTGAGATCTTTCAGATCGTACATTTGACGCTCATATTTGAAATTTCACTACTATTTTTATGCGAAACGATTCCTGCACTTCATTCTACTGGTACACAAGGTCATGCACGTCGATCGGAATAAATGCTTACAAGGGAGTTTTATGCATCTATGATAAAAATGAATAGGTAAAATATATACAGAACACTAAACACATTTGAGCAATTTGAGACAAATATGTTGTGGTTAATTAATTTATAATTTATTAGAATTATTAAGAGAATCGTTTCTTCTAATTGATGTAGATCAATTTTGTTTTTCGGAAGGATCCTGAGTTTACATATAAAATTTAAAATTAGAGATTAATATTTGATGAAATATCGTTAATACTTTCGTACACCACTTACATAATTACACCAAACTTTTTAATAATCATCACATTTATTCATTCGCAATTATTAACCAATACAAAACTCGTGTTACAGTAACTATCACCACATTTCTGCATTTATTAGTAAGCAATTTAAGTAAATAGATTAAAAGATTAAAAGATTAAAAATACTAAAAGATTAAAAGTTTGTAATTACAAGCATAAATTCGGTCCAATTTGTTTTATATAGAAAACAAAGTATAGACATTTTTAAATAAATAAAAATTAAATGTCTTAAATCCAAATCCTGTATAAAATACAAAATAATAATAATAATAATACAAATCCGTTTATAGAATCATTAATTCTTGGATCTGTAACAATTGGTTCTAAAAGGTATATGTATGTAATCTAGTTACATCTGGAAGCATAAATCTCTGTGAGAAATCTGATCGTGGTGGTCCCATCATAGGAGAGTACCTATTATTTCCTAGCGGAACTTGAACTTGCCCACGAATTGGCATGAAAGGTCTCATCAATACTGGTCTTGGTAGAAAATGCTGAAATATAATAAATTAGTATTGTGTATAAATTGGTTAATGTTTATCATCACTAATATACGTACACTATAATAAATAGGAAAAGGAATGTGTTCAATATAATGTGGTGGAGAAACTCTTTGTTCCCTGGATCTGTCTCGTTCCTTCCTATCTCGACAGTTTCGATAAGATCTCTCATCCCTAAACAGTATTTATTTGAATATCCATATTGAAATCTTTAAACCTTATCTTATAACTAAATAAAATGTCTAATAAAAGTTAACTGACACTAATCATAGCAGCTTTGTTTTCTTACAAAGAAACATTGCCAATACAGGCACAAACCTGGAATGACGACACAATATACGTTGAGGACTGTGACCTTGGTTTCTAATTGGACTGAAAGATATCGAGCGGTTTTTAAACACTTTCGACTTGCGTTCTAAAAATTAGAAATTATATACTTGTACAATGGAAATTGCAGTCCAATAAAAATGAAATACAAAATACATAATTTTAAATTCTTTAATAATCATACCTGAAGTGTCATTATTTACAGTTACAACAGTACGATATTCTACAACTTCGTCTGTTTTAGTGATTATTCCTTTGATTTCTTCCCTCTCAAATATTGGTTTCGATCCTTCCCCTATAATGACAAATTTTTAATGAGAAAACAATTTCAACATATATGAAATAAGCAGACAAGCAATACTAGCAGCTATGAAAAGTGTAAAAAAATAACTCACATTTGAATAATCACAATATTAATTAACTCCTCTTCAATATTTTCTTTATACAAACCATATTAAGTACCTTTCTCATATACATAATTTTTACTTTGCAAACTAGTCATAAAGTTTAATTATTTATTAATTTTTATCTAATAAAAAGCAAATTAGAAAGTAATATTTTTTCCAATCAAATTTAAAAAAATGCAAAAACTGTCTCTGATACTGATATTGACTTCTGCCACTTCAGTTGAAGAATTTTGCAATGTAAAAAGTCTTCATAGTAGACCTTTAAACAAATCTTCGAGTTGTTGTCATTATAGCAAATGAAGTATTTTTAAAAAATCAAAAGCACCATACATTAAACATCATGCATACATTCCCACCACACAAAACGGGTATGTATAGATTTATAGGATCTATACATACTATTCTTTGAAAAATTAGCTTTTACCAAGAAAACCTGTGTTGTTAATACAGCTGAACCATATTTCTTTGTGCAAAACCATAACTAAAAAGGTAAATACAAAGACAAGCAAGGGATATACGAAGCAAAGCATTAAACACTGTAAATAAAAAATATTGTGCTTACATATTGCACATTACATGATCGTGACTGTGATCCAACGTTGTATTCCAAAGTTGCTATATCCTGGATAAATTAAAACTGTTATTAACTTTCTAAATTAGAAACAACGTTGTATAAATTCTTGAATATCATGGATGACACATTAGCTCATTAGCATATTGAAATCCATAATCTTCATAGTTGTATAAGTTGCCAGACAAAATTCTCCTATCTTTAAGCAATGTTAATCATAGCATAGCCATGTTAAAATATTTATCTCAATATTTAGCTCAATAAAATATTGCAAAAAATAATCTATGCAAATTCAAAATTAGAAACTAATAAAAGAATAACAAAAGATTTAATTTTTACGTGAGAATGGAGATATCCTTCACAAAGTTCAATTCCCCAATTATGACTTATACGTGGTTCTAGAAATATTCATCTTCACAGACGATGTTATTTTCCATTCGAAATCTTCATTATACAACTAAGAATGTTGTTAAAAAGTTGTAGTATGTAAACAATACATTACCCGTTCTTCTTTTAACTACTACATCTTCAGGATTGATAATATCCCGCTGAAGATCTGAGTCAGTTGATTTTCCAGGAATATTTCTATGAATATCTACTTTAATCCTGAGTAGCTCAGCTGCACTGATCTTCGTGCCTTTGGGTCCTTTAAATAACGGCATTATTCCATCTACAGATTCTAATCTGAAATACAACAAAACAATTTTTAATGACTGCATGTTAATCTTTTATAGAAAAATAAAGCATTGAGTAAATTTTAGTTTTGCATTCTTTTTCCTACAATAGATTTTCATTAAATTTTATTCACCTTCCAGAGAGAATTGAAGTATTTGTTGAGCTAGAAGTACAAGATCTTCTACGTCGACTTCGTGGAGATTTACTTCGACTCTTACTATGATTTGGAGGTTTCGGTGGCGGCAAACCTTTTTCATGGGCGCGTTGAATTTCATATTCGTAAATCTTCCTTTGTTTTAACTTTTCATGCTGCCGTTGTCGTTCTTGTTCCCGCTTCCATTCTTGTCTCCGTAGCATCTTCTCAGTAGCGACGTATCGGGACGATGAGTTTGGTTTCATTTCTGTAGCAATAGTAAATTAATTGATTCTCAACAGTTTTTTAAGGTTATGTACGCATAATGTTTGGATGCAACGATGGTTTAAATGCTAAAAAAATTAACTGATTCTTACGGAAATAAATACAAGGTACAGCTATTTGAAAACGAAAATAATTTTTAAATGAACGTAAATTTCTTTCAAGCTACTCCAGGACTCCAAGGAGAGTGGTCAAGAGTGGTGGAGAGTGGTTTGTATGTATTTACCAGAAAACTTCTCTGAGCACTACTGAGTACTGAGCAATGATTGGCAGTGATGCTATGTGGGGCGCTTTTCGTGCGCATGCACGAGTTTCGTCAGGAACGTATCTGCGTCGGAAGTTTCTGGGCCACTATTGGGGAAAAAATAGTGGGAGACTATTATTAGCGGGAACGTCTAGCGGAGTCCGTTACGACCGTTACGACACGAGGCGCGAAAGAGCTGCGGGCTGCGAGAAAAAAAAATCAAAATAAAATAATAAATTTTGCGAAATTAGCGGAGTGGCCAAGGTACCCGATCTTCGTACTTGACTGAGGCCGTCTGAGGCTAGAATTGTCGCGCATGCGCGTGAAAAGCGCCAGCAATCCCATGCTGCTTGCGCGACAAAAACAGTAATGTATCTATGTATTACGATGATGAGGTAGTAGAGCCCCCTGAGGCAGTTATATCACTTATGTTGGCGGGAATGTACTGAAACAATCTATTTCGGACAAAAAGAACTCCAAGACGTATTCTATGAGTTACAAAATGTACACAAATACACAATTATACATTCATTACAGCATACTTGTCTCGTCGTCTTGTCCTGGATTCTTCCGGTTCTTTATCGCCTATAATAGTACCTTACTTCTTTATTCACAATATATATAATTCGTTTCCATAGATTCGAATGATATTTTGCATGTAATGCATTTGTGAGTTAAATAAAAAAAATAACTACTGTTTAAGTAATAAGAAATAATAGGGGGTACCTATTTATTCTCCCCCATTATGAGGCCATTACGACCCATTTCTCGTCAAGATGGATCGAGAAGATATAACTAGGTTACATATATATACCCTTTAGAACCAATCATTATAGATCCAAGAATTTTTTAATATTCTTCATAAGGAGAGGGAAGAAAGTGTTTCGGCCCAGGACCGCTAGAGGGCTTTGTATAATTGCTATCCAGCGGGACCTGCCGTAAACAGTAGGACGTCGGAAGACAGTTAAAAACGCTATATATAGGAATCGCTGAAATATATCAAGTAGTAGCGGGAAAAGTGTTCGACTATTTGTCCATCTGCTGACGAGCGTAGAAGGTAGCCGTCACAGTAAAATATAATACAAGCAACATGATAATAATGTAATGTCACATATACATATGTATACTGTATATATACAGTAGGACCTCGATTAATTAAGCCGGCTAACCGGCTTGATCGGGAGACAAACACTTCAGATAAATTAAAGGCCGATGGATAATTGATATCCAAAAGAAATAATTAAAATATACATTCTAAAATAAATTTTTTATTTTTGAAAATTTATTTCTCTTCATGACCCCCCATATAACCCCCCAGTCTGACGCACCATCATCGCCACGTTGGTTCTGCTGCGCACGAGCTACACACGAATGTACCTCTACTCTCACTGATATATCAGTGTTACTCTGCCCATGTGAGTGCCTGTTCTGGCTACGGGTTCGATTACACGCACAAGCGTATCTCTACGTAGCGACGGTGCGGCATTCGGAACATCTGTGTGACCGTGCTGCCCTCTTAAAATCGGCCGAAATCGACGACCGGCGGCGGCCGGAATTGTCATCTTGGCGTCTAGTAATATTTTATATGCTGCCTAATAATGCAAATTACGCTTCGTATACGAAAAAAATAAGACTTTTAAGGGCGATCGCTGCCTAGATTGATCTTTTATCTGGCGTTTTTAAAAACTGAAAAAACCCGTGTTTGTATTATAACGAAATGAGAACGCGAATCCCGCACCCTTGCAATCTTGCAAATGGGCACAATACCGGCCCGGCCTGCAGGCCCTGGGCTCAGTCGGCTCAGTATTTCTGCAGATGGTCTGCGCGTCATGGCGCGCACAGGGGCCCTGTACAGATCGAGCCAACGTGTTTACTGAGGCGTTTCACATCTGAATTGTGATACATATGCAATAAATATTCGACCTATGTACCAGTTTCCATTTCATTTATATTTATGTTATATGTAGAACTGTTTACATATAAACGTATCTAACATATTCGTTTCATAATTCTGTAGAAGAATACGTTTCTATTTAATGCTTATTTACGAAAGTGGAAAATTATTGAGATAACAAGTAAATCCCCTACGTGAATCATTCAGTATTACGAGAGAGTATATTGGCAGAGAATATATATATATTGATATTATAGCTATCTAAACTGTGAGCGAAAGAAAAATTATATGAAATTTCAATAATGTATAAACTAGTATTTGATGTATATAAACGTACATATAGATATAAATACGTACATCTTACAGTGCCGCTATAATTTTTATTGTTTTCAGTAAATTTCTTTATGCGTTGTTAAAAGTAGTCATTACGTATTATGAGTCATTTAAAAACACTTTTCTCTGAACCTGAGTGCGAAAGATAACGCAGACAGGTACACGCACCTTCATATATATACAACGTTCATTGTAAACTCCTACCCTACTCTACCGACTACCCACGCTCATACTTGTGGACGTCATCAGTATGCTATATCGACGTTGTATGTTGTATGTATATAATTGGTCGCGTAGGATGTCTTGTTGAGATTTAAACAGTTTTATTCCATTGCTCCTCCAACATTTATTCCAATATGTTACGGACACGTGCTATGTATTGTGTTGTGCTATTTGTTTGCTCGTTCATTGGAATTATACACGGTTTCGCGATAAATCCGGAGCAGAAGTTGGACGAAGATTTCATCGCTCCACAGTACACGCACTATGAGGATCTCAAAAAATTGTTCAGTTCCCTGACCGAGAAGTATCCTAATTTAGCGAGAGTTTTCTCCGTAGGAAAGTCCGTGGAAGGCAGGGACCTTTTGGTCCTCGAGATATCGGAAAATGTCAAAGAACGAGGGTTGGGTGAGCCAATGGTGAAATATATTGCCAATATGCACGGTGACGAAGCTGTCGGCCGAGAGTTGTTAGTTTATCTTGCTCAATATCTTCTACACAATTACGGAAAGGATGACAGAGTCACCAAGTTGGTGAACAACACCGATATCTTCCTTATGCCGTCCATGAATCCTGACGGCTTCGAGAAGTCTGTGGTAACGTTCATGTTTCATTACAGTTTCACTCTGCCATTTATATTCCGTAACAGCTATCAATTTAACTTTTGTCTTACACTAGGAAGGAAAATGTGACTCGAAGAAAGATTTCTCAGGACGTGAGAACGCGAATCATATTGATTTAAATCGAGACTTTCCTGATCAATTTGATAGGAGAACCAGTCAACTGCAGAAGGGTAGTAGCATATTAGATGGTCGCCAAAATGAAACAATAGCTGTGATGACATGGATCGCCAAGGAACCATTTGTATTGTCTGGAAATCTTCACGGAGGTGCTGTTGTAGTCAGTTATCCATACGATTCTGGGTAACAATATATTCAAATCATACTTAGCTTTATTTCAAAGGTTAAATGTAATACAGTGTTGTATTGATAAATGTCCCAAGTGTCTGACCTATAATTGTCCTAGAATTATTCCCACTACCACAGAGTATACCTCCAGGAGACCAAAAGACTATTCCAATAACAAAACTTTTTTATTTTTCATTACTTTTCTATGAGACTTCCACCAACGTATTTGTGTCATTTTTCTAATGAAAATTATACCAAACATGATATAATTCCAATGATATTTACTTGGGTAATGAATAAACCGTAAATCTTTCCCATATGCTGTCCTTTTGTGTCCAAACTTTCATCGTTCATTATACAAGTAAAAAAAAATAATGAAAAATAAAGAATTTCGTTATTGGATTAGTTATATTTACACTTTTCGGAGCCACTCAGGCTTTGCTGTCCTTTCCTACGTTTGAAAAAAGTCAAGAATAGTATTCCTGGCTGGTAATTGTCCCTGGCCGGACCCGTGTTTTGGATAATTATTTATAAAACACTGTACTTACATCTTCAGTATTGCACTTTGAGGGTAATTTAATACAAACATTTCTTCTCAGAATTTCACGAGTCTGCTGTCTTGAAAGTAAAAGTCCAGATGACGAAGTGTTCAAATATTTAGCCCATGTGTATGCAGATAATCATTCACAAATGCGTGCAGGTAACGCTTGTCCTCCAGACATTTTCCCAGGTGGTGTAACAAATGGAGCCTTTTGGTAAATGTGACTTATTACCGTTTATAAAAATGCTTTTATCTATAAAAGAAATCTGCTGAAATTTACATACTTTAGGTATGAAGTTGTTGGTGGCATGCAAGATTTCAATTATGTTAGCTCTAACGCATTTGAGATAACATTCGAACTAAGTTGTTGTAAATATCCGCACGCTTCGACGATGCCAGAGTATTGGATGTTAAACAAGGAGTCCCTTATAAAGTATTTCGAGCAAGCACATCTTGGAGTAAAAGGTTCATAGATATTGATAAAATGTGATAGATTGGGCGAAATACTAACTTCAATGTCGATTTTAGGTCTTGTACGAGACATCAGTGGTCAACCGATAGAAGCAGCTAATATCATTGTAGATGGAATAGATCATAATATTTCGACAACAAATCGTGGAGAATACTGGCGTTTATTACTACCCGGTACTTACTCAATTCGTGCAGAAGCATGGGGGTAAGTAACCTTGAATAGCAAACGCGAAATTAATTTATCACCATTAGAGTATAACATTCTTGTTTTCTCTATTGTAGATATCAGCCAAGCGAATCAGTAAGAGTTACTGTGAACTCGGACGCCCCAGCTATCGTCAATTTCACTTTAAAACAGGATTCCTTTGATGACCAAGGTAATCAAGACATAGATTATCCTCGTATGCTACCACTTTTAAATCAATATTCTCCATTGTACAAACTGATTCGCTCTTATGAAGATATGGACTACTAATTAACATTCGTACAGCTTACATTATAAATCTTTGTTTCATTATTCTTTCATGCAACTTGCTTTTTTGTTATTCATTTCATAAAAATGGGGATGGTTTCAAATTATTTCACTTTCTTACCATTTATGTTCGATTCATCATTATTTTTCTTGGTTTATTATCTTTTGTTCTATTATGTGTTTTTCTTTCTTTGTTTTACAGCACCAATACGATAAATTAGCCACTCAACGTCATTTGATACCTTCTGATATACCCGTACTTTTTATTATGTACTTTATATTTTACATAGCATTGCCAAACACACAAGGTATGGAGAAATAATGTGTAAAAAAGACTAATTGCTTATAAAATATTGGATCTGATTAAAACGAGACACATAAGTTTCTTGCTTTAGCATTTACGCTATGCATTTATATTTGTTGCACTATTTGTTTCAAACTAAATGGTGGAAACGAAACTTGTTCGATATGGGAGTATGAACGTCATAAAAAGCTATTACATTACTAGAAAACTGAACATATCTTTTTCTAATACTAGCTATCAATTCTTACTTATGATATATTCCCATTATAAACATATTGCGAACTGTGATTTATTTTAAATGCTCTCTTGTGACATTTTTACATTAATAAACAATTCCAAGACACAATTAATTTAGTAAACGATCGTCTGAGAGAATAGTAAAGAAATACTATGTTTTGTATATGTATATTTTTTTATAAATATGCTTTTACTCATTCAAGTAAATGAATCTCTATGACATTAAGATTTTAACCATACTCCACAATGTTAATCAAAAGACGTATGTTACTTATTTCTATATTTTTATTTTTTTTTGTCATTTAAAAAGTAATTTCAATGCAGTGGTGAAATGTATACAATTTCTAAACGTTTTTAGTGCACGACACGTTATAGGAACATTTATTGTGGAATTTCAATAACGGTGTTAGAAGAATGTAAAACAGTGAGCGATGTTTATGATTGTATTTGTAATTAGATGTATAGTATACTATGTTTGAACTATAAATGTATATCTGAAATTACAAATAAAATATTATATTTGCCTCAGAAAATGAGTTAGATTCATTTAAATATTTTCCAACCTTGTCCTATAATTTCTATCAATCGCGTAACACAATTCATTATTCATTCTATTGCTTTTTCACCTTTGTTAAGCTTTTATTTTCTCTATACCTTGTGTTGAAATGCCTATGTGATTAAATTGTATATTTCCTTGCAATTTATTTTGGCTTCCCCTTTCTGTTATATGAAACAATCATTAAATCATTTTGTTTCGATATCAATCATTTTTTGCAAAGCATGTTAATCTTAGTTTTAATTACAGTTTTATTTACAACTTCTTTTCTTCATAATATTGTGCTTATTTCTAAATAGGAAAATTAAGTTCAACGAAACTTGAGGAAATAGTACGACCGATAGACGAGTATGGGTTCTTCCATGATACTAAATTCAAACATCATAATTATGTAGAAATGGAAAAATATTTGAAGGAGCTGAACGGAAATTATCCCAACATTACAAGACTCTATAGCATAGGAAAATCGGTCAAAGGGCGTCAATTATATGTGATGGAAATAACAGAAAATCCTGGGAAACATAGTGCAAATAAACCAGAAGTGAAATACATAGGGAATATGCATGGAAACGAAGTAGTCGGCCGAGAAATGTTGTTATTGTTATTGAGATACCTCTGCGAAAATTATGAAACTAACGTAACAGTTACAAAAATACTAAAAAATGTCAGACTGCATGTTATGCCAAGTATGAATCCAGATGGATATGAAATTTCTCAAGAAGGAGACGTGTATGGAGCACATGGGAGATTAAATGCTAAGGGCGTTGATCTCAACAGAAACTTTCCTGATCAGTATGAAATAAATCAAGTAAGACTTTTAGATCTTCAATTAATACTATGTTTACGACACACGTAAAGATTCATGAGGAATCATTCAACAAATTTATTTCTTTAAAAATTTGGATATACACATCCTGGTTATTTTTATAAAGTAATATAAAATAGTCACTTTTAGTGTTTCGTGAAACTAGTGTTAAACATTTTGTATTATCGTCATTTATCAGAGCCTTAACTTTTGTACGTTTTTTGTTACAGTTAAACAGAGAACAAGAACCTGAAACAAAAGCAGTGATGAATTGGATCGCAAAAATCCCATTTGTTCTTTCTGCTAATTTTCATGGGGGGACACTGGTAGCAAATTATCCGTACGATAATGTGCCACAGTATGCACTCAATAATCCAAATGTGAGCCCAGACGATGCTGTCTTCAAAGCTCTGGCACTAGCGTACTCAAACAATCATCCTTACATGCACCGTGGCGATCCTTGTCCACCACTTCCCAATGAACGAAATATGCTAAATGTACTCGAGGAACGATTCGAAAACGGAATAACTAATGGAGCTGCCTGGTACTCAGTGAGCGGTGGGATGCAGGATTACAATTACCTCCATAGCAATGATTTCGAAATTACGTTAGAAGTCGGGTGCACCAAGTTCCCGAATAGAACTGAATTGCCAATATTTTGGTTGCAAAATAGGAAACCTATGTTACGTTTTATTGAAATGGTACGTGGCTCATAATTAGACTTCCGATCTTTATGCATTTATAGGAAAATTGAGAAGATGAAACTTGAAATTGTTAAAACATTTTAAAAATTGAAGATGTTAATATATGATTTTACCTCTATTAAAATCATTAAGGGAAGAAATAACATTCAATTTAGTTTCTATTTCTTGCAATCGCTGCAGACAATTTTGATTTTGCACAAAAAGATCTGCAGTCTGCCCAATAATAAAGGGGTCTTACTTTATGAATTTAGAACGCTTCATTTGAACAGGGTCCTGTAAACCCGGTATGAACTCGTCAAAAACTTCGAATCAATACCCCAGCAATGGTTTCAGAGAACAAATTGTAACATTTACGTAGGACACTGTACAAACCATCTGTGTTTACGGTACATTAGAATAATTATGATTGATATGGTTTACAGTCTCGCAAAGGTGTACATGGTATAGTGCGCTCTTCAATCGGCACCCCCATAGCTCATGCAAAAATAACTGTGGATGGAATTAAACACGACATCCACGCAGCCGAAGGTGGCGATTATTGGCGACTTTTGGTCCCAGGAAAATACAATATCACAGCCAGTGCAGTAGGATACGAATCACAAACACAAAGCATAACTGTACCTGTGGGAGATAATCTGGGGGAAGGAGAGATAACGTTGGATTTCACATTAATGCGAGATGATCCTCAGCACTGGTATAACCATATGCAACCTTTTCATACTCATGACATTAGGGGATATCTTGACATTCATGAACATTGAAATTTGCAGAATAATATCATTTGTGTGTCATTAAATATTGTAAAGGAGCATGTTTCGTAAGGAATAATAAGAATTTCGTTTTATGAAGAAATTTCAGCTTCAAGAAATATTAAGTAAATACTTCAATATCTCATAAAACATGTTGAAGTTAACGTACTAGATCGGAACATTAAGTTATCATAAATTTAATATAATATTTTAGTACAATTGTTAAACCATTTTCTATTGATTGAATTTTAAGTTGTATTTTCGAGTATTAGATCAGTGCAAAAGTTCGTGCCTGATCTCATATTAAAATACGACAAGGAATTGAATATGAACTTTTGGACTGACCTAATATTAAGAACGATATCGTGTTGGAAACTCATGTTTCGAATTTAATATATAATATATAATATAAGAGAGTATGAATTCCTGTTTCAGGTCGTCTGCATATGATTTTCATTTAATGCCAAATTTGCAGAATGGTTACTTAAAAAATGATGAATTGTATGCCAGATTTAGCGAATTAGACAGTCATCAACCAAACACTGCCGAATTTCAAGCCGGAGATTCTTTAATTAGCATGGCTATTCATTCGTTAAAAATTACACACGATGTAAGTATTTTGTGTTTTACGAGAATGAGACGTATTAAGATTGGATAAAATATTTAATTTGTAATATGGTCGTAGATGGGAGCACCGGAAGAAAATAAATTTCATATTGGTTTAATTGGAGGACTGTTCGCTTCTCAACCAGTGGGTAGAGAAATGCTGCTGCGTTTAGCTACTCATATTCTTATGGGAAACAATATCGGAGATCCTCCCATACAGAGGATATTGACTAATTCTGTTTTGCATATTGTTCCTGCCGTAGATCCAGGTTTTGATAAAATATTTAATAGCACCGATTGCAATCCCATAGTGAAAGGCGAAATTGGCGAGAAAATGTTGCACAAGAGCAATGCGAATTCCGAGCCGGCCAATTCGGTTACCAGCGCGTTTAAAAAAATGATGGCTAACGAAGGATATGACGTGGTCATTATATTAGGAAGCGGGGCACGTAAAGTTAGGTAAGAAAACATTGAAGCCCCCCGTTTTTGTAGATAAATGGATAAAATACACATTTCGTATCATTATTGTAGTTATACGGACAATAATTTGCATGTGTATAAAACGCTCGCCGAAAATTATGAACGCTCAATACACAAAGGGACGTGTAATATTCTTAATAGCGAAGTTAAAGATGTGCAAGATTATATTCAGAGTGAATATAATATCCCTGTAGTAAGTAATAGATGTGAATGCTCATGTAACTTTTTAATCGTAATTTGTATGTTGCGTGCATTCAGTGTGATGTGAAACATTTTTAGATGAGCATCAACTTGGATTGTTGCAAGCATCCGCCCGCCGAATCTATTCCACTTATTTGGCGCGACAATCTTACGCCTCTGATGCAACTTCTAAATAGTTTAACAACCGGTGTCCGAGCAGTTGTAACGGACGTTAATAATGTTCCTTTGAGAGAAGCTGTAATTAATATCGGAACGAAGAGCTACGAGGTTTCGAAGAACATGGCTTACTTCAAGATTATACTTCTTCCAGGCGAGCACACGTTGGTGTTCACCTGCAAAGGCTACACGGATCAATCCGTGAACGTCCACGTGGAAAACGAGAATATAATTGATCTCAACGTTAAGCTAACGAAGCGTGATACAGGCGAGGAGAAACATCAAGAAGATAACGAAGATTCGGAACCGAGTGCTCTCAATCAAGCTTTAACCGATCTGAACGACAAGTATTCTCAGTTGTCTATTCTGCACACCATGGGAAGATCGGAGAAGGGTATTCGAATAATGTATTTAGAAGTTGGAGCTGAGAATAATTACAAACGAATAGGCCGTCCGTCGATTGCATTTGTAGCCGGGGTTACTAATGGTGTACACGTGACGTCCAAAGTCTTGTTACATTTTGCTACATATCTCTTGGACCATTATAGAAAGAATACTACGATTACAAATTACTTAGATAAGTACACAGTATATATCGTTCCGGATTTAACACATAGTCCTAATAGTAATCTATCGTGTTCTTCCCTTGTTGTTGATGACCTACAATTCCCTATTAACGACGCGCTGTCCAGCGAGGCAAGTATAATAATAAATTGGTTCAAAAAAGTTAATCCGATGCTAGCGATCAATTTAAATATTGGTGGACAACATATTGAAATTCCCTTCGCGGGGAAATATGGTAAAACACCAGAACACGTGTATGAAACTGACGACGATGTTGTATTGCAAGATCTAGCGGTTACATACGTAAAACACAATGTTCATATGAGTTCGAAGGATGTGTTCTGTGATCGTGATTCGAATGGAAATATTGACGGTGATATTCATGCTGGAAAAGGAATTGGCGGGAAGAGAGAGCATACCTTAATGGATTATCTTTACTTAAACACAAGCACGTTAATAATAGACGCATACGTTACATGCTGCGCTACGGATGACTCCAGTAACGTGTGGGAAGATAATAAAAATAGTTTCATAGCTATGATAGATAAGCTTAACAACGGAGTGAAAGGATTCGTTCTTACGAAGAATAACGAGCCGATAGAAAATGCTATTTTATCATGCAACAATTCGATACACCACGTTGAAAGCCGAATAAACGGAGCCTACTGGCTTCTACTTCAACCCGGCACTCATGCTGTTAGTGCCAAAGCAGCTGGGTACATTCAGCAGACTAAAATCTTTACTACAACAGATATACATGACATTTCAAACTTAATATTTAAATTACGATATAATGACAAGTTCCTAGGGATGCCCAGAGTTGTCTTCATTATACTTATAAGTGAGATATCAAATATTAATATACACTGATCTGCAAAATAGATCATATTTTCTTGAGTTATAATCATTCAACATTGTATGTTGTTAGGTACTATATGCTTTGGAATTATTACTTGCGCTGTGTTCATGTATGCAAACTGTACGTCTTCCGTGCAATCACCTAAAAATAATCGAAGTGGATACGCGTTCAGTTTACTTAAAGACGGAACAAGCTTTTTCGACGACGACGAGAAAGAAGTTGAAATATTTAGAAGGCCAGTAAAGAATGGTAAGTATTATTTCTTCTGGAAAATTATGTCTGTACCATCTTACCAAGATGTCTTTTAAAAATATTGGATATATTAATCATTGTTTGTATTCTACGCTTCTAGGACCTATGCAAGTAAATGAAGTGACAAAACCATATTTTGATGACGACAATATGTCTAGTTCTGAAGACGCCAGTGATTTAGAATTTATTGCACCAGGTCAGGTTCAGTGGGACGACAAATTGCCAATAGTAAATAGATAGTGTTCTCTGCGAATGGAAAGATTTTAAATCTCCGTCAAACAAAAGATATAGCATTTTAAAAAAAGAAATCGATTGCCTTCCGTTATTATATTTAATAGTTGTATCGACTTGTTTGAGATATATATGTACGTGACAAAGTGTCAATAATACCAAGTTGGCGTGATAATACTGTAGTGGTGCAAATTATAGTGCAGCTTTCCTTTTAAAAGGTAGATCTACGATAAACTATATATCTACCCAGTGATAACAGCTATTAAACGGGAATTAACCGTATCTACCCAGTGATAAACAGCTTTTAAACGGAAATTATTTATCAAAAATTGAGACTTATGTCGAAATATAAAATGTAAAGTAAATAACAGAAGAAAAATATTCTTTTTACGTACAGAAAATGTACTTAAAGTGTTGTGAAAGTTATGAAGGGATGTGTATGTATTTGAAAGTTGAAATGCATTTTATTACAGAACAAAGAAAGATAAATATGTTTTAAAAAATGTAATTAATATTTTTATATGTGAGGCAGAATTAATATTTCCTACGCAATAATGCAATATACATTCCAGAATGTTTTATATGTTATTTACATACAGTCTAAATGCATTTAGTATAATAAATTATTATGAACTTTCAATTTGTAAAACATATCTTTTATGAATATAATTAATTGTTATCTTTGAAATGATCATAATAGTGAATATATATATATGTATCTTCCTGTAAATCATATGATATTTTGATGAGTATTATTAAAATCTTTTAATAAATTTGTAGATACTTTTACTAATTTCTACTTAATGCTACTCTGTGTAATAAAATATATTGTTTGTTATAACACATAATGTGAATCAAGCAAAACTCATTCACCATGAGTACTTAAACGATTGATAAATTTTATTCTTGTTTGTTTCCATAAAACAAACTTCTACTATAAATAAGATTGAAAAGTTACACACGCAAAGAAATGGTAGTTTAGTTTTAAGGCATATTCATTTTTCATGAAAAATGTATATTCCGTGGTTAACATTATTTAGAAATATGTATGTTGTATGTATAATAACAAATTTATAATTTCGTTGTGACAACATATCTGACATTTTAAATAAAAGAATGTGGAAAAGAAGTATTTATTATTGTAAAATTATTTATATTAAAAAATATTGGGTTGGAAAGAAAGAGTTCTAAAGGTATTTATTCATATTTTTTTCTTGAATTTTGCTTTCAATTTTAATTCACAAACGCTACGAACTTTCGTTGCAACCCAATATCTGTGAATTGATGGTAAACGAGAATTGAAATTTAAATGAGTTTAAAATTCGCGCCGTTTTTGTCGAACTACTTTGGATGTACTTTGGACTACTTCAGACTCCTTTTGATTCAAAAGTTTTGAGTGATCGCTGCGAGTTGCGTGTATTTGTGAATTGAATACACATTGAACGAAATGCATCTATCTATCTTTCACAGTTTCATACACAGTGGCTACATGCGGCGTGCACGTTTTTGAGGTTAGACAGAACAATTTGTTTTAAATAAACATGGTCCGCAAAAAGATAGATAATCGCATTCGTGTTTTAATCGAAAATGGTGTTGCCACTGGGCACAGAACGATGTTTATCGTTATTGGTGAAAAAGCAAGGGATCAAGTGAGTAAAGTTGTTTAAAGTGGAATACTCATTCTAAATTAAAATTTAGATTACAATGGGTCACATTGTTACTATTTGTTTTGCTCACTCACTATAAACAGAATCAAAGCATTGTATTCTCTACAGGTTGTTTTACTGCATCACATGTTATCAAAGACTGTCATCAAAGCAAGACCGTCCCTGCTTTGGTGTTACAAAAAGGAATTGGGGTTTAGCAGTCACAGAAAGAAGAAAATGAAGTCCCTGCAGAAGAAAGTTAAATCTGGAAAGCTGGATGTCAACGAAGATGATCCATTCGAATTGTTTGTTGTGTCTACTAACATACGTTATTGTTATTATCACGAGACGCACAAAATATTAGGAAACACCTATGGCATGTGTGTTTTACAAGTGAGACTTTGAGTTTGGTATTCTTTTGCGTTTTATATCTGTTTTATTTACTTATTATCTGATTGGTATTGTTTAGGACTTTGAAGCGATTACTCCAAATTTACTAGCACGTACTATTGAAACCATAGAGGGAGGAGGAATCATTGTATTCCTTTTACAATCTGTGAATTCACTAAAGCAGCTATACGCAATGAATATGGATGTTCATCAAAGATTCCGCACAGAAGCACACCAAGTATATCATTCATATTCGTTTTATTAACAAATTGATTATTTTCGATAGTAACTTCATTATTTCAATCTATTACAGAATGTTGTGGGTCGCTTCAATGAAAGATTTCTACTGTCACTAGCATCGTGTAAAAGATGTCTAGTTGTCGATGATCAGTTAAATGTACTACCTTTATCATCTCATAATTTGAAAATTGAACCTGCTCAAAAATTACCTAATTCTGAAGAAAATGCAGAACTGGATGCTCTGAAAGAAAGCTTGAAAGACACACAACCTATTTCTTCTCTTGTTAATTGTTGCAAAACGATTGATCAGGTTGGTTGAAATACATTAAAAGTATCTATGATGTATTAAAGTATTTAATTTAATAACAAATGTAATTGAAATGAACCTTTCAGGCAAAAGCTCTTCTTAAATTTATCGAATGTATATCAGAGAAAACATTAAGATCCACTGTTTCTCTGACTGCTGCTAGAGGACGTGGAAAATCTGCAGCATTGGGATTAGCTATTGCTGGCGCCATTACTTTTGGTTACTCAAACATATATATTTCTAGTCCAAGTCCAGAGAATTTAACTACCCTATTTGAGTTCGTTTTTAAAGGTAAATTATTATATAAACAGAATAGTGCATAATGTTTTCTCGTGTAGTCAATTTTTCTATCGTCTTTAGGCTTTGATGCGCTTGGATATCAGGAACATCTTGATTACGGACTAGTGCAATCAACAAATCCTGAATTCAATAAAGCGACTGTGCGTGTAAATGTTTTTCGGGATCACAGGCAAACAGTTCAGGTATATTCTTTATCTGTACTGAAATTGTTTAGAACATTAATTTTATAATGAATATTATAAAGCGATTGTTTTCAGTACATTCATCCAACTGATGCACATAAATTAACTCAAGCTGAACTACTTGTAATTGATGAAGCTGCTGCGATACCTCTCCCTTATGTGAAAGCTATGCTCGGTCCTTATTTAGTATTTCTTGCGTCGACTATCAATGGGTATAAACACGATGTTTCTTACATCAAATAATTACTATACTTTTATTATAAAATGTACCATTATTCTTATATACACGAGTCTCTTTAAACAGATACGAGGGCACTGGTAGATCGTTGTCATTGAAATTATTGCAGCAATTACGTAATCAAACGGCTGGTTCTAATAAGCATGAAAAACTTGATAAGAAGCAGAATGAAAAGACCATTATCGGAAGACAGCTTCACGAACTTACTCTCGAAGAGTCTATTCGTTACAAACCAGGAGATTCTGTCGAGCAATGGCTATGCGATTTATTATGCTTAAATGCTACTACGAATGCGTCTATATTGTCTGGATGCCCACCTCCTGACTTGTGTCAGTTGTATTATATAAATAGGTACTTACACTCGTTGCAAGTGAATATTTTTATAGTGTTTTAATACATTGGATTCTTTTTCTAGAGACACCCTATTTTCGTACCACAAAGCGTCCGAATTATTTTTACAGAGACTAGTGGCTCTCTATGTTGCATCTCATTACAAAGTAAATATCATTATTATATAGTAGTAATAAGACTGTGGATTTTATGCGCTTACGGTGAAAATGGGTACCTACAAATTAAAAATTGTCTGCATCAGTCGTAAGCAATAGTTTAACCTTTCGTAATTTAATTAGTCAATTTCTGGTGATTCTCTTGAGTGTGTTTTAAAAAGTTGATAATAAAGCTGAGAATGGTCTTAACAACCTCAATTGTAAAAGTGCAAAAAGGATTAGTCGTTCGAGGGTTAATAATGATACATCTATGCTCCAAAATCTTCATATTTTCCCTATTCTAAATTGTGCTCACTAGCTTTTATCATAAATTCATAAAACCCGCAGTCTAGTAATAAGTATATTATAAGTGTTGAATATGGAAAACTTTTTAGAACAGTCCCAACGACTTGCAAATGATGTCCGATGCTCCAGCGCATCATCTGTTCTGTCTTTTGGGTCCAGTGGACTCGAGTAAGAAAACGTTGCCGGAAATATTAGTAGTAATTCAAGTAAGCATATAAATATGGCAAGGCATAATTAGTTTCATAAATTGAAGTAACTCGACTACTTCTTGCAGTTCTAATATTTCTGTAATGCATAGATTTGCTTAGAAGGTGAAGTGAGTAAGAACACCATAAATGATGGGCTGGTGCGTGGGCGTAGGGCAGCCGGTGATCTTATACCGTGGACCATAGCGCAACAATATCAAGATCAGGATTTTCCATCGTTAGCAGGTGCACGCATCGTTCGCATTGCTACGCATCCCGATTACCATGGGGTAAATTAATCGATTGTTTTCACAATTTAATTGTACGGAATATTTAAAATGACATCTATAATCAATAATTGCTGCAGATGGGATATGGCAGTCGAGCATTAGAATTATTAAAACAGTACTATGAAATGAAGATACTTAATATCAACGAAACCGCTTCAGAAACGCCTGCCACAGAAATCTCTAAGGTGCAAGACGAAGAAGTTGGTCTGCTTGACGAGAGGATTGGTAAAACTAGAGGATTGCTTAAACTAAAATTTTAGAGAAAAATTTGTTAATGTATTGTATCATTAGTATAGTTGTACTTTTCAGAACCTCGAGCCTCTTTACCGCCACTGCTTTTGAAGCTGAACGAAAGACGTCCAGAAAGTTTAGATTATTTAGGTGTGTCTTTTGGTGTTACTGAACCATTGTTGAAATTTTGGAAACGAGCTAGTTTTATACCTGTTTACTTGAGGTTTGTATTGTTGTCTGTAACGTTTTGTTTTTACACGATAGAAATAGATAATTATATTTTCGCTTCTTTTTAGACAAACTACGAACGATATAACAGGTGAACATTCTTGCATAATGTTGTACAAACTCAGTTCTGAACAACAGGACGACGTAAGGTGGCTGCAAGATTATTGGAAAGATTTTCGACGACGATTTATTACACTACTATCTATCTCGTTCAATGAATACCAATCTTCATTGGCATTGGGCATACTAATGAACAAAACAATTACTCTAGGAGTGACTAGTCAGTATATCTTCAGTAATGCATTTCTTTTTAATGCATCGGATTATTTTTAAATATAATTAGTTTCTATTTTTATAGCCTTAAAGAAAGAAACATTGGATGTACATTTTACATCATACGATTTAAAACGTTTAGCCATGTATAGTAATAACATGGCAGACTATCATTTGATAATGGATCTATTACCACCGCTAGCTCGTTTATATTTTTTGAACATGATGGGCGATACTCATCTATCGGCAGTGCAATCGGTAATATTATTTTTCTAATAGATCTATGTCAATTTAAAATCAACGTTATTTCCAGTGTAAAATAATGTCCTTATTTCCAGGCTATATTACTCGGACTAGGTTTGCAACATAAAACTGTTGACAAATTGGCAGAGGAACTGGATTTACCGTCTTCGCAACTGCTTGGTCTGTTTAATCGAATTATACGTAAATGTGTACAGTATCTAAATGGAGTTGCCGAAAACTTTATTGAAAATACTATGATGAAGCAGGATCTCAATACTGACAGTGTGCAACTTAATCCTGTTAATGGAAAGAGCTTGCACGACGAATTAGAATCTGCAGCTAAGGTTCAGCAATCTTTTTTTTCTTAATATTAGCTTTACAAAGTACTAAAAGCGACTATCTTACATTACTTTGCTATTATTTCTTATCTAACATTTACAATTCTTTCCTCTAGGAATTAAAAGTAAAGCAAAAAGCTGAACTGGAAAAATTGAAAAAGGAAAATTTAGATCAATACGCCATTAAAGGCTCGGAAGTTGAGTGGAAGGACGCTCTTTCCGGAAAAAAGAGTAAAAATCTCATATCAATAAAAAGCAGCGAGAAAAAAATATCAGAAGATGACAGTGCCTTAGAAGTTCAAAAGAAGCAGTCTAAAAAGAGGAAAAGACATTCTTTTAAAACTTGACGAGTGTAAAGTATTTTAAGTATAACCACACAAATAAATAATAAATCGGTTATTACGCCTTGAACTGTTTATTTATCTTTTAATTACGAAACAATATAAAATTGAGGTATTTAGTTAGTCATATATTAATTTAGCGTTACTCAAAAAAGTTATTATCCACTATATATTTTATACATTGGCAAATCAAATTCCTTTCGTGTTGGATAGATCGCGAAAGCAATCTTTCTAATAATTGCGAGGTGTACGGTTGCTTTTTCTTTACAATTGTTCTTTGCTCCATAACTTTTGAATGCTGATGGGATTTTTTATTTTCTTCATGTTTCTGTTTCGAAATTGTTACGTTCGTGGTATCTGAATTTTCTTGGGAGGCTACATTCAAACATTGCTGTACATCTGTGATTCCTTCCACATTAGTAACAACTTCGCTATTATTTTGTACTTCGTTCTTTTTAATATTACTTTCTTCTACAATACTATCCTCCAATCTTACTCTTTTAATTGGTACTTCTTCAGGTGCATCGCCTAAAAATATGATTTGCAATGTGTAGCACCAAACACCACCAATCTATCAAGAATTATTGATCAACACTTGCACGGCCATTGGTGGGTCTTTTTAGATTCAAAATTTTCTATACTAATATTTACGTAAAACTGGTGATTTAATTAATTTATTTTTTTAAATATACCAGAATGTACCGTCGACGACCGTGCGAGTGTTAATATCTATACTCACTTTCATCAGACGCACTCCCATAATCTGCTACCAAAGTAGGCAAACAAAAAGTATTGACAACCGGGTTGCTCAAGGGAGCTGGTGATTCTTCTTCGTCAGAAATAAAATTAACACTTTCCTCGCACTCATCACCCACAATTTTGTAATCAGGTTCATTCTCCTCTTTCAACTCTGTATTTCGTAAACTTACTGAAATGTTTAGTTATGTATAATTATAATTAAATAAAAGAAAGAAAAGTAACGTTAATGATGGAATATTTACATGTTCCAGGAAATTCTTTTAAACCTCTATACAATTTCTGCTCTTGCACAGTATCAGAATGTATTTGTGCGGATGATTTCGGTATTGTTCGTTTCCTATTTTGAAACCGTGACGATTTCTGTTTCTTTCGTTTTGTAACATCTACCTTTTCCTTAATTATCTCTCCTCTTTGCGATTTCTCCATTTCTTCTGCTTTCCGTAATTCTACATTGGCTTTCGTAGGATACCTCCTGTAATATTAGTCAACAGTTACATCTGCAAAGATTTCTATTTTAATACTAGAACTTACTTTTTTCTTTCCATTATCCATTTTTGAATGTCTTCAGGACTCGAGACATTTTTTATCCTATGATATAAACCACTATTGTGCTGCATGGTGATGTGTTTCTCTACAAGCATTGGATGAGCAGAAAATGTACACCCATCGATACCACAAACTCTATGTTCTCTTTTATGTTCCAAAAGAGCATCCTCCGATGTAAAATCTCTGTCACACAATTCACAATAATACGATTCACACTCCTCTGAACTGGTATAATGTTCGTCTCTTTGATCGTACGGCTCTTCGTCGCTTGAATAAAGATGAGCCTAAAAACGGTAACTTCGAATATTCTTGTACATCATGCACACTGAGTCTCAATGCAAAAAATACTTCTTAATATGTGACCATTAACACTGAATATTCCATTAATTTTTAACAATTTCTATATCATACCTTTATTCCTTAAAGTTTTGTAATATCTATCGATGTTGCAGAACTTATTATTTACTACTATTAAGGAATAATATACACTTTTAGAATGTTTTCTCTCGGATGCGTTAATGTAACACTAATACACAAAGAACTTCTTCATAAGAAGAAACAGTATCTCAACAAAGATTGCCTTCTTCCCAAAATCGAAATATGTTTTCTTGTTCGTGGAGGTGTAGAAGTATTTTTTCAGAGTTGCATAAATATAAATAACATTTGTAACATATCACAGAATATATATAAATATATATACATGTAACATGTGTATATACATGAAACAATGATTACTTGTGCAGTTATACTTCATCATATGTTACACGTTTAAATGTTTTTCCAGGGTATTCAGAAATTCAGTCTTCACGTTGAGAGAACTGATACAAACGCAGATTTTTCCATCTATTTCCTTGAGCGTCGATACTCGACTCAATTTGTCTATCGTCGATGAAAATTTCCTTTTTTGAACACAACGTACATGTAGTATGTATTACAATTGAAGAGATACAAATGTGAATTGTAAAACAAAAGGTAAAATTGAGAAAATATAATAGAGCTTAAAGTACATATTGAATTCTCACTGTTAATTATTTTGGAAGAGACTAATACATCTAATAGTGCACATTCTGTAGAATTGACTTATTGCATATAAAGTATTGATTAAATCTAGCATGTGTTCATTTTTCACTGTGTGCCACAGGATGTATCTGGTCGATAGAAAATTTTAGGAAGACAGTGTGTATATACATCTCGTATGAACGGTTCTTTGATAGAGAAAGAGATCATTTTCATATTTCAGAACGATTATCCGACGCCATGCGCTTAATTGCTGTTACTTAAATGGATCACAGAGTAATCGGGGACACCAGATTTAGAACTTATAGAAATACGATTTATTCTTACAATACGCATATCTTAATTACAAATTTATTCTTGTTATCCTGGATTTCTTTTATGGAAGTCATATATATTATTGAAATTAATAAACTGTACTCGATACTACAACACATTCTAACGAACAATTACAAACATTGTCATATTCGAATACAGTGCCACAAGCTATGTATGAAAAGGCATTTAATTGTAATTCTACCAGACAAATCTTGGTTTTACATTGCCACACGATGCATTTTGAAAAATGTGTGAACCAATGATCTCGAAAATTTGTTTTTGGACAAAAATTTACAATAAGGAGTACTATAGCTTGCAGCGCTGTATACTGGCCAAAGAACAATTCAAGAGCTTCACAGGATAGAGTTGCTACAGGCCAATTACTAATGTATATGATGAAGAACAAATAATTAGATGTCTAATACTACTATTCGTGAAACTATGTAAAATAAGAAATATACAAAATTTTACATTTGTAAGCGTGTACCAATGAGTTGAGAGGACACAAAACAGTTTCAGTTTTCTTTCGTTATATAGTGTAAACAAAGACACGATAGAATTATCAATTATTCAAAAAGATTAATTAAACTCTATTCTTTCAAAACTAATTCATTACTACAGTTTAATTGGCATGCACTTATATTATAAATGCTAAGAGAAGAGTGAAATATAAAAAGAACTTATATTGCAATGTAATGATATTTTACAAATGACAGAAAGCGGATAATACAATTTCGTTTCTCGACAATTGAAAGAAATGATACAGATATCTTCAATGGGCAGTATTATCAACATACTGCACAAACGTAAGAAATAATCAAATCGTTCTGAAGTTTGAAAACAGAATACTTGTGTATGTAATATCAAATGTTCAATTCTTTATAGGAGGAGTAGCCTGAAGCTTAAGACTGTGCCTGTTCGCTGGAAGGCTGGTTCTCCTCCGTTAGCTCCGTTTGTTCTGATTGCTCAGTCGCATTCTCAGTTTTCTGAACACCCTCGGATTCATTCGCATTCTTATCGTCAGTTTTTTGACCACCCTGTAATCAAAGCAATTTGTCAACTATGGTGGAACAGTGTCAGATTAAGTACATAGAGCCAATTAAATATACTGGTCCATCATAACTATGAATTATATAAATTACAGAAGATACAACATCGATAATGATAATAATGTGATTTCGCTAAAAACATTTAACTCAAAATAGTGAAAACAAAAATGAAAGGATATACATCGTTTTAAAAATACGATCGAGTATGGTTGTAAATTGGAAAAAAATCGATTATTGACAACTTACTTAATTATTTGTACGGTTTACTTATTTAATTAAGTATAACATAATTCCTAGCTTTGTATCAATCATTTTATGAAAACGAACATATAATGACAAACTTCTAAACAAAAATCTTGTACAAGAAATTACTATCAAGAATAGAATATTCTTAAATTTTATAAAAAATTCTTGAATACTTACTGCAAATAGCTAAAAGAAATAGAGGGTGTATTACTGTGCCTATGATACACCGATCACAGTCCTTAATCGATATGTTAATATAAACAAGCAATAGAGAAATTTAAGGAGAAGATATTAATTATATAACAAATTCGTACGATTATATTTCACTTGATTGTACAGGGTGGTCTACTTTATTTGGTACAATTAAATGCACTCTATATTAGTAAGAATGATTATACAACGTAAGCAAATATATATTAGAAGCAACAGAATGGAATATCATAACTTCATGTCAAAATTACAGTTTCAATGAACCTACAATTGGTATTTAATAAAAATTCCAAGGTATACAATAAGGAATTGTAATATCATTAGGAATAGAAGTATCTATACAGTTAAAATCTGAAGATAAGAAAAATCATGTTTTCGAAAATTGAGAAATATTTTTGTACAGGCTAATACAACAAAAATTAAGAGACCTTGTTTTTAAATTATGAATTCAAAAACTCTGTATAAACACTTTTTCTCCTAGCTACATACATTAACAATACTTTTACGCAAATAGAAGATTGTAGATGTATTACTTTTTTAATTGTAGTATGTCAAATTATGATCATAAATGATTTTTATGATCATTCATTACTCTCTCATTAGACATACTTTTCAATTAATATCTTTTCCAAAGTATACCAGAAATCATATTTTCGATTATTAGTGTGAAAAAGAACATAGTTTATTCGTGGAACTGTTAGTTCAAGAAAAAGAAAGCATTAACTTATCCTCTATCTGTAAAAATCAAATAAAAGAATGTACCTGTTCCGGATGTTTTGCGAGATAATCATTTTTAGCTTCTCTGATCATCCTGGTGACTTTGTTCCTCAAATCCTTGAACTCTTCCCACTCTTTTGCATCTTTGTTCTTTTTCGCCTTCGCGTAAAGCTTATTTTTCTTTTGTATTTCGCTACGAATTTCGTCGGTCATCCATGGCTTCTTTAGCTCTAATTCCTAAATAATAATATCTTCTAGTCAGATCTTGTACTCACAAACTTTACAATCCAAACGAATTCTCAAATACCTTTTATCAAATATCAATTTGAAAGAGCTACTTCTTTATAATGGTGTCATTAATCCGCTAAATTATGTTTTACATATTAACATAAAATTTGCTCATGATTTAAAGGTCCATTCACTGACATAAATATACTTAAACTATGGCTTACATGCTATAAGTACTCTCCATGCCTCACAAGAAGAGACATCTCACAAGGCAAGGACTATACATTATGAAATGTTATGCATTCATACTTACTTCTAACTTGCTTACTTTCTTCACGTTATTTAGTGTCTTGCCCTTAGCGTTGCCATTCCCTATGGAAAAGCGTGGTCTCATATGGGGTAAAATTTGGGGTGGCATTCCTCTTCTCGACCAGGGCCGCATAGGTGGTCCTCTGGGTCCAGCAGCCCGGAGACCCATCGGTGGAACCATTGGAGCCATACCCCTGACTCTTGGACCAAACAATGGCATGGGCCCAGTGGGTCGATTCACACCACCTGGTCTCGGTGGTGGTGGCAGTCTTTGTCTCATGGGCCCAAAAACAGGACTCATGGGCGGCGGTGGCATCCTTGGAGGTAAACCGGGAGGTGGAAGCCTACCGCCGAATCTTGGAGGTGGAGGAGGTCGTATACCAACTGGAGGCACTCTAGGCCCTAGTAGAGGTCCCCGATTCAATGGACTCATGATTATCTTCGAGACTGACCCTACCGAACCGTATCCGTATCTCTGGACGATCGACGCTTAATGGACCGCCAAGCCCGAAGCTTTCGCCACAAGGTTAATAAAAGCAAACTTTACACACTGTTTAGCTACGAAATAACTGTTCCGGAACTAAAACTTCACGTTTATCAGCTCGATCCTCACCGGCTTTCAGTGGAAAACGTATCGCGGCGTCGATTGTGGACATAGATATCGTGAAAACATTACGGATATTATAAACGTAAGCGTACAACACCGCAAAACCGCAAACAGCACAGAGCTTGCGCCACAGTCATGGTCCGACGCATTTCCAGATGTCCAAACTTGCAACTTTTACGAGTCAGCAGACATACTCTATGATCACATGCTCTATTTATATAGACTTCGGATTTTATGCATTTGTAAGAAAAATGAGCGTGTGTAATATTAATACTATTTTCACCACATTGAAATTATTAATGAAGAATATGTATATATATACCCAGCTAACCAGGCGAACTTAGAGCCACGTCCGTCCGAGGGCAGAGATCGGCAAATCATTGTCCAATCTACGCTCGGAGCTGCTCACGGCTTGATTGGCTCAAGTTTGGACGTCCCCCTGTCCACGCATATGCGATGCCAGTGCCGTCCGTAGGACGAGGGATTTGGACGAGGGCATGAGGACGGGCAGGAGGACGGCACGAATCCGGCACCAGGACGCTAAATGTGCCGTTATGGTTCACTGATGTGGCGAATATCGCACAGCAGCACCGTCGCATTAATGTGGCTGGCGAATATTTTGCAGGTTAGCACCGATAGCGAAGGTAGAAAATTGTGCGGCAATGCAATACAGCTACTGTAGCTGGCGAATATCATTTTACAGGATAGCACCGTCAGCGAAGGTAGGTCGCACTAATGTGTTAGATGTCGGCGAAGTAAATTGATATCGTACCAAATATACA
The DNA here is from genome assembly GCA_963971365.1 of Lasioglossum villosulum. Lineage (NCBI taxonomy): Eukaryota > Metazoa > Arthropoda > Insecta > Hymenoptera > Halictidae > Lasioglossum > Lasioglossum villosulum. Next base: position 6,757,673 of record OZ020497.1, on the reverse strand, counting down.
GCGCTTGTCCCTTTTATTCACATTCATTCTCGACAATTCGAATTGCTATCGTACCAAATATACAGCGCTTGTCCCTTTTATTCGCATTCATTCTCGACAATTCGAAATACCCATACAAATTTTATTAAATTCTCATATTTATTTTATTTTTCCTTTACTGTGATCTTTATGCGAAATAAAAATTGTTTGCATCCATTGCAAGAGACACAAGCTAAAAATTGCATTGCCGCACAATTTTCTACCTTCGCTAACGGTGCTAACCTGCAAAATATTCGCCAGCCACATGCGACGGTGCTGCCATGCGAAATGCGCCACATCAGTGAACCATAACAGCACAATTAGCGTCCTGGTGCCGGATTCTCGCCGACCTCCGGCTCACGTCCAAAACCCTCGTCCTACGGACGGCACTGGCGTCGCATATGCGTGGACAGGGGGACGTCCAGATTTCGATTTTTGGTTAGCTGGGTATTTATATAGTCTATATAAGGGTTATAATTTGAGATCTCAAGGTCGATTTACAAAAACTACTGAAACGAACTCTAAGTGTTTCCTAAAAATGCTGTCGCTCCTTGGAAAGGATAATTCCCGAGGTCATTTCAAATAACATTTTTCCTATATATGCGAAAATGTTGTCTACAAAAAACACGGACCAATCAGAGCGCGACTAGAGTGAACGGATTTCGACTCGGCGACAGGTCCCGTTTACATGATTGACTACTTAACTTGCAATTTTAACTTTTTGGCGCAGATGGCGTTGGAGTTCGCATTTTTGAATTCGAAATAACCGGATAAATACCTATTTATCTTACATAAAAATAATCTTTTATTTCATAATATTATGCTCCTGAATCTCGAAAATAAATTTCATCCTCGCAAGTATTAAAATTTTTTAATTTCAGAATGATTAAACATATAAATGGAAAATCGTGTTTCATGCGGACCCACCTGTATCCGGGATGCGTTTAAAAGTTTGAGAACACGAATCGTTACGTCGCGCACCTGATTGGTATTCTCACGGTTTATGAAAGACGTGCTCGTCTCATTGGTCTATTCGAGCAACGCTTCTAACGTATCGCCAGCTGTTGAAGTTACGTTTGTTTGAAATCAAACGGCAACTGAAGTTTGTTCGGTTGCTTGGAGCTTACGAAATTAGATTTGCCATGTATGGACTCTAGACTTGGCCGTAGCAAGAAAAGGGCATGTTAAGTGTCTGAAACAAGAAGAAGAATAACTTGGAAAGAAGAAACGCCTAGTTAAAATATATACATACATATATATATATACGTGTAACATTGGCAGAAAATTCAAACACAAATAATGGACATGATTCGGGTACACGAGGACCAAGAGAACCGTATCGTCGATATTCGCCGTGGTAAAGAGAATATCAATGTGCCTCTTCAAGCTCAAACACTGCAGCAATCGAAACGTGCAGTCCTTGGCGTTATTCATAATAACTGTAGCCGCAATTCGAAAGTGGTATGTACACCATTTTTTTCGTCCACCCTCCCGCGTTTTTTCTACTCGAAGAATCGTCATTTCTCTGCTTCGTTCACAATTAAATATCACGAATATTCGTAGAGGACGGAGATTAAACACTCTCTGAAATTATTTGTTGCTCTTCTTATTCACCAAGGGGAAAAAAGTACAACCGTCGCATGTTACATTCGTCAGGGTCTCTCGCTCACCTTGTTCCTTTTTTAGCAGGAAATTTATAAAGATGAGAAGTATGCCAAGACAAAAGCAGTTATTCCTACTCAATTTGAACCGTTTAAAATCTACGATGAGAAGAAGGAGGATGTTATGTTCAAGATATACGAGGATAAGCTAGAAGAAGAAACTTCCGTCGTATTAAGAGATACGAGGGAAAAGAAAGAGCTAAAAGATAAACAAGATCTTCTGTCCGAGAGAGAGAAGCCAAGATTAGAAGTGAATCCTATGATTGTTTCAAATTTGCAAGCATTTTGTAATGCTAATATTCAAGATATTCGTCAGAAGAAGCAAGATGAAGAGATGTTTCACCATGATAGTCCAATGTCGTTGGAGAAATCTGTTCCTTACTCGTCTTCCTTGGAGAAAGAACAACAAAGAAGAAGGTGTTCGATGAAGGAGAGTCAAGAGATCTTTGATGTGGACGAATATAGGGCTGATATATTTCAATATTTACGTGTTGCAGAGGTATAACATTCAATTTACCATAATGGAGTTCATTGACATAGTTATTTAATTTTTTTTATTATAAATATTCGTTTACAATTTGCAATACTTGTTTCAGACCCAACATAGACCAAAGCCAGGTTACATGAAGAAGCAACCTGACATAACATACTCCATGAGGTCTATACTTGTCGATTGGCTTGTCGAGGTAGCCGAGGAATATCAACTACAAACTGAGACGCTTTACTTAGCTGTTTCCTATATAGATCGCTTCCTGTCGTACATGAGCGTTGTAAGAGCAAAATTACAACTTGTCGGCACGGCTGCTATGTTTATCGCGGCGTAAGACACGATTTTGCCTCAATATATCTTTTAATGAGTAGACTGTGGATGTTTATGCAATTTCCAATTTTTTAAACAAATTTTAAGAAAGTGGTAGCAAATAAAATTCTATTTTCACTCGTAATAACATTTGTAGATCGAAAATAAATAAAAATCGTATTAAAAAAAATTTTTAGAAGCCATAAACTCATAAACATTCGCAATCCACTAATGAGTTTAATGAAAATTTTGCTCCTAACATTACATTGGCCATATTAATTACAGAAAATACGAGGAAATTTATCCACCAGACGTTGGAGAATTTGTATATATCACAGATGACACGTACTCAAAAAAACAGGTACTACGAATGGAGCACTTAATCCTGAGGGTTTTATCTTTTGATCTAACTGTTCAAACACCGCTTACATTCCTTATGGAATATTGTATTAGCAATAATCTTTCTGAAAAAATTAAATTTTTAGCGATGGTAAGTGAATTTTCAGTATCGATCGTTTGTCGTGGTGTTAACAATGTTTTAATTCCTTTCTTTTTGTACAATTTTTCAGTACTTATGCGAATTATCAATGCTGGAAGGTGATCCGTATCTGCAGTTCTTGCCTAGTCACTTAGCTGCGTCCGCATTGGCACTTGCACGACACACACTGCTGGAGGAGTTGTGGCCGCACGAATTGGCACTAGGAACGGGATACTGTTTGAAAGATCTGAGGGAATGCATTATGTACTTGAACAAAACATTCTGCAGTGCATTGAACATTCAACAGCAAGCAATCCAGGACAAATATAAAAGCAGCAAGTGAGTTTTGAAAATTATATATTGATTTATATCATGATATTTCACAACCGAGAGTCAATTGTGTATTTTTATCTAGATATGGACATGTAGCATTGCTATTACCGCAACATATGGATTATGTGACATTGACCTCCGAAGACGAAGAAGATAATGCCTAATATTTACCAGGTATTGGGAGAGAAAAGCAAAGCATAGAAGAATCATTAAATTACATATTTGGGGATAACGAACCTCCCACAATAAATCCCGTTTAAATAGACTAGGAGGGGATTAGGGGCAAGACTGACCTATTGTTTCACAAATGAAATGTATGAGTTTATTAATCTATTAGCATGTTGAGTCACTATGCATTGCCGGAGCAAACGTAACTGGCTTTACTCCACACATTTCGCTACCGCCTATACTCGGTATAGGTTGTAGGTAAAAATTTTAATAACAGTCTTTAGAGCTCCGTCATTATATTAACGAATGAAGCTCTAAATTACGTTATTTAGGAATTTGTATTTTTATAAGTATTTTTTAGATGATTGTTAAACAGAACATTTGCTTTACATGATGACTAAATTTCGTTGCCGATGATCTATCATAATAATAGGGGATGTATGAATAATAACTGTATTTATTGTTGATATTATACTGGAAATGCTACTTATTATAATGGAGACACTTCTATGCATGATAACGATTCCAACGTTTGTCTGCGTGTACGATTCTCGTACAGTTATTTATTTACGGTACTCGAAACTATCAGAATGGTCGTGTCCTACTCGAATACAACATATTCTATAAATATCTCGTTTATCATACCAGACTTGTACAATTATCAAAATTTATTGTCACATACTATGATTTAACTCCTTTGATCTTTAAAAACAAATTTTAATATAAACAGGGGTACTTGGTACTTTATGATAATATAGACAGGTCTATATGATGTAATGTTCTGTTATAAAAAAAATTTTACATAAAGACTCCGCTGAGAACAATTAATATATAAGATACGGAAAATATATGATCGATTGTATAATACGTTTGATAAATACATTATGAAAAACTCTAAACTAAAGCATCAATGAAATTAAACGAATTTTGTCACAAAAATTAGAGACACAAATTACATTTCATAAAAAAAAAGTGTTATGATTTTACTTTATTTGTTATAATTTAAATATTCCTGGAAATATGTTTTCGTAGTGAGTATTATATTATTTCTTTCACTTGAATTTTTCCAAATATATATTTATGGTATTGGCGTTTCGTTATTGTTGTGCGTGAGTATTGTATAATGCGTATTTTACAGTATGTGATACGTGTTCGCATATGTTATGACCTAATTCTCTATCGTATGTATAAAAAGGAATAGTCAAAACGGAAAACTGCATGAATATAGCCAATATAGCTTTGTATAATAATTGATAATAATCGCAGAGAGTTGGTAGTACTGGCTTCTATCCTTTTAAACCACCACATTCAATTGTGCGCATGTGTGCGTTGTAAGATCAAACTAGTATTGACGTTGACAATTTGCAGTTGATATTTGGTAGGAATCTAAGGAAACGACTGTTGGGGGTGTTTCCCAAAATATTAATCACACATTCCACAATATTAGAAAGGTACATTACGTTCTACACGGCATTATAGAAAATTAATTTCGATTAGATAAATTCTTTTCTTCGGCCGCTCTCTTTTCTAAATTTATTCGATGTTCTACATGGAAAATACATTTTCAAATAAATGCATGGTTCTAGGTTACCTTCAATATAACTATTTAACTGTTGCGTTAGAGATATTTATTTAACTATAATTTAACCTCTAAGACATTTCATGTACGACGTTCCATCAATTAAGAGATTGCCACTATATTAGTATAAAATGACGATGACAGTACCGAAAGTTGTAAAGTCATAATTTCATTTTACATACGTCATACCGTTAAAATATATTTATTTACAATATCGTGCATAGGTAATATTTATTTCTTAAATTTCGAAATGTTAAAGATAATATATTTTTTTTCACAAAAGTATAATTTTTATATTTGCCTTCTTCATTTTCACTAATTCTGTTTGACGTTCTTGTTAGTTGATATGGATGCGTTCGGTGACAACTTTGTCATTGAAGGAGAAGTGGATCCTGTGGCAGAATTTGTAGCGAGAGAACAGGATCAATTAGCAGGACTAGAAGATGAAATTCCACCGGTTTCTATGTCTACTTCTTCGACAGGTCCAAACGCAAATGGTAAACAATATATCTCATTTGAATTATTGTAGTCCGCATTGACCCTTTTATGTTTAGACATTCAAGCCTGTGTATATAGGTCCACCTGTCTCAGAATGTTATATTAGGTTGGCAAGAAAGTAATTTCTGTATTTTAAGGTGAAATAGAGGCCAATTTTTTTATCCAAACAATGAACTTTAATGAATAAGATATTTACCCTTTTGTTCAATGATCTTTTGAAAAAAGAATAAATAATAAAATATTTTATTGATTAAAGTTCATTGCTTGAATAAAGAAATTCGAGTTCATTTCACCTTAAAATACCGACATTAACATGTGTATTTTTAATGTTTGCTTTATTAGTATTCTTTTAACTATAAGAAACTATAAGATTTAATTAAAATTTAAACAGTGTGAATCAATATATTATGACTCTGAAATCCAAATGTCTTCCAATTTTCTCTATTATTCCATATTCTATATAAGTTAATCGCATTCGTACATAGTGGAATAATGAGTATATTACTAAATCTCTGATAGATATTTTACCTGAAAGTTTTGGCAATTTAAAAGTTGGCCCTGGTGGGGATGCTGAGGGTAGCTTTGAAATAATAGATGCAGTTGGTCAACCAAATGAAACGCAACTACCACCAGCTACAGGTAAACACTATCATATTTTACTTTTAATAAATCATTGGGGAACTATTAATGAACAAAAATTAAAACATGGTGTTTATTTAGAAACTGCATCTAAACCACCATCTGTAAAAGAGGAACCTGAAAAAATACGGAAATGGAGAGAAGAACAAAAAACTAGATTAGAGGAAAAAGGTATTAATTACTTCTCATACAGCTTAATTTTCAAAATATATTGAGAAATGTCTGAAGAAGGTAATGCAGAAAAGGTGTCTCAGTGTCTGTGAACACTGTTTAAACATATCTAAACGTTTATAATTATAAAAATGTATACTGTTGTATTTAAGACAGCCTATGGAATCGTTCTACGTAAGAAACATCCACATAGCTTTTATAGCTAAAGTAGAAAAATTCTTAAAGTGAAAAATTTAATTGTTCTGCAAACTGAAGGTGATAGAAAAAGGGTACTTTCGGGGGGATTCGTGTTCGTCGAACTCTGTAAAAACCACCTGTATTTAATTATATTTTTCCACAATTAGATGCAGAAGAAGAAACAAAGAAAGAAGAATGGAGGGAGGCTGCAAGGAAAGAGTTAGAAGAATGGTATAAACACCATGCGGAAGCTATTAGTAAAACAAAAACCACAAACAGGTAATATTTACTGTTGCTGTTTACTTTGATTTCGTTTTCTGCAATCAACGCGACATATTTTTTTACTAATATAGATATAACTTTTAATCGCGCATTTGTAGACGCAATTAAAAGTGTTTTTTATTCCGTCTAAGATTATAAATACTTTATTGAATTATTTTAAGAGATCTACTACATGCAATTATATTATTTTCATTCTGCTTCTTAGGGAATCAGCCAAGTAAGTTATACTATATTTTTTTTGCATGTATAATTGCATTGCAATGCTGTGTACTGTATAGCTTTGCTTATACAATTCACAACGCCAAATGCTATTGATTATCAGAAACATTTGACACTTTCATATGTCGTCAGCTAGCTGCTTTATAGTCTTGACTTATAGAGATATTTTACGCTTGATGCAATTATACGTCTGTTGTGTATTAAATTGTTCGAGAGGTATAGGTACCTAATCATGGAAAGATATGGTTCATCATTGAAATTATCTGTTTCTTATACAAATTAATGAGTACTTCGTTATCGTTAACTGTTTTGAGTGTCATAAATGTATTTTCATTTTTTTAGTAAAATCATATATCCCTCTGGGTTTATGATATAAAAGGAACGTTTCCGTAGATTTTGTTACAATAGAAGTTAGAATTTTAAGAATTCTTAGATTTCGTATTGTTACATACACTACACATAAAGAAAACAAATAATGTAAATGTTAACTGCATATACTGCAATTAAAATAAATACAATCACCGCATAGAATCATTTTTGTACGCCTCGGCGTCATATTTAATATGCTACTTTTATTGATAGGAACGCCGAGAAACAATTCGTTGCAGAAGCCGATGAAGTGGAGCCAGGAACAGAATGGGAACGCATCGCGAAACTTTGTGATTTCAATCCAAAATCATCACGCACCTCTAAAGATGTTTCACGGATGCGTTCGATCATTTTACAATTGAAACAAACTCCACCTTCCCCGGTCACTCTTTGATCGAATTAAGAGCCGGATTAAAGCATAGATATACAGAATATCAAACGTATTAAACGAAAAAAAGAACAGTGTACGCAGGTTACAATATCATTGGAAAAAAAAGATCGTATCTGATCGTCTCATGCAAAAAATGTAATATTACTGTGAATAAAGATTATTAATTAGCAAGTATTTCCATAAATATTAAATTTAAAAAGTATGTAATATAATTATCAATGTGCTGAAAATAAAACGACAAAAAAGTTGAGTATAATAGTTTTCAGCCACGTTACACGCATATGCGTTCCGATGTAAGTGGTACAAAATTCATAAAACCAATGTACGAAGTTCTTATAGATTATTTTAATCACATATAAAATTTGTTGAAAATATATCTCATTTGTCAAGTTTTTTTCAAATACACTAATGTTACTTATAGGAATTATTGTGCGTAATACAAAAAAGTTTATACAGTTTTATTTTTTTACACTGTTCAATGCCCAGATACTTAGCATCTAGGGTGTCAAGAGCAATTTTCTTCTGGATAGCCTTGTATTGTTAGTTCTGAAACGGATAATGCATTACATTGTTACCATGTATATTATATCATACCATGATATTATATTTATTATATTATTGTAAGAGAGATAAAAATATTGATAATGTGTTACAAGTGGTTACCTGTGTGGATCACGTTTCATAGCAAGCTGCATGTCTTGTTGCCAACGATAAATATTAGGATATGTAGTAGACTTAATCGATGATGGTACTGCGTAATAAACAGCATAATCCGCATTTGTTGGTGAAGATCTATAATATATTAATTAAAATATTATACATACATATATACAACAGATACAAATGTCCTTCGGTAGCCTTACCCTTCGAGAAAGGTTGCAGGACCTTCCTCTGCAATATGCATTTCATCATCAGAACTATCAACTATTAATTTTGGTGATGATGGTGGCGTAAAAAACTCTGACTCATCTAAAAAAAAGGAAAGAGATTGAGCAAATAATATTGTTATTTGATTCTATCTAATACAGAAGAATATTTTCTAATAATATTTGTAACATCTACCTAAACTATCTTGGTTCTCCACATTGAACAACGAGCATGATTGTAACTTATTACATATATAATCTATTTCGTCGACTTGTTTCTCTTCTTTTCCTACGTTCGAATTCTTTCGACTACAATGCAAGCTCTGGGAAGAATTAAAAAGATATGAAGACAGATGTTCGAAACTATATCATCCTTATTGTTAATACCTGACTGTATTGAAGTAGCTGGTCGTAAAATTTGTGTTCTAAATATTTCTCAAGTTTTGCTAAACCTTCCGAGGTACGAAAATCGGCGAAATCGTTCAAGAATTGCCAAAATTCCTTCCATGGCACGTGATATTCTTCTGCTAGATCTCTGAAAATAATATTCTGTATTTCAATATTCGTTTTATTTAAAAGCAGCACTGACAAGAGTTCAAAATTAACGATTGCAATCAGAGATGTGCGAGAACCCAAGAATCCCGACTATCGGGTACCTCACATTTTCGGGTTCCCGCATACCTCTAATTTTAATGTACCTTCCAATTCGTTCAAGTCCCTTCTCTGTGTCTTGTAATCTTAAAGCTAAGCTGCTAATGGGGCTACCAGGTTCGAGCTCACAAACTCTTTTAACTGGAGTCATCATACGAATACTACGTGGAGGTGTTTTCCATTCTCTCCTGAATTCCAACGCACGAGATTTGGTCATTGGACCAGCAAATGCACGTACTTCTAAACGTGGACTTAATGGATCCATTTGTATACTCTATAAAAAAAAGTGTTTGAAAAATTTTCTAAAGTACAAACTCAATGCGTCTGCATACCATTGGACTAGTAGGAGAAAAAGGTTCTCCTATAACAGGTTGAAACGTGTTATCATCTGATCTTAATACAGGTACATAATACTGATCTTCCAGTAATAAGCGTATCTCTTTCTTCAATTCTTCGTCTTCTTGACACGTTCTGCTACATATTATCTGTAACGTTCACAAATAATATGCAAATTAAGAAATACTTTTGCAGAGAGCTACTAAACACTACTACAAAAATATAAAGAGAATACTGAAAACATTGTAATGAAAAGATACTGAATTTTTATTACATGTATTCTCTGATTCAAGTTTTTAAATATTTTTATCACGTACATCTATTGGTAGTTGCTTATACTTGTTTGGTAATGTTTTTATGCAACATGGATACGAAACAAGAACTTTGACTACATTTTTCAAACCAAATTTAACAGCAAAGTGTAATGGTGTTTCATTCAGTCCTTTATCTGGTGTATTTAAATACAAATCTAACATAATCTGTGCTCGGTCCACATAACTCTTGCATTCATCGCCATAAAGTAACTTTATAAATTCTGCATTTCCAACAGTGTTTAATATTAACTCACACATGTCTGGTTTGTCTGCTCTGACTGCAATATGCAATGCATTGTAACGACACCCTTCCTATCGAATATTAAAGAATACATTTTATAGTTGTTAGGAAATGTAAGACATTTGAAAATAATAATAAATATGATATATTACTTGTAAAATTGCAGGTGTGTCGCCGCTACCAATTAAATACCGTGGATTTCCCCACAAAGTAGTCTTTACAGCATACAAATCCCCATCTTTAATTAATTTTCTAAAGCCCACCAACTCCTGCGATCGTGGTGCCTTAAAATTACTCGACTTTTCTTCTATAACAGGTACTGTCGCGGGTACTGTACTACTATTGTTATTATACAGAGTTTTTTCGAAACCTGTCTTGGCATATTCTTCAGCCTCTGAACGTTTTTTAAACGATTTCAAACGGCCAGTTTTGAACTCCTTAATTATTTTCAATGCTTCTGCTTTGTCCATATAAACCCGAACATTTTCTATAACAGAGCAACGCATAATAAGAAAAAGGGAGAAAATGATCAAAAGCATAACAACATACGAATGCATCGAATGTTTACCTTTCACATTGTTTTCTGTGGTTACATTTTCTTCGGGTATATAAACAGCATGAAAAATGATTTCATTTGACACATTAGAATTGCCACAAGTCATGTTCACTGTTTGTAACATTTGATCGTTTTCATTCATCGCAATTTGTCCCTTTTTAAAAGTATAGTTTACCTCCGAAAGACATTTATTGGTTATGTGTCGGATTATGATGTATTGTAAAACGACGCGCATTCATCCTAATGTTTAAAACTTTCTACAGTATATCTTGCACATTTTATTGGACTGCAATTGACGTTGTTCGTACTGTTTTTACATCAACAATATTGTTTATCCAAACACGTATCGCAAAATAGTTCACAGTGTATCTAAGTACCATTGATAACTTTCGAACAATCTGGTAAACTGTTGTTTATAATATTGAATAAAATAACAGTCCTCCAATGTATTATAAAATATGTCTTTGAAAGGATGCAAATACAAATATGAAATATAAAATCTATTCAAGGTTAGGCTTAATTATTACAATTAGAAATCATAAACATGCACGCTGCAAAGACCATGTATGCTTGCTGAATCGATAATCCCTAATGTCAACAACTTTGTTACATTCAATACGAATTATTAAAAACTGACTACCGCACTGTAACTGTCATTTATAAAAGCAACCAATCCTAAACGGGTTCGAGGCCATCAACCAATAATTTCAACTGTTTTCTCAATGTGTTTACGTGTTCTTTACTCTTTGAAGTTTCAAAAATGATCATACAGAATCCTACTGGAAGAATGCGCATTGATCGAAAAAACGGTATAAAGAAAAATTTCTTACTGACACCAGAATATTATTAAACATAGAGTAATCGGTCGCTACATTAATTTTAGTTTAAAACATACTAACTTGCTAAATAATGCTGTTTATTATAAATGTAGCTATTTAGTTGAAATCTGGCTCCCTATTGGCTGTCTAACATTGCACAGAACAAATTGGCGCGAACTACAAAGTTTACTTAGCTTGAATTGTATTGAAAATTTACATGCACCTGTGGGATTTCCCTAAATTTCTACTACAAAGCCAGAGTGCATACAATATATATGTAAAACAGATTTTCCAATATTTAAAATTTACAAGGTTGCATGCAAAAATAAAAAAACATTTCTTTCAATTTTTTTATTAGGGCCCTTATGAAAATTTAAAATATATGTTTGCTACATCCCGTCCAATTCATATTTTATTGTATATAGATCATGTTTATTATGATATACAGGGTGTTTAGAAATATTGTACATTCTTGATAAACGAAAAACACGAACGAATCAGAACGCGGCTACAGCAGACGGATTTCAGCTTGTTGACATATCGTCACGTTGACATTGGTCGAGCCAGTATTCATCAGCTGTAATCGTGCTCTGATTGGTCTGTGTTTTTCATTACTAATCGTTCCTCAACAAGACTGCTTAGGAAATTCTGGAAAAAGAAAACGTGACTTCAAATTACCTATTATAAAAAATTGTGAAAAATCTAAATACATTCAGTCATGTCATTTTTATAAAAACAATGTGTGTCCGACACATTTTGTCGCCGGTACGGACGGTACGGTTAGGGGAGAGGCTCGATTGGACACAGTACGATTGCCCACTTAGCTATTGGGAACATATCTTTTGGAAACAGCATCATTGGACACATCCACGGACCTAATGGACACATCTCTATTGGGCACAAGTAGCTATATCTATATATAGAGATTAGTTATATTATAGAGATTATATTAGTTATATTGTAGAGATATAACTACCCTATCCTAACCCTATCCTAACTTTATCCTACTTGTCAAGCCGGCCCGACCACGCATACGAAAATCAAGGATTAGTCTTTAAAAATTGAAAATTGTTTTTCGAGTCGCCAAAAATTCTTCTGGCAATCGTCATTTTAGTAAAAAAAAAACCTATTTTCAAAATTTCATCTAGTTCTGAGAATGGACGTAGACGGAAACTTCGCCGAAATTTCGAATAATGTACTAAATTATCCATTAATTTCATTTGGTCTCGGTACATTTGTGTCCAAAAGTACTGTGCGCAATTCTATTTGTGCGCAATTGAGATGTGTCCAATCCTTCATGTGTCCAATGATGCAGTTTCAAAAAGATATGTGCTCAATAGCTAAGTGGGCAATCGTACTGTGTTGTACTGTCAATACTGTGTCCAATCGAGCCATAACATTTTTGGGCTACTGTGTATAATAAACATAACTGAACATAACCTACAATCAAATAGAACGGCCACGGAGGATTCAGGCATAGACGAAATGCAAACGACACAGATTACAGATGGTAAATAGTATTAGCGGTAGTGACACAGGCGGGGCAATAGTGCTAATGGTGGGGTCGCGTAAGTGCTAAAGGAAAGGGAAATCAAATAGGAAATGGGAATTCTCTCGGCAAGCCTGCTGGGTGGGCGGAGCAATCACCACACCATCACCGCTGACCAATCAACGGTTCAGTAAGTATTTACAAACCACACGCGTCATCAAACGTGTATTATCTTGCTAGCTGTTTGTAATGATGTATTTTTTTTCAATCGAACTTGAGATTAGTATTGAGAGTTTCGGAAGACTGTTGTTGTCCGCGAAGGACTACCGATAGTTCGACCTCGGACGTTGCCGCATATACATCGTCGCGAGCGCTTTCCTCACCGACTAATGTATTCATAGTGTCGCGTAGAAAAAGGGATCAGTATTTCTTTCCTTTTTCCACGTGAATTTGTTACGACGACTATTCCTGCCCGCAATCTATAATAAACAAAAGGAGAACGGGCTAACGACACACGGACTGCGGGTACAGGAGAATTTCGAAATGAATTTGTCGTTCGCTGGATGTGGCTTCCTCGGTATTTACCACGTTGGTGTGGCAGTGTGCTTTAAGAAATATGCTCCACACTTGCTCTTGGATAAGATTAGTGGTGCATCGGCTGGTGCTATCGCTGCTTGTTGCCTTCTTTGTGATTTACCCCTCGGTGAGTGAACTCCTTTGTTTATACAATCTCACCGATATACATAGCATCTTAAATAATTAATTCGTTTAATCTCGTCGCTTTTATGTGGCCATTCCATGCGTGCTCAACAAATTGTAGCACATCAACAATTGATCTTGCTGTTGGTATTAAGGGGTTAGGGTTGCAACTGAAAAATCAGACCGTTTTTCTATGCAAATTCATTGACGCGAGTTTCGGCACTACTTTCACAGCCGTGTGGACTATAAAAATGCTTTGTATGTTTAAAGAAGAATGTCATTTCGGAAATTCTGAAATATATTACAAATTATACCATATTCTCTCAGAATCTTTCCGTTGCCTGATTCTTTTTTAAACTGATAGAATGATGCTCCAACGTTTAAATTTTTGAATGTTTCGGTGTACTGACCTAAATAATAATAATTTGAAACATTACCGAAAAATGTTCTTACCATTGTAGTGTCGCTCTTCGGTGAAATTTTGAAAATAGGTTCTTAGATATAAACAATATTTACGAGAAGAATTTTCGGTTTCGGTTAGGTTTGAGTATTTAAAAATTTTAGGTCATAACTATCGAGTTAATAGAAGTACTTCTCGTAAACATCGTTTTCATACACAATGAGAGTATCTTCAAAGATTTCAGTAAAATCGGGTCGGGCCGGTTTTCGGAAGAGACGTTCTTAATTATATAATTGTTTGTGAAAGATTACATTACGTTGAAAAGAATTCGGTGTATCATAACCGCAGTTCATTGCCATGATTGTATAATGCAACTAATATTCCTGAAAGCTGCAAAATTATTCATAGATTTCATAGTAAAGTTGGTCATCCGTTGGATAAATCTTATAAGTAGGTCAAGCTTAGAATCGGCAAATTGGAAGTAGTAGCAAGAACAGTTATCAAATGTTTTTCTTTGTGTGTAGGACTGGTAACAAACGTATAACATTGCAAACAATTACAATAATAGTATCGGCACGAGCAAAACTACGCACTACGTACAACTTTTTTATACTGATAAGCAGTTAATCGGTTTGAGCAAAAGAGCCGGGCCCATCGTTACAACAACGCGTTATCAGAGTATTGTCTATATTTTTTTATTCTTAATTCCCAGAATTATCTATCAAATCCTATTTATAAAATAGGCTCCTCTATACATACAGTGGGTGTACAAAGTGTTCGTACACCTTTTAAAATGGAATAATTTTTTTATAATTGTACCAAACCACCTGTTTTATTCTAATTAATTAGAAGCATTGGTTTATGAAATGCTATTCACAAATACATTACATGCAAAAATAAAAAAGGCAATTTTTAACACTTTTTTATTTATATATAGATCTACAAAATATATATTTTAAATTTTCACTAAGGATCTTCATAAAAAAATTAAAAGAAATGCTTTTTCTATTTTTGCATGCAACTTGTAAATTGTAATTATTGGAAAAATCTTTTTTGCAGATCATTTAGTAAACCAATGCTTCTAATTGATAATAAAAAAATCAAGTCGTTTGGTACAATTATAAAAATTTGTTCTACATATTTTAAAAGGTGTACGAACACTTCGTACATCCACTGTGTACAGACTATTTAATTTTCATCGACTAATTTATTAAGTATTTAGTTACATTTTAAAATAATAAACTGTATCCAATATAAATCTCTAGGCAGTTTCATATAAATTCTTTTATACAAAACAATTTATAGCTACAATTTTATTTACATCGTTTTAGAATCATCTTTCGAACAGAAACACGTGTTGCAGAAAATGTAATCAATCGGCGACACGTGTATCAAAGCGTGAACGCGTTTAAAAGTTGCTTTGACCTTGACGAGGCGAAAATTGTGCAAGTTCGATCCCGGTTTTATACAGGATTATAGATAAATGTTATTTGCTACTTTTATATTAAACTTTGAACGCTAATCCGAATCCCAAGCATGAATCAATCGTTATCGATCTTATCAACGCCTTTGTTTCGATAGGCTTAAAACGATTGGTCATATTTCCAAGGAACGGCTTAATATCTTCAGAAAAGTCAATCACTCTTTCTTAACTGGACAGCTGCATACGGATTTCACAATGTTCGACACCCGTGATAAACATTAATTAAATATTAAATGTCGAGCGGATACAATACGATCCTAGACCCGATCTACTGGTCGTGTTTTATTACGCGGAAAACCGCGATTATCCTTATTAAATGAAACAGCAGGATGCGGCGTAATAATATTTGTAGCGAATGGTGCCTAACAGCATCTCACAATCACTTGCATAATCTATGACGCAAACGTTTTCATAATTGCCTGATATTTGTTCGGGAGACACGCATCGCATTTGAAAACAGGTCAGACTCGTGTCTCAAGACGAAGCGCGGCGCGCACACGCAGATCGTTCATCCGGGTGAAAAACATTCTAGCTATAGTCATCTACAACGTAAGCTTCCCGACAAAGAGCTGCCTGCAAAAAGTATGGCAGCGTCGACTCCCGGAACGGATGTTTCTCCGAGTCAAACCGGAAAAACACGTTCGAAGTATATTTACACATAGTCCAATTTACATTTGACCCACATATTCTATAATATCGCGTATCACTTCCTATCGCTATCAATTCAATGACCGTTAATTTAAAATGCTAAAGAACATATCAAATTTATTGCTGTGGCCAGTTGTGAAACCATCCGGCGGAACAGGAACCTACGTCTATTTACAAATAAACTATTTTTTCCTTTCTACACAGTGCAAGTTTATTTGCGACCAACTGTCTTGAATAAATGATTGTTTTTATCAATAGCTAAGACGAATAACAGAGATCGTTTCGCGGTATCGCATTTTTGTTTTTTACCAAAGCAAAAACAACAAGGAAGGAAGTAATCATTTACCTCGATAGGAGAGCTTGATTCGGAAAAATGCGCGCGCGTTTCAAAATAAACATCCGATATCTCTTGAGGCTTACATACTAATCGTAGTCTGTAAAAGACGTTTTTTTTTTAAAATCTACTTTTAATACTCGAGGTAAACATACAATTTATTATGGTAATATGATTCGTTTATTGATTAAGAAACTGCAAAGTATCTCTGGGGCGTGTTTATCACTGTTGAGGCGACTTAATGATTTAGCGTAATATTTTCCAGCGACGTATAGACAGGGCCGGCGCGAGGCGGGTTCAGCGCGTTCGCGGAACCCGGCCCCACGTTTTGTAGGGCCCGCGGTCTACGAAAACTCATCAGATATTTTGCAGGACCCTCTGTATACTATATTGAATATACGAGTCTCAGATTTTTTGTCTCTGTTTTTCGAAGACAATTGCCATCTTGCGGTTCGTTGTCCAAATCTTAAATCGCGTTTCATTCGTTTTAAACAAAGACGCATCAGGCTATCCCATTGCTACCGTTTTCGTCAATAAGCCAAGAACGATTTACATCTCTGGCTATTCTTTCAATAGAAAGCGAAATAGCAAATTCCATCTCTTTTGATGACGTCATCACAGAATTTGCGGCGAAAAAAGCGAGAAAAATTATTTAATATTCATTTTACAAAAAATATATGTAGGGTAACTGCACCAGTGAATGAACATTTAAGAAATTGTTCAAGAAGATATTTTATGTAAAAAAAAGTGTGAATTATCAAGGAATCTCATATATGCCAAATGGCTCGCTATACTTCATTTGTCAAAAATGAATGAACACAAATAAAATGAAATTATTATTATTTTTCTTCATTAACCGTTACATAAAAAATATAAAAAATACCAGTCAATGAACACTACACTCTAGTAATTGCACAACGATAGTCCAATGAATGAACAAAATAACTAAACAATATTCTCCTATTTATTTAACTCTTTAATCACAATTTTATCGCTAGTATGCCGTCCGGGTTAAAATTTGTTGAAATATACAAAAGCGTTCATTTACTGGTGCCCGTTCATTCACTGGTGCAGTTACCCTAACATACTTTGTACTTATAATAAATAATTTCTTATTGTGAAATTTATGTATAGGATTTGAATGTGTATTCAGGCCCCGCAAAATTTTTGAACCCGGCCCCGCAAAAGGTCACGCCGGCCCTGCGTATAGATAAACGAACTAATTTCCACAGGAGTCTAGACTAGAGGTAGAAGTAGACGGGACGGAACGTTTGAAACGTCGAGTCTCTCTTTGTACCTTTAAAACGCGTCGTGACGTGCATTATAACAATGGAGCGTTGGGTCTTTCAGGTAAATGACCACGAAAATTCTCGGTAACGCGACTTTCGGGATTTATGGAAGGTCCATTGTTGTCGAAAATTGGAAAGATTTTGCCCGGAGACGGAAGTTCGGTCTTGATAAGCAGGGGGTAACCGTTTTATAAATACTTAGGACAGTAAAGTAGGGAAAAGCCCCAAAAGTAGGTAGTAGGTAGTTCTTATTTCTGTTCAGTCGACAGCTGCTATGCACGTTTAGAAGGCTAGCTTTCGAGATAAGTTGAGTACGTATCGTTGAGACCAGCCCTTTTTCGGAGCTTCGAGTACATTTTATCTCTGCACTTATTTGGACACGGTATATACATATAATCTGTGTCATACGATATAGTATCAGTAACATAGTTTAAGAGCACATTGTTGCGAGATTATATCCTCTTGAAAAAGATAAAGCCTAGTCTATTCTTGATGTTTCAGTTTGAAGTACTTTCTTTCCCCTTTTGTTTTTCAGACACACGTGTCTATTACATTCTATCCGTGGAGATGTAACAGCGTTTTCTATGAATTTAATATATAATACAATAGCTAATATTGCACGTGAAAGTATTGTACAGTAGCAAATTAATTTCTCTTTATCCGATTGTTATATTATCTGATACCATTTATCGAAGCGATGGTTAAAGTCTAGATAATCATTTGAAACGTAGACGTTGACTGCGATATGTCGATTAATTTTTTTAATACGTATATCGTAAGAAAGTTCGAAGGATACCTTTTAATTGTATTTGATATTAAACATTTAAAATTTTGTTATATACATGGTAATCATTTTGCCGAATAATTTTAATTCTACCAAATTTTCCGGACACGAATAAATTGTAGTTTGAAACGAAATCTGTTTGTGAAGTCAACAATTTGGGAATCCTAATCGCTAAGCAAGTGGACAGTATGCACCCACTTCCGTTCCGTTTACCAGCATCGATAAATGGGACTATTGTATCTAAATCGAACAAAGGAATGTTTGCCTTTGTCGGAAGGCTATGCTAACTCGTGCGATAAAAGATAAGAGCTTGTGTACATATGTATGTATGCGATCTGCATATAAATATTATTCAACTGTTTTTAGAAGACATAATTCACGTCAGATTGACGAAATCAATGAGTAATAATAGGCACGCAGAAGACGAAAATTTGCATACATTTGAATCATTTTTTGAATTATTAATTACAATGCAAGACAATGCTAATAGTTACTTCGGATCTATCAGAATATTTCCTGCTACAATTAAACATAAATTATTTTCAATTTGGAAGTTTTATTAAATTATTTGTTACAATTCATTGTTTCAGTTACGTCGAATTTATTGTTACAAATTTGTTCGTTAAATTCAATGAAATCTTGAAAATTCTGTTTGCAACCGATGTCAAACATTACTCGTTTTACTACATTTATACCTACTGCGACAATTACAAATAGTTGTACTACTCCTGATAAAATATTCGATTAACAATAAGGGTAAAAATGTAAAAATAAATGTTTCTTTTTATACGGTACAGAATGGGAAAATATTTGAGCACGGTTCGAAAAAATGAGAAAATAAAATTATTTTCTAACATTATCTTCAACTATTCAATTGTATCTCGATCGTAAATATTAATTAATCTTGAAATAATGTTATCGGCGCAACGATTTCGATCTATTTTTACAAAAATATAGCTATTTTACAATATATCCGACGTTTCGGTTCTGATTTGAACCTTTTTCAAAGGAAATTGCGTCTAAAAAGAGAAAGGGAAAAAATTTTTAATTCAAAAAACAAAGTAAGAAAAAATGGTGAACATTAAATCGTATAGTTAATGCTATATGATTATAAATAAAGTTAATAGCAAGTATGTATTAACTAATTTCAATTTACATTAATTACATACGATTTATTGTTCACAATTTTTTCTTACTTTGTTTTTTGAATTAAAAATTTTTTCCCTTTTTCTTTTTAGACGCAATTTCCTTTGAAAAAGGTTCAAATCAGAACCGAAACGTCGGATATATTGTAAAATAGCTATATTTTTGTAAAAATAGATCGAAATCGTTGCGCCGATAACATTATTTCAAGATTAATTATCTTTAACGTTTTAAGGTACTAAAAATTGTTCTAATGCTTTACTGTTGAACTAGAAATTGTTGGTACATCTTTAATGTGCATCAGCATGTCTCTAGCCAAGGGTAACACCACGCGTGGATAACATTTGGCCTTCGCCGCGTTGAACGGCAATTAGCCAGGAAAGACGTAAAATAAATAAAACGTGTTTATAACTGTAAGAGATAGAGATGAAGCAAGTGCGTTTGAATTTACAATCTCTCCACTCTTTCTCTCTCTCTCTCTCTCTCTTTCAAATGCGGAGGCAGGTCACACGGAAGCACAGCATAAAATGTAAACACGCTCCGTTTCGAAATCGCAGACGATACTGTGCTCGTGTCTCGTTATACGTTTTCTATTGTCAAACGAAGTACAACGATATTTGCTTAAATAGATAAAATGACCTTGCGGCGTCCATGACTCTTCTACCGGGACAGTTTATCTTTGCGGAATCCCAGCATGCCTCCCATGATGATGATTGCGAGATCCGTATCACTGTTTTTCATCTCAACAAACATATTTTTCGGAATGAATCGATGAACTGATTGAGAAATACTTCGGTATTCACGGTTTAGATATCGTGATTAACGTCCAATCCATACACGATAAGATAATCGTGTCCCTTCTTGATTTTTGGCATTATCGTGTCTGGAACGAAACGATAAACAGTTATTTAACTAAAGTTCGTTTTTTACAAAAATGAACTAAGATAGAAACATGTTCCACTCGTCTAAATAAATCGTTTTCACATGATAATTTTTAATAACATCCGATTTGTTTCCTTACACGATAACAGTTGCATGAATGTTTATATTGTTTCTTTATTTCAGGGGAGATTACGAGTAATGTATTGCGTGTAGCTCGAGAAGCACGACAACGAACTCTTGGCCCGTTCAGTCCATCCTTTAATGTACAAGATATACTGTTAGAAAGTTTGCAGAAGGTACGTACCATTTACGGACGATGATTTTCTAAAATACTAAAACAAAAAAAGGTGTTTCACAGAAAACTGAATGGTATGTTAAAGTCTTAATTAAATACCGGGCAATTATTATTCATTGAAATTTGTCGTTGTTAACAATAACGATATTTACATACTTAAACATTTTTTGGATAGGCAGCATGATAGTACAATCGGAATCTTTTAGTTCTCTATTACACAACGAATTATTTACCAGTGTAGACGTTAATACTATTTAAAAAAATTGTAAAAAAAAGATCCTATGACTAGAGAC
Organism: Lasioglossum villosulum; assembly: GCA_963971365.1. NCBI lineage: Eukaryota > Metazoa > Arthropoda > Insecta > Hymenoptera > Halictidae > Lasioglossum > Lasioglossum villosulum. The sequence goes on along the minus strand of OZ020497.1, from coordinate 6,736,370 downwards.
GTGTCACCTGATTTGCATACTAATTGTACATTTAAGAGCGTCACGTTATAAAAAGAGCTCTTCCATCATTTGGCGTCATACTACTGGGAAATACATACAGTGTGTGTACAAAGTGTTTGTACACCTTCTAAAATAGAATAACTTTTTTCTAATTGTACCAAACAATTTTCACATCATGATTTTTTATCATCAATTAGAAGCATTGGTTTACTAAATGATCTGCAAAATAGATTTTCTAAAAATTACGATTTACAAGGATGCATGCAAAAATAAAAAAGCATTTCTTTTAATTTTTTTATTAGGGCTCTTAATGAAAATTTGAAATATATGTTTGTTACATGCATGCTGAAAATTTCGTCGAAATCGATTAACATACACGCGAGCTGCAAGCGATCAAAAATTTCGATGGAATTTTCAGTATGCACATAACCACCATAGATCTACAAAAAATAAATTTTAAAATACCTTTTTTATTTTTGCACGTAACCTTGTAAATAATAATTTTTTGGAAAATCTTTTTTCATATCATTTCATAAACGAATGGTTCTGATTAATTATAATAATCAGGTTGTTTGGTACAATTCTAAAAAAGTTATTCCACATTAAAAAGTGTACGAACACTTTGTAACACCCAGTATATGAATAACAGTACTTCTTCCGGGTATTTTCTGATTACAAATTTTCATTTTTCTTAATAATATTTTCTTGTGGTAATTTATTGAATCATATGAATTATAAATGATTACCCGGGTACATGGGGTTGTCTGCAAACGGGCTAAAAGTAATAAAATATTATTTGACAAGGTGAATGGCATTTTGTTTACGATTGAATTTTCATATCTGTTGCAGTTCCTTCCCCACGACGCTCACATTCGAGTGAGCGGTAAGCTCCACGTCTCCTTGACGAGAATTTACGATGGGAAAAATGTAATCGTGTCACAATTCTCTTCTAGGGACGATTTGGTGGAGGCAAGTAAACGAGCTAGACTCGTGTATAGATGTTTGAATGCATATTTACTAATTAAATTATGGATTTATGACATAACTTTGATTATTTACAGGCACTACTGGCAAGTACATTTATTCCATTATTCTCCGGCCTCGTTCCACCGCGGTTTCATGGCGTCAGATACATGGATGGTGGTTTCAGCGATAATCTTCCCACACTTGATGAAAACACCATTACTGTTAGTCCTTTTTGTGGCGAAAGTGATATCTGTCCTAGAGATGCATCTTCTCAACTATTCCATGTAAGTCACTGATTATTCGAACAAAATCGAACGTATAACTAACGAATATTTGTTATTTCTAGGTCAATTTTGCAAACACTAGTATAGAACTGTCTAAACAAAACATATACAGGTTTATGAGAATACTTTTCCCGCCAAATCCAGAGGTAATTATTCTTATCTTGTTTTTGAAACGAGCTCTAGTTTTCACATCATTGTCAATTACATATTTATATTGCAGATGCTCTCAAATATGTGCAAGCAAGGATTCGATGATGCATTAAGATTTTTACATCGTAATAATTTACTTAATTGCACTCGATGTTTGGCTGTGCAGTCCACGTATGTTGTTTCCGAGACACTCGATGATAACATGGAATATGATCCCGAGTGTGTAGAATGTAAAATGCATAGACAGGTAAACATTTGGGGATTACATGAATACTGGAGGTCTGCGAGAACCAGGTTGAGACGAGTCGAGAATTTTATTTGGGATTCTAACGAGTTCTCAAATGTATCAGGATTCCCGAGAATATTAGGGATGCCCGAGAATATTAGGGACTCCAGAGAATGTTAGGTATTATTCTCAATCATGTTAGGGCCTTCGAATTCTGAAATTTTCGAATTCTCGCAGTCCTCTAATGATTACAATTTAAGCATATTAACTAATTACACATACGCTCATTTTTACAGGAAGCATTAGTATCAAAGTTACCTGAAACAGTTCTGACTATATTGCAAGATGCAATCGATTCTGCTAATAAAGGTCTAATTAACTGGTTGTTCAAACATCGAAGTGTAAAACTCTTATCGTTACTTAGCCTACCATACACTTTGCCTGCGGATGTAGTATATGCAACTTTTACGAAGTAAGCATCTTCTGAATTTCTTTATTAGTAGTTAGAATTGCCTACCGCGATTTTTTTAATGATATTTTTTATATAGATAACAAACTAACAACAATCGTGCGACAATGTTTACTTAGAGATACATACAGTTTAATTAATAGTATAATTACAACATTTTGCTTGGATACTCCAATTGAAAACTAACGGCATGTTTGTTATTTCTAACTGAACAGTGTGTTTTTACCTGGGTATAATGCTGTGATAACATATACATTTTAATTTATTTTTTTTCAATACGTTGTGATTAACATTGTGCATGTGGTCAATAGTATGATTGGTAACAAGACAGATACTCGCACCTTGGAATACAAAGTAGTTGGAAATGTACTTCTTAGACCTGCGCCAAAAGTTTCTTGTACTATCCATAACACGTCTTCTGGGTAAGCAGTTGCTTTGTACTTGCTTGCTTTGCACTTTTTTGCTTTGTGCAACTAATCTCGAGTTGTATTCGCAGCAAATGATTGTACATCTTACGATCTCACTAACACTTCTCCATTATTTATATTTACATATTCATGTACATGTTTTCATAATTTTAAACCATAATCGTGTGCATGCTCGTCCACTTCTGCTGTAGGAAACTAATCCTTTGCGTGTATTGCTTTTCGCGAATTTATTTTTTAAAAGTTTTTTAAGACGGCCATAGATCATTTTCAGATTCGTTTTAAATGCCCCGAAATTGCGAAGAAATCTGTTAGAATTGAGAACGTTTTTCTTGGAACAGTTGAGCGTGCTGTTCCCGAAAATTAATATATATTACGAACGAGTACCACAAACTATTAGGTGCCGTTTGGCTTTCACAGAGTATGGATCAAGTGAGTGTAATTATTTACATAATATACGTATTAATAATAACAATTTAAATAAAAAGAATATTTGAAATATTTCAGATATATATAGTAACGAAGTGATAGATGAGACTGAGAGTATGTACAAAAATCAAAAGAATCTAAATCTAACCTTACAGTACAATGAAATGTAAGTTGAGCAATTTTAACAGCTGTATTTGTTTAAATTATCAAATGTTATATATGTTGCTCGTACTTTATAGGCAACCATGGAATGCTAATAAATCAACATGTGTTATAAATATGTCTGATCTTACGCCAGTTGATGATACCTTAGAAGATATTCTGCAGGTATGAAATACAAATGGTCTTTTAATAACGATGATGAAGTCGTGCAAGCCTAATAATTGTAAAAATTATTAGGTAACTACGGAGCAAGAAGCTGTTATGGCATATTATTACATGGATGATAATAATAAAGTACAAGTAACAGAGATATACGATGTCACAGATTCGGACTCGCATGCAATGTTGTCTATAGATGAAGTTGAAACCAATAAGAAGTTGCAATTCGATGATTGGGATGATCCCACGTGGTATTCGCAACATACGCTTAACGATGGTAACATACTAATCAAATCTAATTAGTGAATAGCGATCAGAACGTTAGGGCTACTTGCACAAATACAGTGGGTTTACAAAGTGTTCGTACACCTTTTAAAATAGAATAACTTTTTTATAATTGTACCAAACGGCCTAATTTTTTTATCATCAATTAAAGGCATTGGTTTACTAAATGATCTGCAAAAAATATTTTGAAAATCTTTTTTGTTATTCCATATTAAAAAGTGTACGAACACTTTGTACACCCACTGTAGATTACTTTGGATTGAGATAATCAATTTTCAACTGCAATTCTGGCGCCGCTAAATTTTTCTTATTTTGAAATATTATTGGTAGTACTACTAAATTCGTGATACCCGGGTACCCGAAGTCGAAATCAGGTTGGGTAGTGGTCGGGTTGTGGTGGGAAGCCGAAAATTTTTATTGTTCTGAGACTGGAACGTCATAGATTTTCGTATTTCCGACCTGATATTGACTTCGGTTAACCGAGTATCACTAATTTTCGAGTCCCAATCCGAGGCTCTGGTACCTATCCAACCATCCCTACTATTTAACTAGAACTGGTAGTAGCGATGGTGAATCTGCAGAACAGTTATCTAACCCAGACCTATGATTTTTGGATATGCTGTCGAATTTTCGAACAACTTTTTAGTTACCAATTTTAACGCGTGACTTGCCACAAACGCACAAATATAGAGAAAACTCATTGTAGTTGTCCGACAGTTTTTTTTTAAATATCGTACACAGGAAAAAGTTGTTAAAAATGTTAAAATTTGTAAGCGAGTAGCTGTTCTGAAGGTTCACTGTATCGGTGTTTGCGAATTGCGAGTATAGATTTAGCATGTCCACGTTTTGTATTTTACAAAGAGAAATAAATATTAGTTCTAATGATAGACGTTTGATTTATTTGAATTTTGATAGTATTATTGTAAGCGATGGGAAATAACATTGAAAATGTTGTTTCAGTTTTCACAACCGAGTCTTTATACACTGATGGAAATCAGCAGAGTATGGAGAATTTGTCGGATATATCTTTAGACGATATTCTAGAAGGGTCAAATATTTCTTCCGACCCAGAGAGCGAATGGGCAGTGTCGAAAGATCCGCAAGTGATACAAGTTTCCAATCCTCCCGATAGCTGGCCAGAAGTGGATCAACCATCGTTGAGTGTATACGATAAATAATTCTTTTTACGATTATGCAGATGAAGGATGTGTATGTATATTGTGCAGATCTATCTTTTCTAACGTTACCAAGCATATTTATATATAATACTTTCACAATCAAACGATATCACATTGTAGCACGATTTATCACTGTAGTTCAATGTTGATATCGTTTGTTTTATAAACTTCTATGAACCAAGGTATTAGGAAAGATCCAATGTACACATAGACGCGTGCACAATTTTATAAAACAAAATAGTTTATGATCTGTGTTTTGTACGCTGATAAATAGAAGATACCAGCCACGTACGTTCGTGGGATATTAGAGTATCTTTAGTGGATCAGGCACAGTATTTTTTACTAGTAATGAACTTCGTTAGAGAAAGTTTATCGACGTTATTGAATACTTGCTAGGGCAAGTGATAGTAGATCTCCCAAAAAATAGACTGACTGTAAAAAACAATGTATATATCGTCGAATGGAAATTTGTTTCTGGTTTAATTCCACGTTGAATGATTATTTAATGATTAATATCTAGAGAGAGACAGAGAGAGAGAGAGAAAGAGAGAGGGAGAGAGAGAGGGAGAGAGTCGGAGAGCGATAGAGAAAAGAGAGAAATGTGCGTTGAACAAGATAGAGTATCAGTTATCCATCAAGTTATTGCCAGTTTTCTTAAGTTATGTTATTATAATTTTATGCACTGGACAGGGATTAACTATGTTCCGAAAGTACTTCTGTACACAAGCAAATCGTTGTGAAACCAATTGTACAATTAACACGTTGTGATAAATACTCAAGGAAATGATAAAATTAGTTATTTAAATTAGACTAAGAGAAAGAAATTTTTTGATCGCATACAGCTGGAACTGAATGCCAATTAACATACAAAGTTTTTATATCGTTTATTACTGACACGATCGTCGTTAAGGATGACTTGCTCATTTTCTAGTGATAAATTAATTATGTTTATTAAAGGATGAGTCATCTTTTACGAGTCATGAATATAGAATATTAAATACTGTTGTATGATAAAAGGCTTCTAGCAATTACTACTGTGTAGCACAATTTCTGTATAGAATATTTTAGTAAATTATTTTTGTAAGCATTATGGTTAAACAAAATAGCACTCTACAAATATTATTGTAAGACTATATTTAAGTACTCGTTGTATGATCGATTTATCAATTTAGAACAAATTTAAAGAAATTATTTCGTATATTAAAATTTTACAAACGAAACTATGCGTGTCATATACTATTTTTCCATAACTTGTTCTATATTATATCACTGCAGGATGATTTTTATTTTACACTTGTTAAATTTATCTATTCCCAATATCGTAACTTTTGTTATAGCTTTCAAACTTACGAATGACATTGCTTAATTAAGTAGCTTAATGAATAAAATTGATCGATTGAAACCTGAAATATATTTGAAACTAATAAAAGAATCGAAAACACTTGTATATCAAACTGATGTAACATCGATTGTTGCCATACTGCATTTAAACGATCAAATAGTAACGATATGAAAAGGGTAAAGACGAATAAAAAATGGAATATTTATTACATTTTTTAATATAAAACAAATCGTATGTATAAGTTATATATACAATAATTGAAACCGTCCTCAAAGCAATATTTCGAGGTAAAATGTTCTTTGTTTCTTGTTTTTGTTGCTTTCGTAGAAATAATTTATTGCACGAGCGCACAAAGTATGTACCTACGCTTAATTTTTATAAAATATATCGTTACCGATAAACATTGATCATTAATGACAAAAAATTCATAATATACAAATGCAAATTGCATGTATAATTAAAATCTCGTATCTCCGTGTGAAACATAATATACAAAAAGACACCTCATTACATTCCTTCTTGGCAGGCTCCAATTATTTCAATGTAATGTGAGACATTATTAATTATTTGAACATGTTCAGGCTGAGTCATCCCCTGGGGCAGATGTAGAATTTCTTTGAGGCTCGATTTGAGTTCTATTTTGCGCAGTCCCCGTTGCAACAGCTACTTTGTGTTGCGCAGCTAAACAATGTACTTGCTGGAGCTGTACAGGTTTAACTAGAGTTCTCTGTAACTGTAAAATGAACGAACATAAAATTCGATTCACAAAGATGTATTGTTTGTAATAAAACCAGTTGTGAGAAATATATATTCTGACGTACTTGTTGCTGTGTTAGCGTCGCCACACCAAGACTTTGGGTTTGTTGACTGCATTGCCCTGTAGAAGCTCTAGCATGCAAGGATTTTGTCAATAAAGTTTGTTTATTTGCAGGTACTACTTGGGAAGAAGATGTCGTCTGAGACGCCATAAGCACTGGTTTCGTTGCTGCTATAAAGTATATTGTTTTTGACATATCGCATTTCGTAAGGGACACATTTTATATTTCCTTCAGTGCAAGAAGATATTCAGAAAAAGAAATATGCCTATATACAGAATGCTTTACAGTAATGAAATCGATATACAGGGTATAGTAGAGGAAAGAAAAGTTCAAGTCATTATTTTTCATGTTTTCAATTTTCTGGTAACTGTTACCGAACACCCTATATAAAAATATTTCTTATACGTAATTTCTTCTGTGTTCCGGGGACACACTGTACATTAATGTATAGTTCTCTGAACGAACTTACCCATTATAGGAGTTAACACCTGTTTGTTACCAGATAATATCAACTGACTCGCTGTCACTGTCTTAGCCACAGTTACTAGTTGATTTGGCAAAACAGTAGACTTAACTTGATTCGGTTGTACTTGACGGGTCATATGATTAAGTCTTGGCCTTTGAGATCCAACAAGTTGAATAGCTTGTCCACCCTAAAATATATATGTTTCTCTCATTATAATCGTGAAATTGCAACAAAGAATGCTTCAGAGTAGATTACCTGCGACAGAGTGACAGAATTACTGCTACGTATGTTTTGTTGCGACAATCCTTTAACTCCAGAAGGTATTATCTGGGCTGAAACAAATGTGTTGAAATACACTGACTTTCACAATAATTATTCATCAAGTCGTCACATAAATCGTGTTATTTTTTTATCGCATTTCATGTATACGAACGTCAATGAGAATAATGTACAGTAGGACCTCGATTAATCGGATCTCGATTATAAACACATACGCGTGTAATATGATTATATTATGAATTATTATATTATTATTATATTATTCCTCAGGCTGTCTGTCTCCCGATCTAGTCGGTTAATCGACATCCTACTGTATAATCGAAAATGATTCTTACCAATTGGTAATGATAAATGAGTATTGGCAGGATTAGCTATTACTACCGTTGGTGTACTTCCAGCAATGGCCGTGGTAACAACTGTAGTGGCTACCATCTAAAAAGACGGCAATATTTTGTTAATCATATTTTGCATTCTACAACACGGTGATCGAAAAGTGCAAAACGCGTGAAATTTAAAGAAACTGACACTAGAAACCGTGGTGCAAGTATTGGTTGCGGACGATATAGGCAGGGAAACAATGACTCCTGTAGGTGTAACAGAACCCGTCGTCGCTGACACGTTTAGCGACATCGTAATAGGCTGTGATAATCCGGGAAATGATACCTGTCGTACAACGAATAGTACAGTAGTATTTCATCTTCTAGGCCATACGTAGAAATAAGCAGCTCTCCACAACCTGAACATTTTGAAGACCGTTGATCGAGTTTGGCAGACTAGTAAGATTTACGCCCTGCAAGTTTACGTTCGCCGATTGCGGTGTACTCATTGGGTTCGTAGACTGATTATTCTGACTGGAAGAAGCAGTTAATCGTTCGAGCAAAGAAGAACCGGAATTAATTCCTGGTATTGGATTATCTGCAGACGGCGTCCCTGTGGATATCAAACATGGTAGGTTTCGAATAATACATGCAGAGTGTACATAAATTATACGTCATGATCACCATAGCGGGATTCTACACCTTTGAAAATCGATGTCAACATTTTTCCTATTGCATCGTATAGTATCATTACTATGGTGGCCGTGACATAATTTTCATACACCTTATACATAGATTGTCAAACAACAATTTCAAATTTCGATCATGAATTCATCGTACCTGCTAATAAAGCTGAAAGTCCTGGCATGGATAACCCTAGGGTCGAAGTAGGATCCTGTACCCGAGCTAATCTTACAGCTGTTGCTTTCACCGGTTGCTGTTTACAACCCAGCTGTCCTGTTAAAGCTGAACTTAAACTCACCCTTACCTGCAGAAATACATTTGTTTAATTCACGTGGCAATTTTACGTTTTGAACACCAACGAATTTAATTGACTTACCTGGCCGGTAGTATTTGGAACATTAATAACATTTCCATGACTAAGAACTCTAGACGGGATGGAAGCATTCAAAGAGATCCTTCGCGGTTGAACTTTCTGCTGCGTTAAATTGGCAGGACTACTATTTAATAAACTAAGGATCGCAGCGTTGTTTGACTTATTCGTAGTCTGTGCACTATTGTTCATAGCGGCAGCTGCCGCATTAGCTGGAAAAATGTTTCGATACATTCTTTAGATTTGCTTTATGTTTTAATCGGTTTGCTGTCACACGTTTACGAATCGTTGCCAATACAAACGGCGACAACAAACGCGTCATGTAAACACAAATGACGAACCTGCAGCCTGTTGTTGAAATTGTTGAGCAGAATTCATGAGTGATGTTACAAGAGCAGTTATAGCAGGATTAGTGGAGTGTTTCTTAAATGGTACTTCATTTTGGCTCTGACTAACAGTTTCCGCGACACAATTTTGAGTGCCAGCTTGCAACTGAGCTTGCTGCACAAGAGGATAGTACGAAAACTTTAGTATAAAGTCACACTCTAACGCAAGAAAGAAAAGAGTGAAACTGCAAAACAGCTGCCTACTCTCTGATCTCGATGAATTTTGAATATGTTATAAAAAATTGTTCAAAATATCGATCACTACAACATGTACAAAAATCATCGAAATCGAAGGGTAGATGGCTGATCCGCAGGTGCATCAAACAAAGTATTATTTATAACACACGTGTCTTACCAAGACTGGGACGTTTGTGGAGGTGGCATTGTTAATACTATTGGTTGACTTTTGTTGGAAAACTAATATTCCAGATCCGTTGCAGGAGCTACCATCAGTTACCGACATTGTAGAATTGTCAATTTGTACAGAGGTGGAAGCGTTCGATCCACCGTTGGTCAAAGATTGCCCAGGACTCATTGATGTAGTCTCGTTCTGAGTAATAACTTGCGGTATATTTGTTGCATCTACGCATGCCAGATTATTTTGTGCAGATGTGGTAGCTTCTGACATAGCTTTCATCGAGGCTACTTGACCAGCCAAAGTGTTCAACTGGCCCTGAGCTCGAGATAAGATCTGAAACAATTATTGTTATACAGGGTGTCCCAACGCGAAATATCAAAAGGACAAATTTACACAAAAAGGAATAGCTTGTCTACCTGCTGCGCTACGTGTTGCGATTGAGCTTGCTGTAACTGTTGAGCCACTAATTGCGCTGCTTTCGCTTGTTGCGCCTGAAACCGCATACTCATATCAACATTATGAACGAATATATAAGACAAATTAACTTGTCTGTGCTTATTAGAGAAAGTTCGTACCTGTTGATGTGCTCGTTGCATACCAGGGGTACATGTTACACGAGGGACCTGCCCTGGTACAACATGTTTTATCCGAACATTTTTCCTACCCTCTTCCGTGAAAATTTCTGTGAACTGTTGGATATAATGATTTGCAAGAACTCTCGTACCTAACGTAAACCTGTACAAACGTTAAAAGCAAATTATTTGCTTGCCAAAATTGTTGGCGCGAATGCATACAATCTGCAGTCTATAATTGAAAATATACTGACCGACATGCAGATCCGTTTTTCTCTCCTTCACGGTGGTTCTTGTCCATATAAAGCTCTCCCAGGTACTCGGAATTAGAAGGTCTTTGCAGAATTGAGAGCTTTATGTGATCTATCTCACCTTGACTTCCTCCAGTTTCTAATATATACTCCTCTATAACTTGTGGCAAACAGTCTTTTGTTTCTCGAGGGCGCTCGTATGCTTTAGCAAATCTACCCATGGAACATTGTGAGATATAATATAACATGCTGTGTGAAAACAAAAATTTCTGTAAGAATGTAACGAACCTTAGAACATCGATGGGTGAATTTGGAGGAAGTAAGGGTGGGTTTGTAAGAGAAGGCGGTGGACAGGCAGTGGTTGTAACTACTCCTCTCTTTGCTCTTAATTTTTGCATTAAGTCTTGTATTGTTAATCCTTCTGGTTGTGCTAATTGCTCCAATTTTCTTTTGCGATTTACTGTGACCTGCAACAAACAATATTACAACCTTAATGCAGTTAATGCCAAAATACGAGTATAGAACGTACGAGAATTTTAGAGAGTAAATCGACTTACCTGAGAAAACTTTTTGGCTTGTCGCATAAGTTGGTGATCTGTAAGAAGGGATTTAGACTGCCGTAGTCTTGTTGTAGCTAAACTAGGTATAGGATTTGGATCCAAGCATAGAGGTCCCTGGGTAGCTGCAACTAAATGTGATTCTAACATTAACCGTTCTTCATGACTCCAGTCTCCATCACTAGTTAAAGTCGATACATCAGAGAGAACACTCTGAAATGTTAGAGAAGGTACATTAATTTATTGCGTTCTTCATGGCTGATGTTCCCTCAAGATAGCAACGCGTTTATCACCTGTGTTGTAGGCTTAAGAAGCACATGATGAACTTCGGCTTTAGTATGAGGAAATGCTTTTCTGTAATCTCGAACTTCAGCTATGATACAGCCGTCATAAAATAAATGAGAATGACTGGATTCCAGTTGCTCTGCTAACATTGCAGGCAACTGACCATTATCTATACATGACAGCAATTCACCCTGTTCGTAACCCATCAGTTGTGTTTCAGCTAATATTGTATTTTTATCATATTGATTTCCCTTATCGCTGTCGAATTAAAATTGTAAATTTTCAATATATAAAAAGAAAATTTCGAATCATCTGTACAAATTGCTCACCTATTTCTTACAGCTAATGAGTATCCTTTATTACCAGCATAGAGATTAACAATTAATGTGTGCAAACCCTCTCTTTGCACCAATCTCCCCAAAAGATCACATTCATTTTCAAGGTTGTTCTGTACAATTAAGAAGATAGCAACATTATCTCAGTATTATCTACACTACTGTGCAAAAGAAAGAAGCTCCCATTATAATTATAAGATATAATGACAAACAATATCTTTGCGTAGAGATTGTATTATAAATGATTGATTGATTTATTGCGTTTAAAGTATTAGATAATCTGCAATAACACATTCTCAGAACTACTCCATTAAACGACAGAATCCTTTTCAAAATTTACTGTGTGCTTATTTGATTTTTTATGCTTTTCTATTAAATACAACTGGGTGCTTCTTTCTTTTGTACAGCAGTGTACATATATGTAGAAAAATGACACGTACCAGGACTGAATCAGGAGTGGCATGAGGAACTTTGGTAAGTTCTTCAAAATATAATCTAGTTAGCTTAGACTGTATGCTATGTTTAGAATGACTCTGTTCCTTTTTTTGAGTGGATGACTTGTCAGATGTTAAGTTCAAAGAATTTTGTCCTTGAACAGTTTTCCAACATTTAGACACTTGATTAATCATATCCTGTGTGAGGAATGCAAACGCAAATATAAATAAATGCAATTCCTGGAATGAACTTCGGCGATCACCAAAATTATGGTTGTTACAATACCTGAGCCTGCCGACACGCATCTTCTAAACTACAGGCTGTACCAATCATTTTAATTTCTGATTGCTAACACCATTTAATGTCATATCTGATACAATAATAAATCTTCAAGATCTGAAATAGTATTATTAAGTTTTAATACAAAACAAAACATATTGCAGCACAGTTTAAAATTAACATTAGAGAGGGCTATTTTTTGAGCAAACAGTTTTATTACACTTTTTAATTAGGTTATAGTTTTGTTTGATTCTATAGCAGTAGTGCTATAGAATTATAATTTTACATGGAGTAACAGTTTTATCATGAAGCAATATAACATGTACTGATAAGTGAAATTATCATTATTATTATCTAAATGAAATATACATATTTGAATATTATGTTAGAAACGCTTTGATACAGCATATAGATAGATTATATATTACAGAGAATTCTATTGAAGTTACAAGTAAACAAGGAAAAGCAATTGGAGTAAAGCTTTGTAGAACATACTTTTTTATATACAAACATAAAAGCTAAGAATTTAATTAATTCTGACATAGAAACGACGTTAAATCCTCCGGATAAGAAACGTATTTGTGTATTGTTTGTTGATGAGTCTAGTATGTTTCTTATCTCATCTATGAAATATTATAACAACTATTTCAAATAGAGTAATTGTAGTAACTGTGACTAATAGTTTTACTAAAAGAGTATCGGCAATCGGAAACTAATATCGAATGAGTGAAATGTACGAAATGGAAAAGTTATTTACAACAGGGAACCGTGGGTACGGGAATATGCTTTAACCACAGCGTGAGTCTACCGAATGTCAAAACAAGCACGCTACCTGAGAGGTTATGTAAATGTTCGTAAATTAACGTTACGTACACAGAAATGCTTTCACCGAAATGTACATGTTGTATTATTTACCTTGAAAGGATCCAAAAAGTGATCTAATGGTAAACATTGGGCACAGGATGTGACTCAAGTCAATTTCCTTGTCATAACCTCACACCGATTGATAAATAATACACAAATTTACAGACAGTGAGAATACTTGTCAACAAGTCCTGATGTTCAGCGAAAATTATTTGGCGTCAAATAAATAATATTTACAAGTCGGAAACGTCATTTTAGGACACAATGTAACCTATTATACAAACACCACACACAAGCATAGACTGGAAAACTGATCACATTTCTCTCTGGCCAGATATTCAATTCACATTTCGCGAACTCGGCCAACGTTAGACTATCATAAAGGTCAGTTTGTTGTTCCGCGTAGAACACTGACCTCATAAAAAAATACATGCGCGTGAAAGATAATTGATAAAATAGTTAAATAATATCGCAAAATTTGAATAATTTTGTAGAAGATCCCTGGACAAGATTAATTCCGCGTAACTCAATTTATTCGAATTAATTTGTCGCGAGGATTAATTTCTGTTCTTGAAATTTCTATTGTTTCTATATTATATTTATGTTAGCGTGAAAATAACATTAATGTAACGATAGGAAGCGTTTTTTAAATACGCATGAATTGCATGTTTATTTAATATCGCGTTTTCTGATTGGACCGTGTTTTTCATTAATAACTTTTAAACAAAGCTACGAACAACATTTTCTCCAAGGAAAAAGTTACTTCAAATAATTTTAGGAATCATCCGTTTCAAAGAAGTAGAACATTTTTTGAACACTCTGTATATATAGCCTAATGTTGCCCGTTCGTGCGCAACGAGGTAGCTTTCTTCAGCTACATTGTTCATGTTCAAAATTATAATTGTAATTGAGAAGACTTCGTTCAACAGTTCAACAAGACGTACCTAGACATTTTGTATCGAAGATCGATTCATGACAGGTAGAACGTAGAACACAATGTAGTTTTGGTAATACAAATAATATACGATTTCGTAACAAACTTTGGAGTCGCTTGAGAAATGTATAAGGTTCAAGTTGATTCAAGAAAGCAAATTTTGCTTCTAATTGTCCACGAATCTGTCTACTGTTAAAGTAAGTATCAATATTTTGATGAACGCTTTCTATCACGCAGAGAAAAATATACCGAGAAAATTAGTTTTCTCTCTATAACGCTGTACTTTACAATAATTTCTCCAATGAATAATATTGTAAATTGCACGTCAGTTCTTGCGTTTCGAAAGAAAATAGCAAGTACCACTTTTGTTTAAACGTAGGACTGCATGAATACAGGTTTTATTTGTTAGATACATATTTCGCAAATTCACGAAGGTTTTTTGTCAAATCACCTTGCCGCTATTTGCGTAGTTTTACACTCATTATAAAAAGACAAAAAATCCAACATGAGCTGATTGGAAGCGTGTAAATACACAAATACACAGATGCATGTATTAGTGATATGTGTGCGTACACTCGTATGCATACATTTTACAGCAATGACTCTCTATGGAAGGGATAATTTGAAGTTCATTCACAATCACTGAAAATATAATTTGAATCAATTAATTCTATTGTTTTCCTGATAATTAATTTTGAAATTAATTGGTTACAAAATTGAATTAATTGAACTTTCACTATTATAATATGCACCATTGAAAAGCACTGACCTAATTGTTTAAACTTACTATGATTAAATATTTCATTCAAATAAATCTTTACTTAATTTATTCATTAAAAAAACATTTTTTTCTGATAATACTCAAATATCATAGTTCATCTGAATAATAACATTGTTAGGAATAAATCGTATATAAGAAAATAAAAAAAATTCGTAAACGTTTGAAACATTTTTATTTGACTTTTTTTTACCTAATAAAACCCACATTAGAGGAAACAATGTCCTGTTCAGTGAAAACTGTACATAAATCTGCATAAATGTTCACAATCTAATCTGCACTGCTAAAACAATTCGAACTATTCTTTCAAAATTTGCAGTATCCAGTGGGTGATTTTTACTTGCATTTTTTGCCAAATGGCATGGAAACATTTAGAACGCTAGAATATATTCAGAAATTAGGGGAGAGTATTTTGAGCATACTTTTTAAATTATGTGTCCCTGAATAATTTCGATTGACTGTGTTTAAAAAAATAGCTGAAGTGTGCATTTTCAGCGCAACAAATCGTTTTGCATAAAACGAACTTATTTTTAGAGAAACTGATATTTTTCAAAAACCGAGGACTAAGCAGAGCGCCCGGTGGATATTGCAAATTCAAATTTGCTGTAGACAGTGTCGTTAGCATTATTGTAAAGTTATTCGAATGTTCCGCCATTTAAAATGTAGTTCGCACGTACGACTAAAGAGGGTACGTGATCTTTAATCGACATCGCGAAATTCCAGTCTATATAATCTCGTTGGTGATTTGTATTTAACGGAGATTCGGAAAATGTATCTTTGTTCATGACTAGCAATAAACAGGAGAATTATTGCGGACCGATCTTGTGTTTTTTCGTTAAGAACATTCCCGCCACGAAGTGACTCGATGCGTGCACCGCGATAGAAAATTCTTCTGTCTCCGTTAAACAATCGTACTATCTAATACTTGTTATTAAGTGTTGACTCGTTCGTGTGGTTGTTCCAACTTATTTAATGACTTTCGAACTTTAACACACAATCAAGAATAATGGGTATTGGCCTCAAACCATTAGAGTTTACGGATTGCTTAACCGATAGTCCCTATTTTCGAGAAAACCTTCATTATCATGAACGTGAATTGGAGAAGACCAGCCAACAGATTAAACGGCTCATCAAAGAGGTCAAAGATCTTTTGCTAGCTGCCAAAAGTAAGTTTATTATCGTCTGTATCCTATATAAGAAGGTGTGTTGCTGTATAACAGCTGCTGTCACCGTGTTATGTCTTATGTCGAGATTTTTTTCCCCGCAATAAGCTTTATTTCACTCGCAACACGCGAATATTTAACAATCTTTTCAACAATTAACCATGTTTACTCTGTGTGACTAACCACCTTCCTCTAATTAAGAACTCGAGGCGGTTTACGTGTTTATTTCTACCATTGATCCATGACAAGTGTGTCTATCCATGGGTTGTTAATTTTTCTTTCGCTATTAGAATTTCTTTCTTGCACTTGCAAATTTTCCGTGTTTTATTGTGTTACGTTTTATCACCGTACAAATTATGTACATATAATTTATTTACTTGTTACCTTATTTTGTGACCAACGTTATAAGTGAATCTTCGTATGAAAAGTAATATTTCTTTTTGTAGTATATGTAAAACAAGAATTTTCTTTTTGTTTCCTTTCGAGTCTCTTCATGGATATTTTATTGTCAGATCCATAAAATAATATTGTGAACAGAAAGAAATTTGTTCGAAGATTTCACTTGTAATCACAGAACGAATGATTATTTTTAGATTTGTCCAGAGCCCAGAGAGCATTTTCCAAAACATTGCAGAACTTTAGTTTTGAATGCATTGGGGAAACACAAACTGAAGATGAAACTCACATATCTCAAAGCCTAAAGGAATTTGGTAAACTTATTGCATCAATAGAGGATGAAAGGGATCGCATGGTATGCAATGTTTTTAGTACATACATGTGAATAGTATATAGTTCTACTTTAGAATATCTGAGAATTCCTCAATTTGTTAATACGATCGACCGAAATGTATTTATTGTTTTTAACGATAAAGCAAAACATCTTAGGATAAAATAATACAGTTGAAAAAAATATGAATCTTATGGTTAAACAAATAGTGGATTTAAAGTTGGTCAAATCACCAACATGAAAACTCAATAATTCATTGAAATGAACTTTAATTTAAGACACTGTAAATATACATCGCTTTAAAGTGTAGAAAAAGCACTTTATTTTTTTAAGCTCATATCTTGAAGGTGACCTTCGAATCTGGGTGGACACTCCCTTCAGTCCTAAGCACATATTACTCGTTACACATTACGATATTTGCACTGGGATTCTGTCTATAATTTTATACTTATACCAGCAAGTTATGTACAGCAGTATAATCAAAGAATTTTTTTCGAAATTAATATTTACATTCCAATAAGTTATTGAGCCTTTATGGTCAGCCATTTATCTGTAGTATTATCATTACCATCTGTATTATCAGTATGACTACTAAAAGAGTCATATGTCAAATATTAAAAAAATTGAAATAAAAAGGCGTGGTTTACAAAATTAAAAAATTTTCTTTTCATTATAGAAGACATTGTTTTTAGAGCTCTCTATCATTATAAACAAACAATATGTTTTAGACGATCAATTTGTCAGGCATATGTGATATATTATAAATATATGGGATCGATATTACTTATATCTCAAATTAGAAATTATTAAAAATTTTTTTTATTGTATCACAACGATTTCTTTTTGTCATTATAAAAATGTGATTATAAAAACTCTGTTTTTATAGAAGGAGCTCTACCTGGTTATTTAATGGTATATTTCTTAGTCATATTTTCAAACAAAGTCATATATTTTCTTTGCACTATTTTGCTTATGGATTTCGACTATGTTGCATTTGTTTCAAATCGAACATAGATAGGAAGTGATTTAGAATTTCATGATGTACATATCCTCTCGTGTTTTCTGAATGCACACAGCAAATACTTCTGATTTGTCTCTCAGAATTTTCTTTAGTACTCCCTCTTTGGAATAATAAAGTCAGATTTACAATACTAAACCATTGCATGTAACTGTTACACGTTAGAGTGAACTTTCATAATATATTAAAGTTTTTAATTCAGTCATAAGAAACTAAAACTGGTTAGCATTTGATTAGTACTACTGTTACAACAATAGCATACTTTTTATAATCAATTATGTACTCATCTATATGATGTTATGGGTAAGCTACACGTTTTAACATTTGTTATGCGAAATGAGTCTTTTCTTCCGTTCTGCTTGATTTATTATAATCATACTGATGCATGTGTGTGAACATAGATCACATACATACGATTTCCTTCGTTCATAAGAGAGGAATGTATTTTAGTAATGCGAATAATCTTCTAGCTTTTCATTTGATAGTAACGACAAAACAGACTCTATTTTAGTGTTTAGTGTTTAGGTACGGTAGAACTCTGTTTATCCTGATACCGCTAATCTGAATTTTTGGTTCATCTGGATTATCAAATGTATAAATAGACTATCTTACGGTCTTTTGCTTCATACTACCAATATCGTTGTAAAAGTGTACATATAAAATGGGCAAGAAACAAAATACATCAAATGTATTTGTGTTATTTATACTGTTAATGAATTTTCCAGATAAACTGGGTTCCACTGTAGTTGGAAAAAGTTTAATAAGGAATATTAATCATATTACATTTAATGACTCGTATACAATGTTATTCAACAATTTTAGGCATATTTTTTACATAAAGAAAAAGCTACACTTGTCTTTAAAGAAAAATTTAAATAAGAATTTAAATAAGAAATAATTTGGAGGTGTGATATTTTATATATGTTTAGTTTATTTATTTTTATATGAATGAAAATTCATAGAAACTAGAATAAACTAATTATTAAACCATTGACATTGTTACACTAAAAGAATTTTAGTCTTGTAGGTTAGATTAGTAGAAGTTTTCCATTTTTTGTATATATACTTATTTAATGATTGAAATTTCTTGTTATAATTTTGATTTGTTGTGTGATACGTGTGGCACATACATACACATAATTTTTATCTGTGTACACTTCAACATTTGAGGAAGATTCACTGTGTTATCGATTTTATAGATTTAGAAGTAATCATGCGACTTTAATATCCAAGCTCTTTTAATTTTGGCAAAATTTATTTTCAGCTTGAACGTGCTTATGATCAAATTATACTGCCCTTGGAGAATTTTAGGAAAGAACATATTGGAGGAGTCAAGGTAATTTGTTAATACATGTATGGAAGAATAAGTTGTAAGACCTTTTTTTACTATATTCATTCGTCTACAGGATGGTAAAAAGAAGTTTGAGAAACAAACCATTAAATTCTGTCAGAGTCAAGAACGCTACCTAAATTTGTCCACTAAAAAACAAGACAATGTACTTCAAGAGGTACAGCTATTTCTTATACTAAACAAAAGCTATAAAGAATTATCCAACTTAGTCCAATAACAAATTTATTATATGCAGGCTGATGCGACATTGGAAATGGCCGAAAGACATTTTTGTCAAGCTAGTTTAGAATATGTATTTTTGCTTCAAGAAGTACAAGAACGGAAGAAGTTTGAATTTGTTGAAACTGTAAGTTGTTGTTAAGGTTATTATGTATTTCTTATTAGAAAAAGTTTGTTTACAGAGTATGTGAACTTTTCTTTTCAGCTGTTGAGTTTCATGTTTGGCTGGTTAACATTTTATCATCAAGGCCATGAAGTCGCAAAGGATTTTAAGCCTTATATGACTGAACTACAACTGAAAATACAAAAGGTTAGTATTTTCTTAAGTTTTATAACCATTTGCTTAAAAATTCATGAGAGGAGCATTAGTATTACAAAGGCACGAACCTAAAACTTATTACTTACATTAGCACTATTTAAATGGCAAAGAAATTGCTTTATGCATTGTAACATTGATTTACCAAAAAAATTAAATATATTGTTGTTTCACATTCTAATTTCTACAGACTTTTTCGTCCACAAAACAAATTACAGTGTTTTTTTTAAAGTACTGTAACTATGAAGGAAAAGAGTGATTATAATTTACATCATAAGAATGTGATTCAGCATACCCTAAATATTTGAAAAGAGTAATTTGGGAATATTGTAATTTTGGGCATTTATGAAGTTTTGTGTGGCGTTTGACAGTATATTTTGTGTTAATAATTTGATAGTCATCATAATCGAATTGATTGTTAAAGTTCAACAACTCGTAGAAGTACTTAGCCATAACTTCTTACTAAAGTATTGTGTGGTGCAAATACGATTAGGGTAACAGCATGATAAATAGCTTACTAATTCTGAATTTCATGTGTGTGCGTGTGTTTTACAAGACTAGAGAAAATTTCCTTGCTACCCGGGATAAAACAGAATCGCTTATGAATAAAATGAAGGATATGAAAAAGGTATGTAATGCGTTCTTTGAAAGAGCGATCAATAATTCAATCATTTTACCATGAAAATATAACTATTACCAAAAAATATAGTACCCAATACAACGTTAATGGTAGATATATTAATATTGGTAACATTTTTGTAGTCTGCTGTGGAAACTGGTGTCAACAAATTATACACACGAGAAGGATACTTATTTCTAATGGAAAAAAGCAAGTATACATTTCACTGTCATTTAATTTTCAACTAAACGTCGATTATTATTTAAACGTTGTTCAATTTATAGAAGCGTTTGGTACAACATGGACAAAGCAGTATTGTACATATCAGAAAGACAAAAAGGAGTTTACAATGATACCTTACAATCAACTGACAGGAAAGTTTGTAAGTGAAACCGAAACAATACGCGGAACTTTTTGTGATTTCGTTTGTTTAATCATATTTATGTCGATTGCGTGTTAATAGAGTAGTAAAGAAATTTTTACATTGGCATCTTGTGTACGTCGTACATCGGACACAATCGAGAAACGATTCTGCTTCGACATCACGACTCTCGATAAGTATGTACCATTCAGTTATGTTATCTGACAAATATTTTGTACATTTTTTAACAGTAAAATCTGGAATACAGAGGCTCGAACAACTTATCTAACCAGATACTATGTTTTATGTTTAAATGTCTATTCTTCAAAGTTTGATACGTTTTACATTCTTGGGAATATAAGGTAGGTGACAGAGATGACCTACTTTTAGCCATATTTTCATAACTTTAAAAATTCGAACTCACGAATAAAATGAACCATACTCCCTCTGTTTTCTTATTTAGAGAGTTTATACCTTCAAGTTTTTAAATATACCTATTATCGAATTTCACCAAACATATTTTTTTTCTGCAATGTTAATACATCATTTATATTAGAAGAATATAGTATCAGAAATGTGATGCTTCAAATAAAACGTCGTATCAGACGCATTAGAGATCTGTGAGAAGTATCTTACATTATATATATATAAGTGTACATACGTATATTTATTAGAAATACTTACGACGCCTTCATTCTTTCAGGCCAAATGTTGTATATACATTCCAAGCACTTTCTGAGGAAGACAGGAAATTATGGTTAGATGCAATGGATGGTAAAGAACCGGTATGTACTTGATTTTGTTACACTTATGCCAAATTTTATTACAACTGAACAGAGATCATTATTTTTAATTTTTAGAATCATCCAGTGGTAGGAGGTGCAGCGACAAAATCTGAAGAAAACGTCTTAGACGAAACAGGCTTTATGTTTGTTTCAAAATGCATCACTGCACTTGAAGACAGAGGTAATTTATGCAACAGGCTTGTGCAAAAGTGTAAATTTATTCAAAATAAATTTTTAAATAAAGTATTGTTTATTTCTTTTCTTTTGTAGGTCTTGAAGAACAGGGCTTATACCGGGTAGTTGGTGTCGCATCAAAAGTAAATAAGCTTCTAGCGATGGGATTAGATAGAAGGAAATTAGAAAAACTAAATATGGATGATCGCTTCGAGTGGGAAAGTAAAACTATTACCAGCGCGCTCAAAACTTATCTGAGGACATTATCTGAACCATTAATGACCTTCCGACACTATAACAGTTTCATTTCAGCTGCGAGTGCGTATAGGTATTCTCTACAATATTGTTTTATTTAAAATTCTCAAATTAAACAGTTACTTTTACTCTGTTTCATCATAGTGAGTAAATATTGTTTTTATAAAGTTTTTTAATTTTTCTATTAAAAGTTGATTTATGTACACTTAAATCGTATTAATATAAAGTAATTATCCATCTAATTGTATTCGACAGAACAAGAAATGAAAGAAGCACGTATAAATGATATACACAATCTTGTTTACCGACTGCCGATTGACAATTTCAGAATGTTGAGCCGTCTTATTAGACATCTATGCAGGTAAACATTGCATTCGATACATTTATATTAGTTAGGCTTTGAAATTTCTACGGATTGAATCTCGGTAAACCTCCAGAGCAGCTATCTACCTTCCGATATCGATATTTTGAGCTCTGCCTATATTTGTGTGTCGTCAGGCACAAGAAAAAATGGTTCACTTAAATCTGAATAATTACGTTCTTGTTTTCAGTGTGGCAAAGAAGAGTGATAAAAACTTAATGACTATTGGCAATTTGGCCGTGTGCTTCGGTCCGTCTTTATTAAGACCAGAAGAGGAAACAGTGGCTTCTATTATGGATATCAAATTTTATAACATCGTAGTTGAAATTTTAATTGAAAATTATGAGAGAATAAGTGCTAACTCGCCACCAGATACAATACGCTCAACGCCGGTTACGAAAAGTACCGTTCCTTGTAAGTCACAGCGTGTCAACATCGAGGATGGATCAACGTCTTCTGGAAACGGCACTCCTTTTTTAAGACACCCGATACACGCTAACATACCTTCCCCGCATTCACAAGTAATACATAATATATCAATTTATTCCATACAGTGTTTCAAGATGAGTGGCGTTTAACTCTCCGCTGTTGAACAGTTTATCAAATATTAAAATCATTTGCAATCTCAATAATCGTAAATGAAAAATATTGGAACGCAGTAAACTTAGTGTTGAGCACTCGCGAAATTGACACGAATACAATAAACAGTGTGTGTACAAAATGTTCGTACACTATTTAAAATGGAACAACTTTTTTCTGATTGTATCAAACGATCTGATTTTTTATAATTAACTAGAAGCATTGGTTTATGAAATGATATGCAAAAAAGATTTTCGAAAAATTTATTATTTACAGAGGTTAACCAATGCTGGTATTTGATGATAAAAAATCAGGTAGTTTGACACAATTATAAAAAAGTTATTCCATTTTAAAATGTGTACAAACACTTTGTACACCCACTGTAGTTTATAAACAAGTGAAACTTATCTTGAGACATGCTACATGTTCAAAACTGGAATGTTAGTACAATAACGGAACTTGATTTTCCCAGCTTGTTACAAGAACATATTATGATGGGCCTTTAACGGTTGTTACTAAATCAGCCTCAGTCGATGATCGGGAAAATGGCGATTACGAGGAGATAGAACACACAAGTCTCAGAATGCCAACATATTTAGACAGTCGAAGTGGACGTGTCAAGTTAACTAACGCAAATGTTATGTACCATTCTGCGGATAAAGGTTGTACTCTTTTCAAAAACATATTTCTTTTCTCTCTTGGTTTTATATTTGCAAAACGGATCATATTTTGTATTACATATATATTTTTTAATTTCGGTCTCGCGGCTCAGAAATTGGTGTAGCTTACATTTCTATTTCTTAATCTATTAACAACGAAAGATTCCGAAATGACATCCAAAACTTTGGGATGACGTAATTCTTGCAAAAATATTAGAAACACTTTTCTGAGTGAAAGCCGACGGCAACTGCTATCACTATACGTGTAATAACAATTTTTCTCCTAAAGTTTCATTAAGATTTGAAGATGCCACTTTGGAATTATCCCTTGTAAAAATTATTCGACTATTGTAATTTTAATCTTATTTCTATTAACCATTTCCTCTTATGTACTCTGCAATACTCTTTCCATAGGGTGTCTCAAAACTAGTGTAAGCGATGGAAATGGGAGATTCCTTGGGTCATTTGAAGCGACATTTTCCTTTACAAAAATGGCGTCCGCGGCTTTGTTTAGGAGTTATTAACGAAAAACACGAAGCAATTAGAGCGCGCATTTCTTAGGTCTTAGAATGTAGTATACTAACTATCTACTACCAGATGTGCAGTTCGTCAACCTGGCCGTACGTCCGTTGGCTTTTGGTACTGCCGTATATCTGAATACATCTGTGCAGTTCGTCACCGAGTGACCCAGTGACACACATTTCGAAGCAACAAAATGGCTCCGTGTTTTTCGTTAATAACTCCTAAACAAAGCCGCGGACACCATTTTTGTAAAGGAAAATGTCACTTCAAATGACCCAAGGAACCTCCCATTTTCGCCGCTTACACTAGTTTTGGGTGTATACTCATATCTGCCCTTGTATGTGCAGTATTAACGAGTGGCAACACAAGTAGTTCAAGCGAGTCGATTGCTTCTGATCCTCATTCATTTTCATCCGATTTACCGGTGAAACAAAAACGTGGTTCCATGATGACTGTACATTATGCATCGAGTTATGCTCAACGGAATAATCCATCAGTATCTGTGTAAGTTTATTATTCATTGTTTCTTTTCACTGTTGTTTAGGAATCGGCAACGCCGATTGTTTAGTGACGAGTCGGATATTGAATGAACTTGACATTTTTTATACTGTGGAGATCGCACCCCCCCCCCCCCACCACTACCTAAATTTTTAATATTTGCCATTTCCCATAGAGCTAATACATCGCCGAGTAGTGGACGTTCAAGCCCCGGACAAGTACCAGGTATTTGGTAAGTGTATATTTGAGGTTGATCAATAAATATTTCTATAATACTGCTTTCTAATAGCAGGAATTTAACCATTTTAGGAGAGTTCGTACCTTATATGCCTGTCTGGCAGAAAACGATGGCGAGCTATCATTTGAACCAAATCAAATTATTACAAATGGTATGACACAGTTATTTGTGAGCATAACAATTCAAATGAAATATAGTTTCTCTTATTAGCTTTTCTTCTAAGATAGAATGAAAGCTTCGCGTTTACCGTGTGATACTTATACGTCGATTAATTTGCTGAATTTAATTTTCCATTACAGTAAAGGCCTCTTTGGAACCAGGATGGTTAGAAGGCACATTAAATGGCAAGACAGGATTGGTCCCAAAGAATTATGTTGAACAATTACCGTGAATTTGGAAAACCAAAGAGTGCCTACATTGTTTTTACATTCCGTATTGTAATTTTTCTTTTTTTAGTACTATTGCCTACTGAAGCATGTATTCATGAATGCTATATGGTGACATACCTGAATCGCAATGTTTTTCTATTTATATTCCTTTGGGTACAATTTACATAGTCAATTACATATACATTCGTATATATACACCCTTTATTTATTAGGAGCCTCTTTGCTCAAGATGGTCTATATTGTATATATAATCAATTGTAGAAAAATTTATATATACTATATATATATATAAATATATGTATATGTATATTATATATATATACACATATAAAAAACATATAACGTTAATATATTACACAATATTTAAATATATTTGTACTGAAAGATATTGCTCCAGTATGTAGTTATTAGGAGATCTCATAGGCAATAATCATTTGTTTATATTGCAATAATATATATACATATATCTATATATATTATATAAGAATGTGATATGAAATAAATAAATACCAAATATAATCAGAATTTTTAATAAAGAACTTAACGATATACAAATTTCATATAACAATAGTAATTGAAAAAATTCGTTCTGGAAAGTATTTTTTTATTTTTTGTGATAATTTATATTAATGTTACTAGATAATATTAATAGAAAATAAATGCAATGCTAATTAGTGTAATGATATATTGCAATATATTATCTACTTCTGTGGTGTTGAAAAAGAGTATTGAAGAAAAATATACATATTACAAGACTGCGGATTTTTATGCAGATTGAAAATGTTCTATGTTAATTATTAAAAAAAACACAAGTTTAATACAAATTCATTTTATCTTTTAGTCATTTCAATAAACTGCGATTTATATTACAACGTTTTTAAATTCTTTTACTACAGTGTATGTCACCTACCAATTTTTGTAATAAATGCATAAAAATTCGCAGACTACATATTGCTAATATCATAGACATAACACGTTTATAAGAAGTGAACACTCTAAATAATTTTTTTAAATGATACAGCTTGATTATTGTCCTATAGTGATATGACAATGACGATCTTAATTAATAGAAATGCTAAGATTCATTGTATAAAGAAATATACTTCTGTTATCAATAAGAATATCATTGAATATTTTTTATCAAACGTGTATCCGAAGAATAGTTTAAAAGGGAAGTCAAAATTTTTAGTGAACTATGTACTTGTGCATTGTATGTACATACTCTTATGTTTTATAGAAATTTGTCAAATAAATTTCCATCCCTAAACAGCCTGCTCTTAAAGCGTTCGTTTCTGCACTATTCCATATAGTACCCATGAACAAAGTATAGCATAGTATCGCAGTCAGAAAAGCACGAATGACATTAAGCCCAATGCTCATAGATATAGATTCAATAGTACAATCAAATCCCATAGACCAGACCACTGGAATTATTAATATAATAGCAAATACTAAATACCAAATGCGTTGTCGGCAAACTCTTTTTAAAGACGATTCACATATACTTATAGCTCCTTTCAATAAATCTTTAACGTCTACATTTGTTTGCTGAGACTGACCTGAAAAAGTAATATTAATAACTTATTGATAATGAGCATAACATATTTCAGCGAACCTGCAGAACAGTTACCTACTACTCGATTTCGATGATTTTGGTATATGTTGTAGATAGCTGTTCTGCAGGTTCACCAATATTTGTATATAACAATGGTTTAATTGTTTAATACGTTACTTCATTTATCTTACCAGAGCTAATACTTAGAGTAGCCATAATAGCCTCATGATCGGAATAACTGAAGTCTTTTTGAGGTACTCGCATTGGAAAAGGATGATGAAAGTCTTTTACCTCTACCTATAAGTAATACATTGTTGGTAATATTACAAGGTAGTTGATTGATTCGAATATGAAATCATAAAAATTCTTCAACATACGTTATGAAATTTTGAGCCCAAATATAAAATATGATCTATACGCTTTCCATCTGGGAATGTCCTAGCAATTTTAGAACTAGTATAACTGTTATTGGCACACATATTTGTTCCTAAATTATTTGAAACACTTGAGCAAGCATCAGTTAAGCCGGCAACACCACAAATGATTTTATAAGCCAAATCTTGTGGCTCTGTATTGAGATCACCTGCCAATATCACAGAATCAGCCCCACCACAAGTCATTCTAACAAACTGGGCAGTATCGAAAGCTTGTAAAACTCTGTGTGCAAGATATTCGTCGTTACTACTATATTCCGCATGCAACTAAAACATTCAATACATTGAATATAATTTTCAAAGAACACGCAGAAACCAGAAAAGTTTAGTAGTCGTTCTTACATGTGTAGTATAAAGATTAACATTCAAATCATGAATTTTTAGCCTGCAAAGTCCGACACCTTTGCCACCAAACCAATCTCCATGGTGTACTTTATGCACATACCCATTTAAAGGCCACTTATGGAACATCACATCTTCGATGCGATACTTCGATAAGATACAAATCCCTGATCCAAGCACGCCACTAGATGCATAATTAAAAGGATTTGAATGTAAACATAACGAATAGACTATGGATCTTTATGCATTTTGACTTATAAAAATGTTCAAAAAATGCTGGAGTACTAAATTTAACAGAATTTTTATTTATTTTGGATCTACAAATGCTATTACTAATGAAAATAGAATTTTGCATGGAAAATGCATAAATATCCGCAGTCTCGTAATAAATGTTAATTTGTTTAGCTTCATATTATTTAAAAACAAAATTTTAGCATACTAATGACATAAATACCTATAAAAATAATGTGAATAAGGCAGTTGTTCTTCCGTCTTAGCTTTGATCATCTTAAAATCGTTAACAGACCATACTTCTTGCAGACAAATAATGTCATAGTTCTCGCTGGCAAATTTCTCAGCAATTGCTTGCATACGGCTTGCTCTGTCCTTCGAAACATATGGTATACCCCTACAATAGATAACATGTATACAATGATAAGAAAGTACAAAAACACATGTACATCGATAAATTCTGAAGACAAATTATTATAAAATAATTACTTACCAACAATTTAAAGTTAAAATGTTTATAGTCACTTTGTCCGACATTTTTCATATGTACTTTAGTCAGGTATATGCATTTAACACCACTCTTTGTTACATTAGATTTTATACGGATCTGATATATATTCCTATTTGTTTATACAAATTATTTTGTATTTCTTAATTTGAGGTTTACTACCGCAACAAATTTTTCATCTGAACTTCTCCACGATATTGTTGAAGTTCAATTTGTTCCGCTACGAATTCGACATGAAAAGTTTTTGAATAGTTCAATTGTTGACGAATTATGACATACTGACTTGAGTACTGTACTGACGTACTGAGTACCACTTGCACTCGTACCACTGAGTACTACTGACAATGTCAGACACGGACTAGTAGGCAGAATTGTAAACCAGAGGGAAAGCTTTCATCAAAATATTTGATAATCGTTCCTTTGATTTTAGTGACCTCGAAGCACTACTTACATTTCAAAACTATATAAACATATATAAATCTCACAGTAACTAATAACCAAGGAAAATGAGAATGATAAATTGGGAAGACTTTGGAATGAAATTGTGAAATTGATAATTAATTATAATGTAATTTACGGAACGTGTTTAGTATCTGTAGATAAAGGGGGTTTCTTCCCTGCGTACACACTTGAATGCGGAGTTTGGTTACGGAGAAATATTGGAGTTTCGCTTTCGTACTGCATTAGTTTTCTCTGTGGCACAGTTTAAATAGTGCTCACGGCCACACATTTTGTTCTTTTGTACTAGCATATCGCAAATAATGATACAACTGCACTGTGAACATTGTCTATCGCATATCAATTATCAATTAATCATTTGCAACAGAGACATTATTTTAGCTTAATACAACATGCTGCACTTTATGCGTTCCATTTAGGTATACATGGAAATTGAAACACGACAGCCGTTAGAATATTAAAAATACTTTGCTGTGTAATACAACTTCTGTGTAACACAAATATTTTTATCATATTTTTCGGCAAAAATGTAAAAAAAGAATTATTCAAATCGAGCCACGTTTACCGCGTTGTAGTTGTTTGAAAAAATAAACATTTCGATTATATTTATATGGACTTCTGACGTTGAATAGAATGTTTAAACACGCATTGATAATCAAAATGTGTCCTAATTATTAATAGTCGGAGGTGCGATATAGAAGTGATAATCTCGTAATATACAAATTGATCGAATTAAATGGATTGATATTCCTCTGATATTCGAGTTCGATAACTTTTTAGTAATCGCAGTAGTAGTATCGTCGTGTGCAATATGTATACTATGACAAGCAGATAGTTTCGAAGTGTGAACTAAATTAGTCATTGAGAGGTAACATAAGTCATTTTTAATGGAAATTGTTTAACGAAGGACGTGGGAACTAAGCAGAATGCGGAATATATATTTACTGATATGTATCACATATATACATATACATTCAACAAGGACACATTACAGTAGTATATGAAACTGTTGTATGCAAGGCTTGAGTATTGTTGATAGGATAATCATCCTATGTTTTCTAGTGGGAGGGTGGAGTATTAGATTTTCAATTCGATAGATTCGTAGCACAGTTCGACATTGTGTCAAAATGTGTTAATTATATTGTGAATTTCTTATGAATTATTTCGTTTTCCTGTAGAACAGTATAAGTTTCTAGTATACTTAGTTACACTAGGCACTGTAACCTCTTTAGAGGTAAGTAACGTTACGAATGATAATTATTTTATACCGTTTTTTACACGCGATTACCGAGGATCTATAGTTTAATCGTATCTCTATAGAAAAATTTCACGATCGTGAATATATATGTGTAGATAATTTGAAAACGACAATTATAACGTCTAATTATATATTTCAATTGATATATAAACATATTAAGTAATTATTGGATTTATGCAGGTTTACTTCTAGACTGAAATGACTACCGATAAAGTAACTTTGGGTGATGCTTTGTCCAATGTTGATGTGCTCGATGAGTTTACTTTGCCGGACGAACAGCCGTGCATCGAAGCACAACCATGTTCTGTAGTATATCAAGCCAATTTTGATACTAATTTTGAAGATAGAAATGGTTTTGTTACGGGGATAGCTAAATATATTGAAGAAGCTACAGTTCATGCGAGCTTGGTAAGAATAACAAATTATTTTGCTCCATAAGTACTATACATAATGAGTAATAGATTTTAATATGATGGTAAATATATTTACTTTAAAGAATGAACTATTGGAAGAAGGATTGAAACATGCTGTTATGTTGTATACATGGAGATGCTGTTCACGTGCGATTCCACAACCAAAATCAAATGAACAACCAAACAGAGTAGAAATTTATGAAAAGACTGTAGAAGTGTTGGCACCAGAAGTAAATAAGTTGCTTAATTTTATGTATTTTCAAGTGAGTATTCAACCTTTTCATCGTTTTACCCATATCTTTGCATATGCACAATCTCAATTTTCTTATTATTTTGTAGAGGAAAGCAATTGAAAGGTTCTCTGGGGAAGTGAAACGTTTGTGTCATCATGAAAAACGGAAAGATTTTGTTTCCGAAGCATATTTGCTTACATTGGGAAAGTTCATCAATATGTTTGCTGTTTTGGACGAATTAAAGAACATGAAATCTAGTGTGAAAAATGATTATTCCACTTACAGAAGGTAATTGTTGTCTCTCTATGTTACCACGTTAGAGAGCCTGTTGTCTAATCGTGTTCTTTGATTCCAGAGCTGCACAATTTCTTAAAGTGATGTCTGATTCCCAAACATTACAGGAGTCGCAAAACTTATCGATGTTTCTAGCCACCCAAAATAAAATTCGCGATACAGTGAAAGAAAATCTGGAGAAAATTACGGGATACGAAGAGTTACTTGCAGATGTGGTCAACATATGCGTCCATATGTTTGAGACTAAGATGTACTTGACTCCGAACGAGAAACACATGTTGGTAAAGGTCATGGGATTTGGGCTATTTCTGATGGATAGCGAATTGTGCAATATTAATAAACTAGACCAGAAGAAGAAATTAAAATTAGATCGGATCGATAGAATTTTTAAAAATCTGGAAGTGGTACCGTTGTTTGGTGACATGCAAATTGCACCTTTTAATTACATCAAACGTTCGAAACATTTTGATGCATCAAGGTGGCCGTTATCTTCTTCGTCGAACAGTATGAGCCCGCAAGCAGACCTTATGGTACATCTGCCACAAATCCGAGAAGACCATGTGAAATACATTAGCGAATTAGCAAGGTGAAGATATATGTATACCGATGGTTTTGTTACAAAATTAACAAAAAACAATATTCATTTACAAATCTCGATACAGGTACAGTAACGAAGTGAGTACCACGTACAAAGAATGCGGCAGTGATGTAGAAAATAGAGAAACTGCTGAATTAGCTTTACGAGGATTGCAGTTACTATCACAATGGACAAGTGTAGTAACAGAGCTTTATAGTTGGAAGCTTCTTCATCCTACTGATCACCACATGAACAAGGAATGTCCACAGGAAGCCGAAGAATACGAAAGAGTAACACAGAATTTACATTAATTATAAATTGTGATAAAATCGTGTATATTGATTTGTTTCGTTTTGGTAGGCTACACGTTACAACTACACGGACGAAGAAAAGTTTGCTTTAATAGAAGTGATCGCAATGATCAAGGGACTGCAAGTATTAATGGCACGTATAGAAACGGTTTTCATTGATGCAATACGTAGAAACATATACGCAGAACTGCAAGATTTCGTGCAACTTATTTTACGAGAACCGCTGCGCAAAGCCATTAAAAATAAAAAGGATCTCATCCGAAGGTTTGTACAATATTGCTTAATCACTTAATATATATGTACAGTAGGTGTACAAAGTATTCGTAAACCTTTTAAAATAGAATAACTTTTTTGTAATTTTACCAAACAACCTGATTTTTTATAATTACTTAGAAGTATTGGTTTACGAAATTATATGCAAAATAGATTTAAAAATTATAAATTTTTAATCAATTATAAAAAAGTTATTCTATTTTAAAAGGTGTACAAACACTTTGTTCACCCACTGTATATGTATATGTAGTTGGTCCATGAATTAAATTGTTCGTTGCTCTCTATTTCAGTATAATCGTGTCTGTGAGAGAAACTTGTGCAGACTGGCATTTCGGAGTAGAACCATTAGGAGATCCTGCTTTGAAGGGAAAGAAAGATCCTGACAATGGATTTGGTATTAAGGTGCCACGAAGGAATGTTGGTAAGACAACTATGCAAAGACAATTGCTTTTTATAACATCGCGAAGTCTCAATTTTGTTTAAAAGAATTTTTTTTCAGGGCCTTCTTCGACTCAGCTTTACATGGTTCGTACTATGCTGGAATCATTGATAGCTGATAAAAGTGGTGGAAAACGTACTCTGAGAAAAGACATTGATGGCCAGTATCTTGTGCAGATCGATCAGTTCCATAAAACTAGTTTTTATTGGAGTTACCTCTTGAATTTTGGTGGTAAATAGAATTAATTACAGCTCGTTTTAGACCAGGCGTTACAATTAAAGAGGAACTTATTAGATAGATACAAACATTGATACTACTATGTTCTTTCTATTTATAGAATCATTGCAAGACTGTTGCGATTTGTCCCAATTATGGTACAGAGAGTTTTATCTGGAGATGACCATGGGACGAAAGATACAGGTAATTTAAAACTCCTTTGGTATTATTTTTTTTTACTCTATGCTCAGAGATATGCAAAGATATTTTTAAATGGAAAATGTAAATCGATGTTTCTACTTCGTTTACCTTGATTTATCTTTGATAAACATAAAAGTAATTTACGCCTTGTATTACTACATGAAAAATACTATCAAAAATAGCGTTTTGTGTGCTTGATTTCATGACTAGAAATGCCAAGTACGTCACCAGCATAATGAAGAGTGCAGCGACTTGATCACCATGGAGAAACGTATCCAGGTACTCTGTTAGACACGAGTGATTGTAGCAACGTTGCTTACGCTTATAATTTACTGCAGTATACAACCATTGATATGGTTTACTGGTTTCATTATCACTGCATTTATCCATGTTGCAAATTGCATTTTGTATAGATAGAAGATCTATTCTCTGTATTACTGAATTTGAAGAATGATCATTCCAAAGTGTGGTATTAGTCGTGTTTGATGTTTATTTTGTCAGTAGTTTATGTAAATATTTGTGTTCGTCCTTTACATCAACTTCAAGAACAATATCGAGGAGTATCTTACGAAATAGTTGCACGTTTATAACACAAGCACAGTAACGCGGACACGAAAGACGAAAATGAAATCCGACGAATAGCACGTTCGATTGTTTATTTGATTTCAGCTCATTATTTTCTATGTAGCATGCATTAAGTGATGAAATCAATGTATATTTATGTGATGGTAGCATTCTTGAAGCACATAATATTTCTAACGTTGTACTTTGACGAACGTACAACTGGTTCCTCTAATTATTATTATTATTAACACTTGGGGTTTGTAATTAGTTGAATCTCGCACTATTCTGCACTAATGCCGAAGTGAATTCTAAACACCTTCATAATTTATCGACGCGTGTTTCAGTTCCCCATCGAGATGTCTATGCCATGGATTTTGACTGATCATATATTGCGAAGCAAAGAACCATCGATGATGGAGTAAGTTTACTTAATATGTACCGGCGATTACGGCGTGAAAAAACATAAAAATCGAAATTGCCGATACATATAATACCCATGTACGTTTATAAATGTATCATCGTATTTTCAGATATGTTCTGTATCCACTGGATTTGTACAATGATAGTGCATTATATGCACTGACAATATTCCGTAAACAATTTCTTTACGACGAAGTGGAAGCCGAAGTGAACTTGTGTTTTGATCAATTCGTTTACAAGCTTAGCGAACAAGTCTTCGCTCATTACAAGCAATTAGCCTCGAGTATATTGTTAGACAAAAGGTTCCGAGTAGAGTGTGTCGCTCTCGGAGCATACCTACTTCCATATCCTCGTGCCAACAGATACGAAACATTATTGAAACAAAGGCACGTTCAATTGTTGGGAAGGAGCATCGACTTGAACAAGTTGATTACACAGCGTATTAACGCGGACATGCAGAAATCGTTGGATTTAGCAATTAGTAAATTCGAGTCTGGCGATATCACAGGAGTCGTAGTAAGTTGAACGATTAAACTTTTCGGATTCAGTCTTGCATGTAATTTAAAATGAACGTACAACTGATTTATGTCACGTGCTTTAGGAATTAGAAGGACTTCTACAAGTCAACCGTCTTACCCATAAACTTTTAAGTAAATGGCTTGCACTGGACGAGTATGATGCAATGTTCAGAGAAGCTAATCATAATGTTTTAGCCCCTTACGGGCGAATTACGCTTCATGTGTTTTGGGAACTGAATTATGACTTCTTGCCAAATTATTGTTACAACGCAGCAACAAACAGGTATAATCAATTTTCATTAATTTTTCAGATAAATACAGTAATGTGTAAAAATTCTTTTAACCCATATACATTTCTCAAAAATAGCTGCATAAAAGAGACAAGGATAACAATACACCCATTTTTATCTTACGCGTTCAATCAACACATTGTGTTTCATTTATAGCGTCACATTTTAAAGAAATACATCTCACGACGTAGATATAAAAGGATGAATAATTTTACAGTATGTGAAAATATTGAATGGGTGAAATTTCACCCTCAGGAACGCATGAGTCGCCATTCGAGTGCAAAGGGATTTACTTGAAATATATTTAACAGGTTCGTGAAATGTCGAGGACTTCAATTTGTACAGCCAGTCCATCGAGATAAGCCACCGCAAATGTCGCATCATTATCTTTGGGGCAGTAAACAGTTGAATTTAGCGTACAGCACACAGTACGGACAGTATTGCGGGTTCGTTGGTCCGCAACACTTTCGAACAATGTGCAAGCTCCTCGGTTACCAAGGAATAGCAGTAGTCATGGAAGAGCTTCTGAAGATAGTAAAATCTTTGATTCAAGGGAGCTTACACCAGTTCACCAAGACCCTAATGGAGGCTATGCCAAAAGTTTGCAAACTCCCTAGATACGATTATGGATCTCCAGGTGTCTTGGGATATTATCATGCTCAATTGAACGACATCGTGCAATATCCTGATGCGAAGACCGAGCTCTTCCATAATTTCCGAGAGTTCGGCAACACGATTCTATTTTGTCTCTTAATGGAACAAGCTTTGTCGCAAGAAGAAGTTTGCGATTTGTTACATGCTGCGCCGTTTCAAAATATATTGCCTAGGCCTTACTGCAAAGGTACAATCTCAAACTGAAGAACAGCACTATTGCATTTAGCAACCAGTGTACCTAGCAACTATTCTAGCAATTGTATTTTCAGAGGGCGAAAAACCAGAAACCAAACAGAAACGACTTGAAGCTAAGTACGCAGCCTTACAGATCGTCCCGAACGTAGATAAACTAGGTACAGCTAAGGTAAGTGATCAAACGTCTGAAATAGTCGTCTTGTATATTATACATTATTTGAGAAAATTGTTGATCTTATAGCAAGCAATGATTGCCAGAGAGGGAGATTTACTGACTCGAGAACGACTTTGCTGTGGTTTGTCAATATTCGAAGTAGTACTTAGCAGACTACGTAGTTTCTTGGATGACCCCATATGGGTTGGTCCTCCGCCGGCGAATGGAGTGATGAACGTTGACGAATGCACAGAATTCCATAGACTGTGGAGCGCGTTACAATTTGTTTATTGCATTCCCGTCGGAGAAACAGAGTTTACCGTTGAGTTAGTAACACATGTGTGCCATTATGAGAGAATTTATAACAGTAATGTCCGACTGTAAGACATCCACTGGGGGGCATACTCTGCGAGGGGCCAAGAAGCTCGAGCCGCCTCGGTCGCCGGCACGCCGCGACTCTCTGCGCTCTTTCTTTTCTATACGCTGTTCTTCTTTGCGTCCTAAACTTTCATCGTTCACTACACAAGTCAATATAATTGCAATTATATTTTCATTAGAAAAATACCAAGAATATGTTGGCCAAAGTTCTATTCGAAAGTAATGAGAAATAAAGTTGTTTCGTTTACACTTCTCTACGTTCTCCTTTCTACGTTCGGCGCGGTCTTTGGAGCCACAAAAACATAATAGTACCCTGCTCGTGTCTAGGTCACAACACAGAACCGAGAATTGACTTACAGTCGGACATTAAATGAAGACAAACATACAATATTGTCTATCATTGCAGAGAATTATTCGGGGAAGGTTTGCATTGGGCTGGGTGTGCTATGATAGTATTACTTGGCCAACAAAGACGTTTTGAGGCTCTTGATTTCTGTTACCATATCCTAAGAGTGCAACGGGTAGACGGAAAAGACGAGAATGTTAAAGGAATCGTAAGTGACCTCATTCATAAGTAGACTGCAGATTTTAGAATATTATAATCAATTGTGTTTCATTATGTCGTACAGCACCTAAAAAGAATGGTGGACAGAATCCGAAGATTTCAGGTATTAAATTCGCAAATCTTTGCCGTACTGAATAAGTATTTAAAAAGCGGAGATAGCGATGCAACAAGCGTCGAACATGTTCGATGCTTTCCATCGCCCATTCATCCCTCGCTTGCTCACGTACAGCAGCAACACTATCATACGCCAGAATATTTACGTCAAATGAACCATCAGTAAGGTAACATTGCAGACAAGCATATTTGTAATACAATATAATTAAGGCTGAGTCCAACTTTTTATGCAGCTCGTGTGTTCACGAGCAATAACGTACTGTAATAACGATTTAAAATATTTATTTAAGATTTTTTAAGAATAAATATTGAGCATTTAATATATTGCATTCTATCCTTTCGTCAGTATAAATATACGATATTCAATAATATCGATACAGTTGTATTTGTCAAAGCCAAATTATTTTATTGAAACAAGTCAGATCTGTTTTGCTTCAATGCAAGATGCATTTTTTTTAAGACGTTAAATATTCTGCTTGTTTGTGTATGGCGTATTACTACATAAAATGCTAGTAATATTTAACATATTAATAATTAATCTATAAGAACATTCATATATCCGATTAATGTACGATAGTACTTTCATTATTAATCATTCGTTTATGTAAGAATATGAAAATTTCTTTAAAGACTTCAGAAAGCCTTCAGAGTTAGCATTATATTTGTACATTATCAGTATTATTTATTCTAATTTATATTAGCAAAAATAATTTAAATTTCGTAATATATTATGAATTCTTAGATTTTGTTTATACATCGTACTGTATTAAAATTTTGATGAGTTCATTGTAGTGGTTAAGTATACATTAAGTATTAAAAGCTTGTAATCATGGTAGCAAATACGAAGCGAATTTTCATCACTGTTTAGAGAATCTTTTTTATAATATTCTTTAGTCAATATCGAGTGAACTTTGATCACTATTTAAGAAGTAAAAAAATTGTATAATAAGTAACTTGTTGTAAATTACGAATTGTACAATGCAATGGTTACAAGTAAATGTTCCAAAGCGTGTACTTTATAATATTTTTAGAAAGATACACAAAATTATACAACTTTAAGTTTTGTACTTCTTTCTTCCTTATCTTTCTTTTTATTCGATCTATTATATTCCAAAAGATGTATATTGAAACTACTAATCTGGTAAGTTAAAAAAAGATCAAGTTGTTTTTATAGATCGCAAACTAATATTGCAGGCCCAAATTTATGTCTTAATATTGTATACGATCACTACTGGCGACTGTCACAACATATTACTATAACTACAACTGTATTATAAAGTCATAATGATGAAAGTGTGGTGAAAAGATCTTGTACAATTTTCATATGTAATTTTTTAGAATATTTATATTTATACGTAATTTTATTGTCATCTTTAAACACGGATAATACAGTGTTCAACTTTCAGTGTAAGTGTATGACAATTAAGCTATCATAGGAATAAAATTGTATATCAAAATACGTTTGCAATATTTTTTGTGAGAATTAATTTGCAGTACATTTGACTCCTATCATTTTAATAATAAATGTATAATATTTTACATACAATTATTATCTGTGTTTTTCTAGTCTAAAGATCTGCGAAGAAACTTGACGCATTATCAACTTTACTACTTGGCAGATTATGTTTCAATTGTTTTTGCTTGCCGCCTTTCACACGGTTAGTAACATCTAATGTTTCGAAGTACTGTACATTCCAAAATTTGATATCATTATTATGCGAAGACGACGCAATTAAAGTACCATCATTGTTTATATCAATGGCTTCAACAGGGAAATTATGTTGTCCCACAATTCCAAGATTATTACGTGGAAACAAGCTGGTTGCTCTGCACATCAATATATTAATTAGATCATTACTTTACTGAATGAATAAATTCTAATTCAGAATTGGTTCATTACCTGAGCACACCGTCTTCTCCTCCCGTAATCACTACATTTTCAGTAATCGGAATCATACAATTTATAGCCCTTTTCGTTACACTGGGAAACTCGTCCGAATGGAGTCCAAATTCTCCCCAATTATATATGTACATTTTTCCTTTACTAGATCCTACCACAATTTTCGTTTCATTTTTAAACAAACCAAGACACGTCAATTCCTGGTCATATTCCTCCGACTGTTAAAATGTTTATCATTAGAAATTGAAAGACGAATTACGGTACACTAATATTCATAAATATGTACCTGAACATGCAGCTTCTTTCCTGGTATATTAAACGTAGTAAGAGAACCATCACCACTTCCGCACACTAAATACTTCCCTTCTCTGTTCGTTATAATTGAACTTACATAGTCTTCCATCTTTTTTATTGAAAATACAGGTTCACTTCCTTTTTGTCTAAGATCCCACACTGAAAATACGTATACATAGTTATTATCTAATGTTAGAAATGGAAACAAATAATATACGATTATTGATATTTACATTTTACTACTCCATCATCATCGCCAGTTGCAAATGTATGTTCTCCAATCACAGTCATAGTGTGGACAGGTTGTCTATGAATATAAATCAATTGTTAATACACAAATTAAATTTCACAAGTTGAAGCAAACAGTTTTATACATACTCATGTGCATTCTCGTATAATCTTTTCAGTTTTTCAGTTTCCAAATCAGTGAGCATTATGGATAGATCCTTGGCAGTTGAAAATAATGTGGTTCCGTCTTCGCTAAATTCTATATCACGACATGCCTTCAGATGCATCTCCAACGTTGAAACAAGTTCTGTTTCTGTGTTGGTGTATTTATACCTAGTAAGTAAAAAATTTCAGTAGAGAGAACATTGTTGTATAGTAGCACGAATGTCAAATTAAGGTAAAATTTACAGGAAAACATCGCCTACTATGTTAGCCACAGCAATCATATTTGTATTCGGATGGAAGCATATGTCTACTACATAATCTTCTGTGTCAATAGGAGGAGGATGATTTGTCTGTGCATCTTTTGATTTGATCATGGCTTTCACAACTTCATCGTCTTCGTCATCTTCATTTAATGCTACAGGCTCCATGGCTTCACCTTATATTCACAATAGAATTTTCATTAATCGGTTTAACGCCACGTAGATCATCCTATTCAGATTTTATGTCCAGTAATGCTAATCTTAAAATCAGTGACAAGCAGACAGCGGATCTTTATGCATTTATAACAAAATGGAGTAGATGAAATTTGAAGTTGTAGGAAAATTTTCTTGCAATCGATGCAGACAATTTTTAGTTTGCATAAAGATCCACTGTCTACTGATGAGCAGCCGGTAGCCTGTGGGCCACAGGTCTTTATTCACTTTGTCCAGGCAATTATGGATTTTAAAAATATTTTTTAAATGCTAGAGTATAAAATTCGATGAAATTTTGTAGGATTTTAATTTATTTCTGATCTGACCATAGAAAATAAGATTCAATTTAATTAGATTTTTGTAAAATTCGTCTACGAAAATTGCAAATTGCATAAACATCAGCAATCTACTCATAATTGTTTAAAATGTTAATACATACTTGTGCGGGCATAAATCTCATTGTTATTGGAACTTCCTTTTACTTCATCCTCGCCTTCCGATTCGTCAGTGCTACTGATAGTGTCATCGCTGTCACTAGACCCTACCATGCTGACATCGCTGTCATGATCATTATCGCTATCATGATAGTCGTCAATTAAATCTTCTGTAAATGATCCACCTTTTATTATTTCTATTGACTTTAACGCGTCCGTGAAGAAAAGGTATCCAATTAATAAAATTAATTGAATTGTTATTAATATACGAATAGGTTAAAACAACTAACCAATACAGAATCATGCAAATAAAAATACCAACGTGTTTTGACAGTTTGTTTTTCTGTTAATATAATATTCTAAAGGTATTCTATCTGGTGTAACATACCTATTAACTTTCCTTTGTCTAAATGCATGATTGAGATATAAAAGAACGCGTTACACTTTCGAACCCTTTTCACCTCGCATTACTATTTACAAACTTCTCTTGTGAAATTATGAACATGTGAAAGAAGTGAAGAAAGCAATGGAGAGCAATGAAAAACTATCGATGCTGCAATCGATAGTTTACCAACTTTGCCCACATCCGTCTAAAGCCGGGTCTACATGTAATACGATAAACTAAACATTAAAGCTAGTTCATATGAAACTGATCCTCGATATTTGCGAGTCTGCTACAGTTTTAATTCGCCTGTGTTGCTGTGCCATAATTGTTTTTTAAATTGCCAATTGATTGCAATATAAAAAACATTTTATTTCATCGAACCGAGAGAAGTACAGAGAAGTACTGTTTTGAAACTTCTAGAATTCGAGGTTGAATCACAGAGGTCGTCGCCGTTTGCGTTGGCTAATTCATTCGGAGTATTCTCAGCTATGTCGCTTTGATTGAAATGAATTGAGTATGTAGCATGGTGGACCATGGCGCTCCACGGTTCAAGAAAGATATATTTTCATAAATTGTAAAAACGATTCTCGTGTGTGCCTATTTATGCTTGGATGGTTTTAATATGGAACCCCGAGTGAATGAGTTGCTAACGACGAGCCCGGCGGCAACGATAAAGGAAGAACCGGTCGACCAACCTGGTGGGAAACAACAAGATATGCAACAGTCTCAAGTGCAGGGCGTTTGCATCGAGGAAGAGTGTGAGCAGCGTATCGAGTGCACCACCGAGAGCCAGGAGAACGAAACCCGTGCATTTTTATCGAAATGCGTGTTCTGCGAAAAAGTGTTCGTCTCCGGTGACGACCCGAAACTTTTGGAGTGTTTACACGCAGCGTGCACAACATGTGTCAACAGTAAACTGAGCGACCACAATACATCGGTTGACGTGGATGTTTTATGTAAGATCACAGTATACTCTCGCGATTTTTCACTCCGTCGATATTCTATTAATTTCTCCTTGGTTTTCTACGTTTTTTTATATTATTTTGTTCAAACGATATTTTGAAACATTGTACTGTCCCTGATGGAAAATATTCAATCAAAATCATGACTATGACTGTTAAAGATTTATGGAGTAACAAACATTATCTTTTGGTACATGATTTAGCTGATGAAACTATGCGTATAATGTTGCAGTGGAGAGCATTAAAGTCTCCTTGGTTTTTCATGTTTTGTTACATTATTTTGTTCAAACGATATTTTGCAACATTGTACCATCCCTGATGGAAAATATTCAACGAAAATCATGTCTGTTAAAGATTTATGGAGTAACAAACATTATTCTTTGGTATGTGATTCAGCTGATTAAACTATGTGTATCATGTTGCAGTGGAGAGCAGTGTAATTGCTTGTCAAATTTGTAACGTTACTACTCAAGTGGACAACTTGATCGAGAATCGATTTTTGTCGAAATTTATAGAGGAAGATAGTAGTCCAGGTACCGACGATGAGTCAAAAGAAACGGAAGAAGAAAAGAAGTGCACCAGCTGTCATGATAATGCTAACGCCACAAGCTGGTGTGTAGAATGTGAAGAATTTATCTGTCAGAATTGTGTTATGGTAATTATATTGTCGTGATTATATATATATATATATATCCTGTTTATACAGTTGTGCAAAATTACAATTGAATTATTCGATGAATTGTAAACGACAAAGTAATTCAATTGTATTATATTCAATCGTATTGCGATTCGTAATTTGAAATTGGAATTGTAATTAAAGTACAATGTAATTAGATTATAGTATAATTTGATTAGCGCAACTGTATCCGCACATATATATTGTCCACGTGACCCTGAAAGCAATTGAAAAAGTAATGACTGTTTTTTAACTGTTCAAGGCACATCAAAGATTAAAAATCACCAAGGATCATACAATCAAACCAAAGGACGAAGTTGCCAATGATAGAGATAATGTTAAAAAGAGCAACAAAAAGATACCTGGCTATTTATTTTGTACAATTCATTCGCACGAACAATTATCATTATTCTGCCAAACATGTGATAAACTTACTTGTAGAGATTGTCAGCTAAGCGAACACAGAGATCACAAATACAAATTTATTCACGAAATTGCTGCCGAGACACGTACATCTGTATCAACTTTACTTAAAGAAGTCAGGTAACTCTTGCTTTCATATTTGCTGTTAGCACTGTTGATTCGACCATTTATTTTTGTTAATCACTGTATCGATAAAATTGTGTTTTCAGTTATAAACGTGTTTTATTGAAAAGTGCAATGAAAGTTATAGAGGATAGGCAGGTTCTTATTTTAGAAAAGAAGAAAAATTTAGTACAAGATATAACGCAAATGGTGTTTCAGTAAGTCTAAATATTATTTATCTTAAAATGCATCTGGATAATACAAGGTTCCTGAGAATGTATAAGTTGATATCTTTGCAGGTTAACCAATGCGATCAATACAAGAGGGAAACAATTAATTATGCGATTAACCGAAGTTTGCGATCAGAAGCAGAACACATTGAACGAAAAAAAAGTTGCTTTAGATCAATTATCAAAGCTTACAGATCACTGTATTCAATTCGTGGCA
The DNA here is from genome assembly GCA_963971365.1 of Lasioglossum villosulum. Taxonomy (NCBI): domain Eukaryota; kingdom Metazoa; phylum Arthropoda; class Insecta; order Hymenoptera; family Halictidae; genus Lasioglossum; species Lasioglossum villosulum. Next base: position 6,693,008 of record OZ020497.1, on the reverse strand, counting down.
CATGCCTTAAAGAAGGGTTCAGATCTGGAATTGTTGTATAGTAAAAAGTGCGTGTTCGAGTATTACATGCACGCACACAACATTGATTAATGTTGTCACATGAATTATTTAACACTGTCATTGCAGATCAGTTACAAGCCACTTACAAAGAATAAAAAGCAGGCGAGCTGACATTCCAAATCCAGAAATACCAGTTAGAATACATTTATCATTGGAAAAAGTACCAGATTTGATAAAAGGTTAAATAGTATAAATAGGTGCTTAATTATGTTATTAAATATAAGCACACACTTTGTAATACTGCTACGATCATTAATTACAATGTTCTCTTAACGTTGGCAACAGGGCGATACTGAAACAAATCTTTTTACATTTCAGTGGTTTCATCGATTGGAGCAATAGTAGTTGATGGTCGAGTGTATCCATCGATATCCCCATTAGGTGGTACAAGTACTACACCATCCCTGGCGTACACTGACTCTAATCCAGAGCAGAAGCAACCAGTTAACCTTCCAAACGCACCAATGGATGGTTCTCCTATGGCTGTACAGTTACCTCCTACAACACAGCAAACAAATAATGTTCAACAAAATTCCTATCAGCAAGTGCCTCCATCGTTACCTTTAACGCAACATCAACATCAGCAACAACAACAACTGCCGCAACAGCAGCAGCAGCAACAACAGCCACCACAACAGCAGCAGCAACAACAACAACAACAAATGCAGCAGCAAGCACAATCACAAAATTATATGCAACATTATCCTATGAACAACATGCCGCCGCGATCATCGCCTCAAGCACATCAGCCACGTGTGCCGTACCCAGTTAACTACAACAATAGGCTGCAACAACCGTTGATGATGCAACAACGACCATTGGGTAGTTGCCATCAGCAAGTAACATCGTCCACACATCCTCATCAACAAGTTCACATGGATCAACTTGGACAGAACACGAGTCTACGCGGTCTCCTTGCACACAATCCTCCTCCTTATCGGCCTTCAACGAACCACGTACCATATCGATTGCCACCTTACAGGTATCCTACAAATAATTCTCAACGACCAGTACCGCCACACACGTATCAACCAACGAACACATCCATAGTGACCGGTATAAGGCTCCAGCAATGTAACGCGACCTCCCCATCCGGACAACATCTAAACTATCCTATGCAACAACCTCCCGCAGCTCGTTGGCACATACCCCCAAATGTTAATCCTTGGCTTCCCTATAATCCTTCACGCCACCAAGCTACCCCCCCGATGCCAGTTCCTATCAACGATACTTATAAAATAACGTTAAAAAATCAACAATCAAACAACAATCAAAAATACAATACGCAAACAATCGCTGCCTCTGATAATACGCCACAAGTACAAAATTCAACGTCCGTTGGCCACACGGTCAGCTCATCGGTGCCTAAAACACCCAGTCCTGTGCCTCCTGGGAAATCGGATGAAACTGAGAAAAGTTTGGACAAGTTTTGTCAAAAGTCTCTGAACGATCTGATGCTGACCATTGCGAAACTAGATAGTAACGGAATCGTGGTGATACCGGAGGCCCAACGAAATCAATTGGATTCGGCTCAAGTAGATAGTTCAACCGACGAGGGAATGAATCCGATGGCTGAAAATTCGGCAGGTACTTGGAATATCTTAGGCCTCGTACAGACCTAAACAGCGCAGCGAATCGCGCGACGAACCGCGATGTCTTTAATGCTTCGTTCTGACCTGAACATTTCACTTTGAAACTCTAATTCACTCAATAAAATGGCAACATTTTCTGTATTTCTTTGTGTAGTATACGCCGCTGCAGCTTCCACAGTTGTTCGCAAAAAATTCTGGAAATAGAACATCCGTTTCGTTCGCTGTTCGGTGCGCCAAAATGCGCGATTCGCCGCGATGTTTGGGTCTGTACAAAGCCTTAGATCAATCATTCGTACAGGGTGCTCCGTTAACTATCTTTTATACCACGCGGAATGAGAAAAGTACAAATTATTTGGTTCAAGGGAACACTTGTTATGGCAGGAATAATTCTTTCCACGTTATAACAGAGTTCGTGGGACACCCTGTATGTTCCACGTTAAATATTTTCATCGAAATAACAAGACAAAAGTATGTGATATTCATGTAAATATTTTTAGAAACATAACGCACGTAATATTAAAGTGATAGTTATGCACGCACATGATTATATGTTCAATAGATAATTCAAAAAATGCTGCAGCATCCATGACAAAAGATGATCCTAACGAAGACTGGTGTGCAGTATGCATGGATGGAGGAGATGCTGTGCTATGTTGTGATAAATGTCCAAAAGTCTTCCACTTGTATTGTCATATTCCTAGCTTAAAATCGTTTCCCGAGTAAGTACATCATCGTAGACGGTACAATTCGTTTCGAATAAATTGTCTGACTTATTTTCAAAATCGATCTATATGTTTCAGCGAAAGTGAAACTTGGCAGTGTATGTTGTGTACAAATGTGCTCGATTGTTCAGACGATCCACCAGGTGAAAAAAGGCCCAACACAATGAGCGTAAAAGAATTGAGGATTGCCCAAAGAATTGTACTGGAGCTTTACTGCCAGTACGAGCAAAGTTTACCCTTTCGTGAAGTTGTTTCTAGCGAGGCAAATATAATACTTTGAAATTTATATATATTAACTCTTCCGACCCGAAGGAGGTACACCTCGCACGGTCGACGATGCACTGTTTTCGCGAATTGATTGCATATTTTTATATTTATGAATAAAATAAAGATTTATAAATAAAAATCAAGCAATGGTTGAGTAAGATATTAAATAATACCGTCTTTATTCAGAATATGTATCATAGAATCATAAAAAGACAAAAATTATCATTAATACAAGTATTTTAATTAATATAATACACCGCATGTCGTTCGAGTCGGAAGGGTTAATAATTTAATTAATAGAAACATGATTAATATGTGCTATGTTCTACAGATAATCGATTATCATCGTATCATAAAAAAACCGATTGCGTTAGATGTAATTAGAGATAAATTAAAACCTGATCACCCAGATCATTATACAGATCTAAGACAAGTAATGGCAGACATCAGACTGATGTTTAAAAATGCTTTTACATACAATCCTGTAAGTAACTGTTAAATTTATCATTCATCGGTTCCGTAGTCGTAACGTTATTCGTTATTTCTCTACGTTCACAGGTGGAGTCGCAGGTGTATCAAGAAGCTCGAAATTTAGAAGAATTTTTTGAAAAATTGTTACTGAAGTGGGCGCCCAATTATGCTTACGACGACCCTTTCCTATCGGCTGACAAAGACGAGGACGAGGAGGTGTTCCCTCCTAATAGAAAATACCGACGAATAGTTACCGACTAATTTTCATTCGTTACGACTGTGCACATGCAAAAGTATGATATTTTTCGAAACGTAACAGAATTCTATTTACGAACCAATTAACGAATACTTTTTCGTTGCGTTAAATGTTACGTTTCATGTTTAATGATTTGATATAGCGCGTTATATATCGTCAAAGAATACTAACAAAGTAATTACACAGACATTTGAATTGCAGTATAGAATCGATCAAATTTATTTACCTTTTTTTAATTGAAGACAATATCGTCAATTGCATATATTTACAAATGAATGGTGAATTGTAATTTTACTGAAAAAAACTTCTGTTCGTGGAATAGCATAAATGCTTGTTATAATTCATGAGCGGTATCATGAAATCAATTTCTGATATACGTATTATTCAGTTATGTAACTCAGAAAAATGTTTAATTATGTTAGTTTTACAACGAAGTATTTCAGTAAATTCATAAGTATATTTTTTATAAAGTATTATGACTTTATACACATATTATCGTTCTAATAAAATTAAACTGTATGACGGAACATTGTATTACTTGTTGATAGAGAAATTATAGTTGACTATACTGTAGAAAACAGATTGATCATAGATTTTATAGATTGATACGATATTTACAAATTCCGTTGAGAAAAAATCGTTCTTTAAAAATACTCCGAAATATGCATGGTATTCAATAATCAATCCCACATTTAATTTGTTGTGAGACAATGTATATTAAAACGAATAATATTTGTCTTCGGATTTCCTAGTTATATTTTATCTTTTTATAATTAACATTAACACCTTAGTTTATATTAAACTATCACTTTTATCGCATTAACTTGATAGCGTAAAACTATAGAGAATTCCTTATCTGTTGCATTCGATTGAATATAAGCACAGTGTATGATTAGAATCCTTGAAATGTTCTTGCTTTCCACACTATTGTAATTTCTAGTAAAAATGATATAAGATACATTAGTTGCGTCGTTTTTTATAAAACGGAATTGATGTTTTAAAATCGTACACTGTCACGAATAAAAAAACTACATATCAAATAAATAATCTTGTAATAAGATTAATTTATATAACGGTTTCGGAAAGTTGATGAATTTGTGTAACATTCAAGATATATTGCATTATAATTTTAAATATTTTAATAAAATGAATTAGTTCTCAGTACTCTGAGATGAAATTGATTCTGCTTATGAACTTTTTGCCTAACTACATCTAATCTTCATTATCCAATTAAAAATATTAAAAGATTTAAAAATGAAAAGGTTCAAATATGTAAATATTAGGTCATCCCACGAGTTGAATTCACGTGAACGAATATCAATGTTTTTAAAACACCCTATCCACTTATCTGTTTGAAATGTGTATTCAAAGCGGAAATTTCTATTCATATTTGAATGAAACGCTGTCATTGGTTGATGATTTCGTGAATAACCAATCATCGTAGACTTCCCGAGCAGTGTATGTAACTGTTCCGTATTGTTTGCACAATGGTGACATATTTAGCCTCAATTACCGCTTTCAATAATCGCGGCAATTTTTCTATTATTTTTTATTCTATTATCATTTTATTATTAGTATTTGCAGAGCAAACGCGGGACCTATAGCAAATGTTATCAAGAGACATTAGGTTTTGTATGATAATAAAATAAAACATAACTTTTACAAACAAAATGGGCCCCCAGAAACGCGGGGCCCGTAGTATTTGCTACTTCTGCTATATGGTTAACCGGCCCTGAGTATTTGCGTCAAAATAAATTCGTGAAACCGTACAATATCCCATCACTACCCCAGGGCTCCGCTAATCATAATATATTTAGATACGTTCCTATTTTGGACGCACGTGCGCGAGAAATCTTGTACAATATCTCACCACTGACTGTTTGCGCGGTACAAACTTGATGGCGTGAGACGTATATTTACCATTTTTGAACTGTCAAACGGTTTTGAAACGAAAACAAGGTTCTCGTGGATTTCAAGTAAAGACGCGATATATTTATCCCTATCTCTATACAAGCTTTAATTTATTAATATACATAATTAAGTACCAATGAAAAAAATACATGTTGTTTGGATAAACATGTATATACGATGTATACGAAGTTTCATTGTTGTATGAAAACATGAGTTGAATAGATCAGAAAGATACTCGGGAAAGGTATTTATAAAATTATTTTTATAATGCCACGTAATGGTTTATGTTCGTCTTTATGTTTACATGCACGTGTATATGTATCAGCTATTTTATAAAATATAAATAATCTCCTTTACTGTCATTGCATATCATCCGAAATGGATTTAGAAGCAACCGTAGTCGAACGATTACAAAAATTAAGAGAATGGCAATTGGAGCAACACGAACGATTATTGAAACAACAGCAGATGCAAAGAGAGATGTTAACGCAGAAACAAGATTGTGTATATAAAGCGCTTGAATTGTCATTGCAAGAGCTTGATCTTAGCGGAGACAAATTGCATACGAACGATTTCAATGAGAGTGAACTGACGTCTGAGGCTGATAATGATGATTTGAGGGATCATATTGGAACAATAGACAACTCTATGGAAATGGATAGTGAAAATATGAATAGTATTAGCAATGATCGTAAAAAGCAACTATTCAAGGATAACAACATCGGTTCAATGTTACTTTCGCCACAGCGAGGAAAAAATATAGATCAATTTATTATAGATGGAGTAGCACCATTGTCGACCAATAAAAATTGTATCTCCATAGACGATGTACCCATCCCTTCTCCAAGAAAAGATTTTCACACATTACTTGAAGAAAAATTGAGAAACTCTGAAAATTTGTCTGGAGAGAAATCTAACACTGCGGTCAAGATAAAGAAACCGTTTTTAAGAAAAGGACAAGGCCTGTCCAGGTTTAAATTACATAAAGAGTCACAATGTTCTTCAGCAAAGGCACGATCACGCAGTGCATCCTTCTCTACGTGCACCCAGTATTCTAAGAGTTGTAAGAATGAATTGAAAAACAACAATGTTAATAAATCTACAAAACTAACGAGCCATCCACAAAAACAGTTATGCTTGAAAAATGTACCACTGCCGAAAAAGAAAGTTCGCTGTAAATCAGAATCTACTACTTTAGCTTCTCAACTGGAGGATTATATTAATGACATTAAAAATTCGGCCGAATTAAGTAGTCCGGATTTTCGATCGAAAAGACAAAAAGAGATAGAAGAAGTAAGGATATTCGAGTTACTAGAAGAAAAAGCAGAAAACTCGAGCTTCTGTTCCACATCTAGCACTGTTGTTGCGTTTTTGCAACAAACAACACCGTTCAAAAGCAAGAAACAATCAGCGAGTCCGATAATTAAAAATTCCAGGAATCAGTCAGTTTTAAAAGGTTCTTGTAGTTATAAGCCTAGTCTAAGTAAGAAAGAGTCACTTTCAGTAGAAAATAATAACGTTCCATGTGATAGAAAATCCTCTGAAGAGTTTAAGGAGAATATTCAACCAAATATGAATGTAAACGAATATGAGGCATCAAAATATTTAACTCAATCTATGCGTGATCAAGTAAATTCTTATGACTCCCATGTTGAAGAAAGCGATGTAGACGTTAGTCTTCATGTCAGATTTTCGGAATACAATGAATACAAAACTATTGGCTTGACGGACGCATCGAGTACATCGACTGATTCGTCGACGATACAAAACTTTTGCGATGAAAAAGTTTGGAACGATTCGATGACTCCGGAAATTTCTGATACAGAAATATTGTCACAGTCTTCGAGGATTCAAACTGATCAATTAACATATGAACAATGTAACGTGCAACAAGAATTAAAGAATGGCTTCAATTATAACGAGGATGCGTATCAACATAATTATCATAGTGATGATTCAGAATTGTTTGACACTACTATACAAACTTTAGAGAATGAGCAGAGTATTTTAGAAGAATGTAAAGATAATTCGATATTACAGGATATCAATAGCTTTTGTAACGCTCAAAACGTAAAACAAAATAATGATAGAGAAAAGATTGAATTGGTAGATAGCTATAAGAATGTTGGTACGATCGAAGATCAGAGAAATAAAGAAAATCTGCAGGAATCAAATGAAACCATCTTCAGATCGGAACTTCTAAAAACCCGTCTACTGGAACTTGAACAAGAAATTACTATATTTCGTAAAGAAAACGCAGCTTTATCAGTTCAACGTAAAAAGTTGCAGGATGATCATAGAAATTTACACAAAGAATATACAGAAAAAGAGAAAAAGTTAGAAGAGACTAGAAAACAAATGGAAGATCGTTTGCAAGAGGAAAGAAAGAAGCTGGCCCGTGAAAAAGCTGCGTTAGAAAATCGGATGCGGGATTCGCAAGAGAAAGCTCAACAAAGTAAACTGGAAAGGCTGGAAATGCAAAGTTTAAGACAAGAGATGGAGACATTGAAGGAAGAATTGCACATAAAACAAAGTAGATGGAATTCTGCACAATCCAGACACAAGTGCCAAACGAGAATATTAAAAATGGAGAACACCAAACTAAAGCAGGAGATCGAAAGATTACAGACTTTGAAGAAAAACACTGCTAGAAGTAGAGGAAAACTGGGAAGCTATTCAAATACGAAAGCCATTCATCAAATTAATAAGCAAATTGATACGCAGAATAAAGAGTCCAGGAGAATCAATGATATTTTATCATCGGATGAAAAAGAATCAAAGTCAATAGAACCAATAACAAGAATAATGGATACAGTTGAAACTCAAGATATAGAAGGTCGTAAAAATAGTAGTATTACGAATGAAAAATTACAGAAGTGCCAAGCAAGCCCAATGAATGTTGCCAAGAAACGTAATTTATACAAAAGTTTGATCAAACAAGCAACATTTGATATTTCAGATGATCAAGAAGAGTATCACACCACAAGGAATTTAAGTATACCTAAATCTGATTTAGATGATATGTCTAAAAAGTTAAATGGATCGATGGATGCTATGAATACCGATTCTGAAGAATTGATTAAAGATTCGGATGCTGTACTTTTCAATTATACCAATGAAAACAGCAATTTTCAATCACATAAACAAAATGAGAGCGAGCCGTTTACATCTCCTCCCAAAGTGCCTTATAGATATCATAATCAGAATGCTGCGTCGATATCACCGAATGAGATATTATCGAATACTTGCTTTAAAAAAACGCCATCACCTTGTCAAAATAGTTCTAACACCAACGAAGAAGGCATGAAGCAAATTCTTCATTCCGATGGATGTATAGAATATTGGTATCCAAATGGAAATGTTAAAAAGATTTTTCCAAGTCAAGGCTTAACTAAATTAATATATTATAATGGAGACGTTCGAGAGACTAGTCAAGATGGAAAAGTGAAATATTTTTATGCGTCAACTCGAACATGGCATACGACAATGCCGGATGGAATTGAGATTTTAGAATTTGCTAAGTAAGTTACTGTATTTATGTCTTACAAAAATTCGTGGTTGATTCCTTGTGTTTTAATACAAAATCGGGCACGAATTTTTGCACTGATCTAATATACGCTATGATCTTCGAAAATGAATGATAATAACATCTTTCTTATGTATAGTGGTCAAGTAGAAAGAAGATTGCACGATGGTGCTATAGAAGTGTCGTTTCCGGATGGCTCTGTACGAATTTCGGAACCAGATGGTTCTGAAAAATCGACTTTATTGGATGGTACTATAATTCAAACTTTTAGTAATGGAGAAAAGATTTTTGCTTTACCGAATGGACAACGAGAAATACATACTAAAACGCATAAGGTATCAATAATTTGATGTGTGATTTTATTGAAAATTACAAATTAATATGTCTCGCTTAAATATGTTTTATATGTTTTAGAGGCGAGAGTATCCTGATGGTACAGTTAAACTTATATATGCTGATGGTACTCAGGAAACACGATATTCGAACGGTAGAATACGTCTTAAAGATAAAGATGGCAATCTTTTAATGGATTCATACCAATAAGATCAACAAAAAGTAAAATAAAATATAAAAAATTTTGATTAGAAATAATATTTGCAACGTAGTTCAGTTAAAATATATGAACACATTATAAATCATTCCTATTCTCGTGTAATTTAAAGATATAAATTAAGTATGAGTAGTATTAAAATTGCGTCGAACGATAAATAAATAAAAATAATATTTTATAATCTTACAATATATGTTAAGAAATGAAGATAGTATTTTTTAATAACACTGAATTTTTTCTGCCTCCTGTTGTTTCCTATTTTATGCATCCTCGTCCTCTATATTCTTTGTTTATTTTGTTACGATACGTATATAGTTATATTAATAAAATTGAAATGCCTATAAGCTAAAAATAAATATTAATGTTCTTCGTATGATTAAATAAATATTGGAGCATCGGGTTGAATTAATAAAAAACACAGTTGAATCAAGTAGCTTCGAGGTAATAGCGTTTGTATTGGCTAAAAAAATTTGAAACACCAACGAATTCGTACCAAATGCCCTGACATATAAAAGATCGTAGAATTTGAAATGTAACAGTAGCTTAGCTGAGATAACTTACGCACTGTAATGATGCCTATGAGATCAAGTTTTAAGAAATGGGCAACGCGACTTACTGCATTAAGCGGCGCAACATTACTTTATTGGAACTTTTGCGGTAACAAAGAATTTCCGCAGGTGCAAAATTCCTGGACAACGAACTCAAATCCGTCGGTAAAATGGAACCACAACTGGGATAGGTTATACACTTTATGATTATCATTTAGTAATAAATTGACGATAGCGATTTCGTAATGTAACACTGATATATAATTAAGATTCGTTTCTCTTTCTTTTTTTATAATTATCCGTCAACTAATTATTACAAGATTATTGCCTTATCTGTCCACTTTGGAGCAAGGATTGTGTGGAATACACACTTTTTCCTTTGATATTAAAAATATATTTACGTATTACGTATTTATCATTCACCTATTCATATGTGTAATTAAATTTTCTTTTAGTTTTCGGTGAAAATAATTTGTTAATAATTCACAAGATAGATGTACTCCATTTCAAAGTTCACTTGTAATCTATTGTTCATAATTATGATTCCAGAAGAGATCCAAAGAGCTTAGTGAAGCCAATGAAAATAAACAGCGAGAACGATGAAAATATCTATAATAAGGAGTTATCCTTGAAGAAAGCGAAAGCCAATCGTCACATAATTTTGATACGTCATGGGCAATATAATCTTTCAGGCAAGACAGATCTGGAAAGAAAGCTTACAGAGCTCGGTTAGTATTTTACATGGATTATTTTGTAAAAATTAAATGTTATTACGATTGATTGTTTCAAGCTAAAACTGTGGCAATTATAAAAACTTATGAAACATGAAGGTAGGAAACAAGCTGAAACAACGGGGAGAAGATTACAAGAATTGGGCTTCCCATATAGTTTGATTGTACGATCAACGATGACCAGAGCTCAAGAAACTTCTAAAATTATTGAAGGAAGTCTTTGCAATATTGCTGTGGAAGATGATCCATTCCTTGCTGAAGGTGCGCCTATACCACCTGAACCACCTGTTGGTCATTGGAAGTCTGAAATACGGGTGGGTATATTATTGGATTGGAATGAAAGTTCGTAATATTTAAATTAAAATTGAAAGCTAAAATTCAGGTATTTATTCATAGATTTATTCAATAACATATTTTCCATTCTGTTTTATTACTTTTGGCCATTTTCGAGGTAATTTCTCCTGTTATTGAATAAACATATGAATAAATACCTTAATCTTATCTTCCTACGAATTTTCTTTCCAATCCAATATGTATAAAATGTGAGCAAATTAATGATTGTGCATTCCTGGTTTGATGGATAATGTCACAATTCTGCGGCAGTTTTCTTACATTAACTCTAGAGGTGTATAAGCATTTGAAAATTTTATTCGAAATCGGAACGGGTTCTCAGAAATGTTTGGGATTCTCGAGAATTTTTGAAATTATTCTCTGGAATCCCGAAGTTCGAGTTCAAACAGGTCCTAATCATTGGCTTTTCGCACAACTCTATTAATTCCCATCAAATTGAGGATGTAGAAGCTTGCACCTTATCTAATATTTTGTTTAAATGCAAGTAAGTATATATTCAATTAATGTATTTCAGTTCCATGAAGATGGACCTAGAATAGAGGCAGCATTTAGAAAATACTTCCATCGTGCTGAGCCAACTCAGGAGAAAGATTCATATACAGTTATTGTTTGCCATGCAAATGTTATTAGATATTTTGTGTGCCGGTAAATTATTTTTCCCGTATTCTATTTTGCTATTGACACATGAATATAAAATTAAAATTATGATTTATTGCAGGGCGCTGCAGTTTCCGCCTGAGGGCTGGTTACGTCTAAATTTAAGTCATGCAAGTATTACATGGATCTCCATTCTACCAAGCGGAAGAGTGACACTTTGGTGCTACGGTGATACTGGACACATGAAGCCAAATTTAATCACGTCTAGTTAAAATTAATATCGTTTATCATTTTGTATTATAAATACTGATATAATCTTTTACACATAATATAATTTTTGAGGTAATCAGATAAACGGTATATTTTCATGTATTATATATATATTTTAAGTTTTTTTATTTACAGTAATCGTTATCGTAAAACTTGAATGCCAATCACCAGGCCGAAAGTTGTATTCAGATGGAAATAATTTCGGCCCTTTTTATAATTTTTTAAAGTATTTTTTTAAAGTCAACGAAACTTACCTATACCTAAAGTATTTCAAAGACTGATGAAAAGAATATATATATATATACTCACATACATGATTTTTTATCAAAGAATGCAATCATGAATGTATTATAGTAACACTCACACTGGACTTACACAATTGTTTCGTTTACAAATTTATTTCACAAGTTATCCACATTTGTACAAAGCGCATTGTGTACTAAATATCCTACATATTTTTTAATTTGTACATTATGAGTGCTACAATAAAAGTAATTTATATCCTACAGATTAGAATACGATTTTTGGAAGTATAAGTAACAAAAGCATTGTTTTAACTTACAAACACCTATTGTAAAATTTTAATTAATTAAGCAGCAGCAATTCTCATAGATTTTCTCGTGTAATATCTTTGTAATGCAGCTTCGAACACAGGCCCAACGGTTCTCTTCTCCCAAATTTTAGATCTTTCTTTCTTTTCTGCTTCTATTTTTGCTTTTGCGCTAATACTAGATTTGGTTGCTTCTTCGTTTCCATCATTCTCATCATCCTCTGATTCCTCTTCTTTACTTTTAGCATCTGAAGAAGTATTCTCTGTCGAGGCTTTATCATTTGTTACATTTTCTTCTAAACTTTCAGTTTGTTTCTTTGGTTTCTTACACTCAGGTTCTACTACATTTTCTGTTTCTATGCTTTTATGTTTTTCAAGCGAATTTGTTGTTTTCTCACGAACATTTGTTTCCTCTTCTACTGGTTGTGGAGTTTCTACATCTGTATCACTTTCTTCTTCCATTATTCTTTGTCTATATTGTCTGATCTTTTTAGATTTCTTATTTGTTGTCTGTTCTGTATTTGCTACAACCGTATTATTATCTTCACATATACTTTCTGCATTTTCGTGCAAACTGGTAGTATTTTCATTTGTACTGTTATTAGTTTCACTTTCTTCTGCTCCTTTAATCGTTTGTTCGTATAAATGTCTATAGAATCCAGACATATCTTGCTGCTTTCTAACATCCCCAATCGCTTCTAGCCTATCCATCCTAGACTCTTCTTCTTCTAGTTTTTTAAATTCTTCCAACTTTGCTCTGTAAGCCGAAGTAACGAAACTTTCTTTGTCCGCATACATTTCTCCTTCCGCCTCTCGTTCCTTCTGCACCATCCTTTCTATTCTGTGTTCCTGCTCTCTTTTCCTTCGTTCAGCAGCTTTCAATAGATTCTGGATGTATTTTGGCTTCTTGGTTTCTACTTTTGCTTCTTTCAATTGGATTTTCGTGCGTTCCATATCATCGTACACTTCGTCATACTGGTATATAGTTGGATCTTCTTTCAAAGCTTTTTGCATATTCAACCTGGTTTGCTTTTTCATTTTGTTTTTCTCTTCTTCTGCCTTGAGTGCTTTCTTGACCCAATCAGTACCGTCTTCTTCAGCCGAATCATTATCATCTCCAAAAATATTGCTGGGCTTTGGTGCTACAGGTTGTTGTCTTTTCGGCAAAATTAAACCGTACCTAAAATTATTCGTAATAATCGTCAATTTTCTCTGAATATTAAAGTATCTACTTAATTACTCATTTATTATAAATGTTTTATATAACTTACTGTTTTTCGTCTTTGATGCTGGACATATTTATTACATATAATATATTGTTCCAAATGTAATAAACAGTTTTGAAATTTTATGAAATGGTGGTGTATATTCGTTAAATTACATCACATACTTTTTCATATTATGTCAAAATAACAAACAAATAAGAGTATAACCTACAAATTTGGACCTTAGTTCACCTTAGACCATATAAAAGACATAGACTTATAAGTCTATGACGAATTCCCGTAAGGCTAACAGTCTCGTCCAATCACGTCCAGTCAGGGTGAATCAGGGGGAGTCATGTGCAGTCTCTTCGATGCTGATCATGCTGATCAATGCTGATGCAGTGCTGATGGTACCTTCGGACCCATTCGGACCCAAACTGTGGATAATATTGGACGTGACACCGAAATGGTCCCCTGGATTTCGAAATCGTAATATTTATTTAAATAGTATAAAGTGCATATATTCTTTTATGTTTATGTATATGTTCATGCGTTAGAATATAAGTTATGTACATGTACAAATGCAATGAATAAATAAAGAAAATGTCATAAAGACCCGTATATATTTATTTCACCACCTATTCTTCCGTCTGGCTTTCCGTTGACTTATCCTACTGAATTTTTGGACACCTCCTTCAACATCATGTTCTCCTAATACAAAGTTCAATTTTCGAGGTTTTTGAAAATTTAGGCAATTTTTCGCTTTTGTATTAGGAGAACATAATACCACAGGAAGTATCCAAAATTTCAGTAATACAAGTCAACGGCAAGCCAGACGGTCGAAAAATTTCGAAAATTCAGTAGCACAACCCAACGACAAGTCAGACGGTCGAAAATTTCCGAAAATTGTTAGAAAATCTCAAAAATTGAACTTTGTATTAGGAGAACATGATGTCCAAGGAGGTATTCGGATTTTCAGTAGTATAAGTCAACGGCAAGCCAGATGGTCGAAAAATTTCGAAAATTCAGTAGCACAACTCAACGACAAGTCAGACGGTCGAAATTTTCCGAAAATTGTTAGAAAATCTCAAAAATTGAATTTTGTATTAGGAGAACATGATGTCCAAGGAGGTATTCGGATTTTCAGTAGTACAAGTCAATGGCAAGCCAGACGGTCGAAAAATTTCGAAAATTCAGTAGCACAACTCAACGACAAGTCAGACGGTCGAAAATTCCCGAAAAATTTTAGATAATCTCGAAAATTGAACTTTGTGTTAGGAGAACATGATGTCAAAGGAGGTATTCGGATTTTCAGTAGTATAAGTCAATGGCAAGCCAGACGGTCGAAAAATTTCGAAAGTCGAGCGGGTCGAGCGGGTTGCCTTCCGAAGGGGTACAGAAAATTGAAGGGCGGGTTGCCTTCCGAAGGGGTACAGAAGATTGATGGGCGGGTTGCCTTCCGAAGGGGTACAGAAGATTGATGGGCGGGTTGCCTTCCGAAGGGGTACAGAAGATTGATGGGCGGGTTGCTTTCCGAAGGGGTACAGAAAATTGTCGAGCGGGTGGCCTTCCGAAGGGGTACAGAAAATTGTCGAGCGGGTTGCCTTCCGAAGGGGTACAGAAGATTGATGGGCGGGTTGCCTTCCGAAGGGGTACAGAAAATTGTCGAGCGGGTTGCCTTCCGAAGGGGTACAGAAGATTGATGGGCGGGTTGCCTTCCGATGGGGTACAGAAGATTGATGGGCGGGTTGCCTTCCGAAGGGGTACAGAAGATTGATGGGCGGGTTGCCTTCCGAAGGGGTACATAAGATTGATGGGCGGGTTGCCTTCCGAAGGGGTACAGAAAATTGTCGAGCGGGTGGCCTTCCGAAGGGGTACAGAAGATTGATGGGCGGGTTGCCTTCCGAAGGGGTACAGAAGATTGATGGGCGGGTTGCCTTCCGAAGGGGTACAGAAGATTGATGGGCGGGTTGCCTTCCGATGGGGTACAGAAGATTGATGGGCGGGTTGCCTTCCGAAGGGGTACAGAAGATTGATGGGCGGGTTGCCTTCCGATGGGGTACAGAAGATTGATGGGCGGGTTGCCTTCCGAAGGGGTACAGAAGATTGATGGGCGGGTTGCCTTCCGATGGGGTACAGAAGATTGATGGGCGGGTTGCCTTCCGAAGGGGTACAGAAGATTGATGGGCGGGTTGCCTTCCGAAGGGGTAAAGAAGATTGAAGGGCGGGTTGCCTTCCGAAGTTTTAGCCATACTTGCTCAACCACACGATCCAATTACTCAGAATAAATTAGGCAGACAATAATTATCATGTTGACTGTAGTTTAGTTTGGTATATATTTTAATATCTCATTCTGTTTTTACAATTTTTAACTACATCGACATTCGTACCTTCGTTCACGATTAATATACCGCGTTCAATGAACGTTATCGTAAATTGGCGAATAATTTACTTTGAATCGGTTTTGTCGTGATGAGCAGTTTATCGAAGGCAAGCAATTCATTGCGTAAACACGGTGCTGCACTTTAACCAATGTTAAAGTATAGTCGGTCGGTCTCTCTGTCTTGCTTGCGAATCATTCGACGATCGAAGTAATTATAACAGACGCGTTTATAGTTACCTTTATACAATCAATTCCGGCGAATTCACTGTCAGCGATTCAACGAAAATAAATACATACGCGTATGTATTTATGCATTATGGAATTCGAGACGAAATCGTGTTTAATTGTTAGAACCAAGAGGACTCCGAGGTTGGCCTCTCAAAAAATTGTTCGGTGTGCACAGAATTTTTACGTACTTGGTAATTACATCGAGTCGTGTCGCTTACATGAAGCATTACAAGAAACGCAATTCCTAGAATTTTTTTACAATATATTTGCTTTTTCTAACTATCGTTTGTTAATCTACGCTGCTGCCGAAGGTCCTTTCGGTTTAATCATCATTGTGGCCCGTTTCAACGTATAATCCCAACCTCTCCAACGGAACCACACGATACCTATTTAAAAAAGAGGGGCACATTAATCACTATACAGTAACTACGAACTAAATTGTAATAGTTACAATTTATTACGACATATTTTTACATGTGCAATCCTGGCACATGTCAAATAGCAAATAGAAATATTGTTTACAAAATACCTTGCCGAGCAGTAAGATCTTGAGGATCGTTCAAGTAAAGTCCGTTTAACCCGCGTCCACACGATTTCCACCACCAGCCGCCCTTTAACATGGACGCGCAGTTCAACGACGATCTATCGTTGTCTCTGCAAGATTAGAAGAATGTAATTAACAGAACCGTGATTCCGCCGGACAACGAACTTCATCGTATTATTATAATGAGGTAGCATTTACCTGTTGTAAGTCGAAAACGGACTATTGTTTGAACCGTACCAAGGATCGTTCAAAGAATCGCCTGCGTTTCCATCGTAGCCATCGATTTCCAATTTGTAATATTCCGCTTCCGAGTAGATTTTAAAATGAGAATACTGTGCGTACCTGAATAATTATTGATCGATTATCGACCTCGAACCAGTCATATACAGTGGGTATACGAAGTGTTCGTACACTTTTGAAAATAGAATAACTTCTCTTTAAAATCCACAGAATTGTACATCTTTCGATGCGTGCCGATTATTTTCTGTGTCAATCGATTTCGATGAAATTTTCAGTATGTGGATAAACAACGTATATCTTAAATTACCATGAAGAGCCCAAACAAAAAAGTTTTAAAAAATGCTTTTCTTATTTTTGAATGTAACGTTGCAAATTGGTATTTTATGAAAATATCTTTTTTTATATAATTTCGTAAACCAATTTTTCTAATTAATTATAAAAAATCAGGTCGTTTGATACAATTATAAAAAAGTTATTCTATTTTAAAAGGTGTACGAATACTTTGAATACCCACTATAGATTGTCTATTTTCAAAATATTATCGTATAGACAAAAACGACGAGAAAAGGAAGAAATATTTTTACCTTTTGTTGCCTTCGAAATCTTCGAGCTCCACCCTAAGCATGTAATCTTCGTTGTTCGTTAACATGTATATGTTCTCGTTACCAAGCCAAAATTCTCTGGCTGGGTCGCCAAACCCATTCTTGTAATCGGCCCAATCGCGGTTGAAATTTTCTCGAGGTTCTCCAAAATCGTCTCTTCGTTGAATTACCTGTCCACAAAAAATTCATTGGTAAGTAGAGATAGAAACAGAAATAGAGGTAGAAAGAGAGAGAGAGATTCGTCGAATGATTTGTTACCGTCCAACCACCATCGGCGATTTCTTGCTCGCAGAAGACTTTCAGGAACCAGTAAGTGGTACCGCGTATTTGAAGATAATAGACGCCGCTGTCTCTCATGCCCGCGTTCAACAAATCAACGCACGAGTAACCCTACAACAATTTTACGATCGTTAAAGTTTCGAAATATGTAGTTTTTACAAAGAGTCTGTTTGTTTCGAATGCGTTTATACTTGTCGTTTGTGTAAACTTTGCTGCTGTTTCGTTATAAGACCTTTTCGATTTAAGGGGGTTGTTTCGTTTCCAGGATAATACTACTCGGCAATATTACTCTACTTTTCAGACAATTTAATAAGGTACAAGCTCCTACATTCTCAATTTGATTGGAATTAATAGAGGTGCGCGGAAACCCAATAATCAGGACAGGAAAATTAAATATTCCTGACAGATGGTACACGCTCGAGGCGCAACTGTTCGTGATGTTCGCGAAAGAGACTTTTATACTTTCTCTAACATCATCTTCTTCTAACATTCATGAAATCCTGCTTGATATATGAATACATACAGAGGGTGTACGAAGTGTTCGTACACATTTTAAAATGGAATAACTTATTTATAATTGTACCAAACGATCTGATTTTTATTTATATTTTTTAAATGATCTGCAAAAAAGATTTTCCAAAAATTTCAACTTACAAGGTTGAATGCAAAAATAAAAAGCATTTCTTTTAATTTTTTTATTAGTACCCTTAAGGAAAATTTAAAATATATGTTTTGTAGATCTCTGTTTATTACACACATACTGAAAATTTGTAAAAATGGTGAAAACCGTAGTTTTACACGATTCTTGATCAGTTTCTGCTTAAAATCCACAAAATCGTACATCTTTCGATGCGTGCCGTTTTTTTCTGCGTCAAAAGATTTCGATGAAATTTTCAGTATGTGTGTGATCAACATAGATCTACAAAACATAAATTTTAAATGTTCATTACGGGCCCAAATAAAAAAATTTTTTAAAAATCAGGTCGTTTGGTACAAATATAAAAAAATTATTGTTTCAAAAGGTGTACGAATACTTTGTACTCTCACTGTATGTAATATGTCTAGTTATTCGCGTGGCAAACATGTAGAAATGTGTAAATGTTACAACTGTTTATGTTTCCGCGCGAGGAGGGATGAAAAAACAAGAAAGGACAAAAAAGTGAAAAGCTAGTTGGCGAGGTGGTAACGACGCGAGACTTCCAGTCAAAGGTACTCTTGGATACGATGATTTTTGATTATTCGACGTGACCGTTTAAGCGGGATAAACGAGTAAATCCAGTGTAGCGACTTTCACGTCACGGTTAAAAGTTGTCGAGACGCGCGATTACGAGCGACTATAGGTCGTGCCTACGTTCAAATGAAATGTCCGTAATGGTAATCGGTTCGTTGCATAATCGATTTTCAAGCATGAGGTTCACCTTCCTCGTCGACACGTACACACGTGTGGGTACCCGTGAATGTGTACACATAGGTACACCGTGAGGTCTGGCAGTGTACCGGATCTCGTAGTTTGGGTTCGCGTATCGGACAACAGTGATCTGGGATCACGGTTTGATCCTTGTACTACATTTGGGTCTGAATTATTCTTTTCATGCATATCCTGGTAGGAGAGAACGCATCGTGGTTTTCAGCCTTTTATACGAAGCGGAAAAGGCAACCACAGCGGGATAATAATGCAAAGCGAGCGAGCGAACAGATTGTTTGTCGTCAAGAAGGATTCGGATGAAAAGCGCGCTTTCACGGTCACGCATGATGTCTGTATGCGTGTATTGCACTATACAGTCTGTTTCATAAGAGCATCCCCTCGAGATCTACGAAGAAACCAACTTTATGTAGAAGATTTATAGAGAACACTGTCCAACACCAAAAATGTTTCCGTATAACTGTTGGGTGGATCTTGTAGAGTTTTTTGCGCTGATTCCGAATGTACCCTTAATATTTCTCCTACACGCACAGTTTCTGAGAAACATAACTTTACGTAGAAGATTTATAGAGAACACTGACCAACACCAAAAATGTGTCCATATAACTGTTGGGTGGATCTTGTAGAGTTTTTTGCGCTGATTCCGAATCTACCCTTAATTTTTCTCCTACACGCGCAGTTTCTGAGAAACATAACTTTATGTAGAAGATTTATAGAGAACACTGTCCAACACCAAAAATGTTTCCGTATAACTGTTGGGTGGATCTTGTAGAGTTTCTTGCGCTGATTGCGAATCTACCCTTAATTTTTCTCCTACACGCACAGTTTCTGAGAAACGTAACTTTGAAAAAAACGCATTTAAATTTAAACAAATATTGTGATGTTATTATAAAAGATATAGAATTGTTCTTTACAGCAGAAGATTCTCTAGACTTTCCCGAAATGGAAACATTTTTGGTGTTGAACAGTGTAAATAGAGAGTATATTTTAAGTACTACTACGCTCTTATACTTAATGCTGGGGCCAGTCTCCTGCGATTGCGATTATTGCTTCGCAACGTACTGGCATACTTTTTGCCAATTTTCTAACATATGATACTGACAGTGATCTCCATACGTTTCTTATTTGGTAACTTGGACTTTTCACGCGTGAGTGTTTTCCTCTGAGCTTTTGCTTCATGTTAGCCTACTCGTTTTCAATCGGATTGACATTTGGAGACTGAGATTGGCCAATCATTGAATTGCGATTGACATTTTCGAGAGCCCACTTCAGACGATTTTCTACGTGTTCCAAAGAGAATATTAGGGAACCCGTTCAATGTTTATTTGATCATCTCCCTCGAAGAGTCTCTTCGAAGATGACAGAGATACAGCGAGAATGCTCTTGTGGAACAGACTGTAGAACACATGCCGAGTGTCACCGCGCCGAATCGTGTTGAATCGCGTCGAACCGCATCGAGAACACGTAGGTACATAGACGACAGGTAGGCTTGTGTATGCGTGTGTTCGGTTGTGCGTGACCGATTCGGACGACAAGCCGTGCAAACTTGCACCGAATCATGCACGAACGCGCACAATCCGAATGTCGGGACATCGTTCCATTTGAGACTGTACGCGTTCGCGTGTATCCGGTCGAGACGACCGGATACGACTAACTTTCTAGACGTTCCGAGGTTGACTTAGAAGTTGACATGCTGGCTAAACAATTAATAATTAATGCATATAGAGCGTGTATGTGGAACAAACCGGGATATCTCGTAATGCCAAACGCCAAACGTATCTACAGTGGGTGTACCAAGTGTTCTTAGGCTTTTTAAAATGTATTAAGTGTTTTATAATTGTACGACCTGATTTTTTATAATTAATTAGAAGCATTGGTTCATGAAATGATACGCGAAAAAGATTTTTCAAAAAATTAGTATTTACAGGGTTACATGCAAAAATAAAAAAGGCATTTTTAAACATTTTTTATTTGGGCCTATAATGAAACTCGAAAATTTATGTTTTGTAGATCGATACGCATACTGAAAATTTCATCGAAATCTTTTGGCACAGGAAAAGAACGGCGCGCATCGAAAAATGTAGAATGCAAAACTACAATTTTCACCACTTTTACAAATTTACAAACAAAGATCTACAAAATATATATTTGAAATTTTCGTTAAGGGCCCTAATAAAAAAATTAAAAGGTACTTTTTTTATTGCTGCATGCAACTTTGTAAGTTGTAATTTTTGGAAAATCTTTTTTGCAGATCATTTAGTAAACCAATGCTTGTAATTGATGATATAAAATTCAGGTCGTTTGGTACAATTATAAAAAAGTTATTCCATTTTAAAAAGGTGTACGAACACTTCGTACACCCACTGTATAAGGTATGCGTGTATACGCGTGTAGTCTAGTGAAACGTTACCTTAACGTCCTTGTAACTGAGAAATGCATCCGTGGTAAATGTCGAATTCGCCGGACTCGGCTTATTTTTCACGCTTGGGAATATGACACCGCGATTTTTGGTCGAAGACCTTTGGACAGTCGACGCTGTCGTCGATAACCCGGAAGGCGCGGTCGAATTCGAGGAGCCATTCGGGCTACCGATACTGTTGGTAGAATTGCTGAAATTATTCGACGGTATCACGTTGGATGAAGTCGACGAGGACGTCGACATAGATACCGATGAAACAATAGTAGTCGGCGTCACTGGTGGAACAGTGGTCTCTGGTGTAAGATCTTCCGTCAATCCAACGTATCTAAACAACAAAGAAAAAATCAAGTCGGATGTGAATCGGACAGAGAATGTTATTTTCTCGGGGAAAGGATTAACCCCGTGTCCTACGATATCGTGTCAGTCTCGTGATAAAGATTCAGAACAAAGTCTAATAAATATGTATGTTATTAATTTCCTTTAAACCGAAATAGAATTCCTTTTGCATTAGAGAACATATATACATACAATAGATACAAATTTTCTCTTGTTTTAGGAAATTATGATCTACAAAAAAGTTCTAATCACTGAAACCGTATTATTAATTGTAGAACAAGGGGTTAAGACGAGGGGGAGAGAAGGCGGATAACTAGACTGCGGATCTTTATGCATTTATAGCGAAATTGAGGGGATGAAATTCAAAACTGTTGGGAAATTTTTAAAATTCAAGATGTCAATGTATGATTTCTCTTCCGTTAAAATCATTAAGGTGAGAGGGAGCGAAGGCGATAACTAGATTGTGGAACTTTCTGCACTTACAGTAAAATTGAGATGAAATTCAAAACTGTTGGGAAATTTTTAAAATTCAGATCTCAATGTATGATTTCTCCTCCGTTAAAATCATTAAGGGAAGAAATAATATTAAATTTAGTTTTCTATTTCTTGCAATCAACAGTCTAGCGATAACGATAAGAGGAACTAACCTGCTCGAATCGTATTCGACGAGACGATCGATCGTAGGATCGAGTAAAAGTTCCGCCGGAATTGGACGCTGAGCAAGAGTAGCAACGTCATCCTCTTGTTTTCTCAATCTATTCTCCACACCTTCCAAGTTCTCGATAATCTTATTGGTTTTCGAGCGTAGATCCGCGTGAATTTCACTGATTGCTCTCTCTTGTCTTTGAGTTTGCGTGAGCAGCTCATCCGATTTCGGTAAAAGGTCGTCCACGGAAGTTTTCGTGCCAACCTGTTCGGGCGTTTGGAAACACGAAATAGGATCAGAGATACAAATCATCTTAAATACGGTCGTCTATATTGATTGCTAACGTTGCTCATTGTAACAGTATCTAATCGATGAAAAAATATTAACATACGCGTCTAGGTCTAGATTCGAATTTCTTGGGAAATAATGCTCGTAAAGGTCGTAATTCGTAATCTTGTGACATGTAGAAAAGTTTTGCCGAGGTTCGTCTCTATTCTATTGTATGCTATACGTATTATATGCATATTAAAAATCTAATGATCTAAAAGACATCAAAATTATACGATATAAGCGTTCGCGTCTAATGTACTGTACTCGTATGTACACTTACTGGGTGAAAGAAAGAAGCACCCGATCATGTTTAACAGAAACGCGTAAAAAATCAAATAAGAACACAGTAAGTTTCGAAAAAGGATTCCGCTGTTTAATTGAATAGTGCTGAAAACGTGTTATTGCAGATTATCGCAATAAATCAATCATTGTACAGTAGAATTTCTACATGAAGATATTGTTTGCCGTTGTATCTTATAATTATATTAGATGCTTCTTTCTTTCGCACAGTAGTGTATGTACGTATAGAGATGTATCGTTTCTACAATTATGGCGTCTATTGGCGCTTATCGTTTAATTTGGTGTTTTCTAGGCATCAAAGGGGAATGTATATATCGAAAGAAAATTGACTCCCGCGCCTAATCTGGATCTCGATCGTTTCGATGATCGCTTTGTCGGCTTACCACGACATTCCAAACTTCGTCCATCTTTTCGGAAACGGTCAACATAGGATACATCTGTTCGACGAGTCGATCGATCTTACTTTGCTTCGATGACGGTGTTTCCGTAGTTGTTGTAGTAGTAGTAGTAGTTGTTGCTGGTGCAGCTGCTGCTGTTGTTCTCGTAACGTTGGAATTCCGTTGATCGTTTCCCCTGACAATTATCGCATCGTGCACATCCGTCATCATATTGTAAACACCTTCCAACTGTTCGGAGACCAAGTTCATGTGGAATTGTAATTTCCTATCCATGTTACCGGTGGTCTGTCGAAGATTGTCTATTTCGATCGATATGTGATTCATCACTTCATTGCTCATCGCTTTCGTGATTTCGATCACGCTCATGCTAACCGGTTTCTTTTCGCTCGCTTCGGCGTTTATATCGTCGTTTTGCAAAAGATTATTATCCAGTTGATTTTTCAAATCGATCAGCTTATTGTCGATGTCGGAGACTTTTTGATCGAGCGACAGTAATTTCTCGCCAAGGGCTTCGGAGGACGATGAACCGTCTCGATGGAGAACCGTTTGCGTCGTACGAACTGTTTCGTCAAAAAAACACGAATGATAAAACGATGATCAATGCGAGGAACACTGGCGAACGAGTGAACGTGCGATCGAGGGTGTCTTCCTTGCGAATCGTGTTTTTGCAAATCGCTACGAAGCGAAGGAAAGTTGCGCAACGAAACGCGTTGAAAAGAAAATAGTCGAACGGTTTTTTGAACAGAGAGTTCGCGTAGGGGAGAGTCGTGCAGTACCGACCGGCGTACTGTACCGACCAAAATTAATTACGACTTTCCAGATCAGATAGCTACACTTTCTTTAAGGAATCAAATGAATATAACTATTGTGAGTAATATGTTTCGTTGCTATAATGTTCATTCGATTGTTTTCGCAGTTCTGACACATTTAGCGTGGGCGTTGATATGTCGAGTGTTAAAAGTTATTTTCTAGATCTAATAATTTATTTCTCAGGTAAGTAAACGACTTTGTTGAATTATGTATATTATATCTAGTCTATTAAGAGTCTATTGAGACCCTGTTTTGGAATTTTCTTTGTATATTATGGATACCAAAACCTAAACTGTTTCCGATGTTTGTCGTCCAGTACCGACCATCCAACTGTCGTGCAGTACCGACCAATCAACCGTCGATCAGTATAAAACAAACTTTTCTTATCTGTAAGTTCAATCTGTTAGCATTTGAAGTTGTGAAATCAATCTCTCCTAGAAACGACAAATTAGAGTTGCAAATAAAAAAGAGAAGACAAAGGACGCAACAATCCGAAATCTTAACTTCGGCCGATTTTATCAACGAAGTTCAGGAAAAAAAGAACCTGGCTGAAGAAAAAAAGATAAATGCGGAGAAAAAAAGGCTGCAAGAATCGAAAAAGCGAAAGAAGCGGAAAAAAGAAACAGAAAAAAGAAAAGCTGCAAGAATCGAAAAAGCGAAAGAAGCGGAAAAAAGAAAAGCTGCAAGAAACAGAAAAAAGAAAAGCTGCAAGACTCGAAAAAGGCAAAGAAGCAGGAAAAAGAAAAGCTAAAACTCAATTAAGGAAAGGAAATAAGAAAAGATGTAAAATCTAAACTAAAAAATTTCATAATATATAAAAATATATAATTATTTTATTATTTGTATAAATAAAATTTGAATAAAAATGCGTATTTTAACATCTAAATATCTTTTTTTTAACATTATTAATGATTTAGACTGAAAAATCTACTAAATACGTAATTGGTCGGTACTGGACGACAATTCTTTGTTTCCTTCAAATTCTACTGTTTTTATTGTTACAAATAATGAATACTAATTATCAAATTTCACAGAATTAATTTTTCGCCTTTTATTAAGTTCCCTTTGTGTTACAAATTCCTTTTTTTAATTTTAATTTTTACCGATTCTAGTCTACCTAATAACCAGAAAACTTAGAGCGGTCGGTACTGCACGACTCTCCCCTATATGCGGAACACGGGTGTATCTAGAATTACTCGTGCAACAAAATATCTCTGTGCCCGATCGAACCAACACGTTACACCATTCAATGTCGGAATGTCGTAAGGTCCCTTACCTTGCAAGAGTTTCGAGAGTCTAACGACGTTTCGAGTGAATCGGTAACAATTCGGCTAACGAACGCGAACCTTTTAAACGTATACGTACCACCTCTGGTCTCGCTATCGGTTTTATTGTTTGATATTCTTGTCGAGTAGGCAGCATGATCGGTCGGCAAATAGGTTGCTTGGGAATTGAACAGTTTCAAATCCAACGTTCGCAGTTTCGTAATAACCGCGTCGGTTTTATCGATGTTGTCGTTCACACGGGAATCCAAAGCTTCCACTCTTCTCATCAGATGTTCCACAGCCTTGTCCAAATTCTCGATCCGTTGCAATTTCGACTCCAGAGTCGAAACTATCACCTCGAACACATTGAAGAGATATTGCTCCCTGAAAGTATAGTGTTTCGAACGAAACGATCATTAATTATATTAACGAACTAGCAACAGCGTTTTTCTAATTTGCATTGCGAGAACACAGTTTTTGATATTCGTCGAGCATTCCGAAAATAGAGCTTCGCCGGTGGCTTTAGAATTTAGAATGAGATAACAGCTTGGATAGTTGTTGCGGTATCCTTTCTCTCGTTGCGGCGTAAGCTGCAAGTGTACCTTGAATTTTACGCAATCGGTTCGCAGACAGGTCAGCGGCGGTACTTCTACCTATTTTCCAGGGTCCTTTCGAATCGGAAAACTGATTTATCGAGGCGTCGAAAGATTATTATACGATGCGGTAATAATTGCGTGTGGGTATAGCGCTCTTCCTATGAAACTTATTCGTTTAACGCTAAATCCACCATTGCCGGTCAAACGACCGGTTTTATGATTTTCATAAATCGTAATCATTATTTCTTTCAATATTGTTGAAATTACGAAGCTCTTTACGTGGAAACTACAACCACACATTCGACTAAAAATTGCACAAAATTTAAATAAATAGAGCATTGTCGGTTACATAAGCTGAAACATTTTAATCGGTTTTAGTGCTCGGTAGATTTAGTGTTAACAGTACTTTGTTACTTTAAGTCACCTGGATCAACATGATCGACGATCTACACGTATATGGTAGACCTAAATATCTATTTTTTCTACATATCTATTATCTAATAACTTTATAGAATGTGAAACGAAGAATAATATATTACAGCAGAACTCGGTGCTAGCGGAAAATGCGAATGGGGAAAGAAAAAATGAAAACTGGGAACTGGCGGCGAGAACGTGGAAGCGGAACGATCCAAGGCGCACAACAAACGACATTCCGCGACCGGAAATATCTACAAGAATGTTCGCAAAAAGATACAAGAAATTATAGGGCGAAAGCGACAGTTACGACTGGGACACTCTAAAAACGATTCCAGATTCGAAGCAACCTCCTAGGAAATCGTAATTTTACGCGATAGGAAACTTTCGATCTCGATATTGTACATATATAGGTGTATGCGACAGCTCGACACGCTGGTATTCGATGCACGATCTTCGATATGGTGTGCGTGTGTGCCAGTTCCTATTTTTTACCGATACCCGATCGAATTATGTATTTCCTACATACATAGCTCATAGATCGGATCCAAGTATGCCCTGATTATCGTTCGTTCGTTTCTTCCGAGGAATCTGGCGGAGCTTGTGCAATCGTATTGTCATAACTGGAGCTCGGATTTGTTACGTAACCAAAGGAGAACTAGTACCCCACTAGTGATGTCGTTCTATCCTCGTGATCGAATCGGTTCTCTTTCCGTTCCCTTTGTGTCCTTCTTTCTAATCGTGCTAGCCGAGTGCACACACATATATACACGTACATATATACATATACATGCTACATACACACCCCCGTACAGTTCATATGCATGCACATGCATGTACATATACAATGTATAAATAAAATGAATCTCTACGAATCAGAGAACTAATTTATAATTTTTCTTAGATGTATACACTGCTGTTAGAAAAAACAAGCACCTGGCCATATTTAACCCTCACACGCTCCTGACAAATAGCTGCATGGAAGAGACTAGGATAACAATTCGCCGATTTTTATTCTAGACGTTCAATCAACACATTAAGTTTTATTTATAGAATCACGTTTTTAAGAAATACGACGTAGACATAAAAGGATGAATAATTTTGCAGTATGTGAAAATATTGAATGGATGATTTTTCACCCTGAGGAACCATATGAGGGTTAATAGAAAAGCGTGAAAATCAAATAAGAACATAGTAAGCTTCGAAAAGGGATTCCGCTGTTTAATCGAATGGTTGTGAGAATATACGTGTTATTGCGGATTATTTAACACTTTAAATGCAATAAATCAATCATTGTACATTACTCTGTTTCTACATAAAAATGTTATTGTTGACACTATTGTGCAAAAGAAAGAAGCACCCGACCATATTTGATAGAAAAGCGTAATAAATCAAATAAGAACGTAGTAAGCTTTGAAAAGGGATTCCGCTGTTTAATTGGATAGTTCTGAGAATATACGTGTTATTGCGGATTATTTAATACTTTTATGATTGATTTATTAATCATCGTACAATACTCTGTTTCTACATAATTATATTATTGTTGACACTGCTGTGCAAAAGAAAGAAGCGCCCGTATTTAATAGAAAAGCGTAATAAATCAAATAAGAACATACCCAGATAGCACACAGACATTTTGAAAACGTCTTAAATACGTCCGCTGTCGGACATTCAAGATATCTTATGGACGTCTTGAATGTCCTCCGAAAAGCCCACGAAAGGCCTACAAATGTCTTCTCAATGGCTTGTGTTACAAAACCGTACGTTTTAAAAACGTCCCAAGAATGTCCATTAAACGTCTAAAAAACGTTTTCTGGACGTCTAATGGACACTCTTGGGACGTTTTTAAAACGTACGGTTCTATAACACAGGCCGTTCAGAAAACTTTCGTAGGCCGTTCAGAAAACTTTCGTAGGCCGTTTGGAATACGTTCGTAGGCCGCTCAGAAAACTTTCGTAGGCCGTTCAGAAAACTTTCGTAGGCCGTTTGGAATACGTTCGTAGGCCGTTCAGAAAACTTTCGTAGGCCGTTATATATATATATATATATATATATATATATATATATATATATATTAGGAAATTTGATTGTAGGAAATATATATACATATATATACGTTTAATATATACATTTTATTGAAATAACAAAAAGCCTTTATAAATATAAAAAATCAAAAAATAATAAAAATTAAAAGTTTTTATTTATTCCGGCAGCTATTCTGTCCGCCGCCCTTTTCAGCCACATTTGAATGGCGATCTCCGTGCTTCTCCTAGTGGCAGTGCTGATTCCCTTTTCGGCAGCACCTTGAATAAGAATTTATTACTGTGTTAGTTTGTACATGAATCATCACTTTTATAATAACACTAAAATAAGGGGGATACTTACATATTACTAGGTTGGCTGTATTTAATTTATTAAAGGGCTTCTTCCCCATCCTGCCCAACCAGCTATATGTTACCGCCAGCTGGTTGATTATGAGTGTTGACAAAACTCTTTTCACAAACTGGTAGGCGTTCTCGTCGCCGATTTTGTGTAATTCTTGAACCTAAAATAAAAAGTTATTAATATTACATTCTGGTAACTATATCAAAATGAAAGATCAATTTCAGTTATTTTAAGTTAATTTATTACATCAATAAGCTTACGCCATCTTGGAATTCCTCGCCGCTATTTAAGATGTTCTCGAAAATAGAGGTCTCCTCTTCCGTTTTGACTGGAAATTTCAGCGGCGGAAGTCTCAGCAAGAACGGGACCCGATGATCTCCACCGGCTTTCAAACCGGCAGTCAAAAACACTAACACGAACAAATATTACGAACGATTACTGGAGGCACGTCTTCACGCTTCGAAGGGAACGTCGCGAATGAGGAACGCTCAGATCAAAAACAAAAGAGCAATAGTCTCGGCCGCGCAACAATGTAAATGTACGCGCGACCATTAGGCAACCAACTCCGTCAAACGCTTACCTTATGCTTATTTTAACACGCTCTTTAATCTAAGACATTTTTATTTACACAGAAAGTAAGGAAGTAGTTAATCTTTTTAACTTACATCTCATCAACGAATTTTTTAACTTCTGGTGATACAAACCAAAATAAAGTAACAATAAATAACAATAAGAATTGTTATAATAAATAATAAATAAATGAAAAGCGTGCGTTAAGATATGAATTATTTCTCTCTTCTTCTACTTATTATGTGGATTATTCTGCTTTTAATAAACTTTTTCGTTGTTAATAAACCACATATATTGTGCGAGTTGATCATATATACATACATACATACATACATATATATATATATATATATATATATATATATATAGAAAAAGACGTTTCCAAAATGTCTTATTTTGGACGTAAAACGAACGTTCTGAAAAAGACGTTTCCAAAATGTCTTATTTTGGACGTAAAACGAACGTTCTGAAAAAGACGTTTTCAAAATGTCTTATTTTGGACGTAAAATGAACGTTCTGAAAAAGACGTTTTCAAAACGTCTTATTTTGGACGTAAAACGAACGTTCTGAAAAAGACGTTTTCAAAACGTCTTATTTTGGACGTAAAACGAACATTCTGAAAAAGACGTTTTCAAAACGTCTTATTTTGGACGTAAAACGAACATTCTGAAAAAGACGTTTTCAAAACGTCTTATTTTGGACGTAAAACGAACGTTCTGAAAAAGATGTTTTCAAGACGTTTTTAACACGTCCTTCCAGGACGTAGGACGTTCGGACCTGAAATGGACGTAAAATGGACATCTTGAGGACGTCCTGTGCTATCTGGGTAGTAAGCTTTGAAAAGGGATTCCGCTGTTTAATTGGATAGTTCTGAGAATATGCGTTATTGCGGATTATTTAATACTTTTATGATTGATTTATTAATCATTGTACAATACTCTGTTTCTACATAATTATATTATTGTTGACACTGCTGTGCAAAAGAAAGAAGCACCATATTTAATAGAAAAGACTAATAAATCAAATAAGGACACAGTAAGTTTCGAAAAGGGATTCCGCTGTTTAATTGGATAGTTCGGAGCATATATGCGTTATTGCGGATTATCTAATAATTTAAATACCATCATTATACAATTTCTACATAAAGATATCGCTTATCATTATATCTTATAATTATACTGGTTAGTTTTTTCTTTCGCACGGTAGTGTATTGTATATACTATGCACCTATCTCTTAGCCGCCTTTCTCCCTTTTTGTACTGCGAATCGGATCGTGTGATTCAGGAACAGTTTATCGTAGCATTCCATTGCAAAGCGTATGAAAATGTCATCTCTCTCGATATTGCTGGTTTTCAGAGAAAGTGGTCTGTAATGCTTCGTAAGCTTGTTCGTATTGTCTGCGACGTGTCGTTGTGCGTTCGCACGCACAAGCACATCCGTGAACAGTGTACAACGGAGCGGAGCTATGGCGTTACGCGATTTCATTGAAAAGCCCTGAAAATAATCTACATACCTATACATAGGCGAGGATAAGGTGAAAGGAAAAAGTTCTTGAACCCTTTCATTTTTGCAAGGTACGCACGCGTGAGAAAGAACGAGAAAGAGAAAGGGTGGGGCGCCAGGAAATATATGGTGGGAGAAAGGAGAGTGAGAGAGAGGGGGAGCGAAAGCAGAAACAAATTATTCTCGTAACTGGAATTTAATGAACATTAAATCGAGACGAAAGAAAACGGAACGCTTTCGCGTGTTCGTAAGTTCGACTGGTTCTTTTATTGTTAAAAGCGTAGGCTTCGCGATGAAGGAATCGAGAAGGTTCGGGGATTTTTCGTTTGAAAACAAAGCATGATTTCGTGCGTCTTTCTATGAATGAAACTGGTTTCGTGTTTCTTATTCGACAGTTACAGAATTATAAAACTGAACGTATAATGTTGCGTATAATCTCAACAACCGTGGTCTTATTATTAGACCCCGGATGTTTATGCAAAATAAAAAGTTGCGCATCAATTGCAAGACGCAGGAGCTGGATATAAATTGATATTCTTCATTAATAATTTTAATGTGGTGAAAATAATACACATTAATACTTAAAAATTTTTTTAAAATTTTCACTGTTTTAAATTGCATCATATCCGGAACCTACTTATTATTTCTACAAGGCCACACACAGGAGATTCGCAAAATTAATACATATGCAAACGTGCCATCGTTTGTGCCTAAACAATAATTTATTTACCTCGTCTCCGATAGCGTCAAGGAGAAAGGGGAAACGACTTTCTATATTTTAATAAACGAAAGTATTTATGCATGTATGGATTACCAAGACACGCTGCTAATATCTCCCGAAATCAATTTGTAGAACAACAAATGAAAGTTCATAAGAAACGTTATTAGCCACTGCATACACTGTATTGGTACCTGTATACATGCATATACTTATACACGGGCGGGTATAGTAGGTAACCGAGCAAAATGCAAACGAGGAAGGAAATGGAACATCTGTAGATCGAATAACTGTGAGGTCCGCTGGAGAGATTCGGTTATCTCGAAAGTTTTCACAACCATCAAAATTATAATTGACTGTAGTCCCCAACATCTAATCCAGCATTTTAATCTCGCTATTCGAACTTGACCATTTCAGTTTACTCGAATGCGCATTTTTTTAAATTTAAATTTTGTTTTCTTTTTCAAATATCGTGAGAAATATTGGACTGCAACGAAAGTTCGTTTTTGCAACATATTTTCAATTCTCTTCTATTAGTTATCATGTTATTCAATAAACCTATGAATAAATGTCTTAATTTTATCTTTGAATTTTGATTTAAAAACGCTACAAACTTTCGTTGCAATCGAATATGTATATTTACGGTGGCAATCACTGTTTCTGTGCTCGTAACCATCATTAGAATTGAATGATCAGGGAAACAGAATCCATGTCTATTAGTAACCTCGTTCAAGCTAAACTGTAGTTGTCGTACAAGCTATTATTATTGAAATACGTAGCACCTGTTCCACGCGAAGACGCGTTTCATCGACGTAGATGTATGTCGTATATCGGACGAAGAGAAAACAAATAAACCAACGTAAAATATGAGAGGGAGTGTCAGTTAGTTGACAAGTTTGTACAGTTCGATTACGTAACTCGTTTTTTATATTGTCAAGTGCTAAATGGTCCACAGTCTCCGGCCTACGGTATCTGCGGAAAGTACGTGTCGCTACTATTAAAAGTCCGACTCCTTTCGGTGTTTTGTCAAGTTATATAAGCAATGAACCAACGGTATGACAGGACCAACAACATAACAGAGCCGCGCGACACAAGAGGATTTATAGTAGTATATTGTAGGTGTACGTTGCTACATACCACGCGAATCGAGAGGATGAAAAGAGAAAGCGAGAAAAAGGAGAGTACAAACCTGTTCCCTACAATAGCGGAAATGCTTACTTTAATTTTTTGCAATTATAATGCGATCAAAGCATTCGCGACACTCTCGTTCTATCAAACGTCACGTCGATTCTCAAACTCCGACGCGACAATCCGTGCACCGTAGGATTATAATTGGCGAACGTAAAAGAAAGAAAAAACCGAGAAGAAGATCGAGAATGATTCGCAAAGTGTTGGCCTCCCGGCGAATGCAAATTAACGGACATATAAAGATTTTACTAACGTCGCTAATACCAAAACATGTGTTTTCGAGTTTCGTCGTAATTTCAATTGCATCATTTCAACACTAAACCTGCCACAGCCGGTCAAACGACCGGTTTTATATTTTTAATTTCACAATTATTGAAGTCATTAAGTTGCTTACGTGGAAATTGTTTCGATCGATTTCTTTGTCCAAGCACGTATTGCAATAAAAATGGCAAACGATCTAAATAAATAGTCACGTCGTTTTTATAAGCTAGAATATTTTCATCGCATTTTCATCGATCGATTTCTGTTTCGAAGCACATATGCAATAAAAATGGCAAACAATTTAAATAAATAGTCACGTCGTTTTTATAAGCTAGAACATTTTCATCGCATTTTCATCGATCGATTTCTTTTTCCAAGCACATATGCAATAAAAATGGCAAACAATTTAAATAAATAGTCACGTCGTTTTTATAAACTGAAACATTTTCATCGCATTTTCATCGATCTATTTCTTTTTCCAAGCATATATTGCAATAAAAGTGGCAAAAAATCTAAATAAATAGTCACGTCGTTTTTATAAGCTGAAACATTTTCATCGCATTTTCATCGATCGATTTCTTTGTCCAAACACATATTGCATTAAATGGCAAACAATCTAAATAAATAGTCGCGTCGTTTTTATAAGCTAGAACATTTTCATCGCATTTTCATCGATAGATTTCTTTGTCCAAGCATATATTGCAATAAAAGTGGCAAAAAATCTAAATAAATAGTCACGTCGTTTTTACAAGTTAGAACATTTTCATCGCATTTTCATC
The DNA here is from genome assembly GCA_963971365.1 of Lasioglossum villosulum. Lineage (NCBI taxonomy): Eukaryota > Metazoa > Arthropoda > Insecta > Hymenoptera > Halictidae > Lasioglossum > Lasioglossum villosulum. Next base: position 6,658,784 of record OZ020497.1, on the reverse strand, counting down.
GATCTATTTCTTTTTCCAAGCACGTATTGCAATAAAAATGGCAAACAATTTAAATAAATAGTCACGTCGTTTTTATAAGCTAGAACATTTTCATCGCATTTTCATCGATAGATTTCTTTGTCCAAGCATATATTGCAATAAAAGTGGCAAAAAATCTAAATAAATAGTCACGTCGTTTTTACAAGTTAGAACATTTTCATCGCATTTTCATCGATCGATTTCTTTTTCCAAGCATATACATATTGCAATAAAAGTGGCAAAAAATCTAAATAAATAGTCACGTCGTTTTTACAAGCTAGAACATTTTCATAACTTTTACTGTTCGGTAGGTTTAGTGTTAAAACAAAGTTCGTCGTTATTATTGGTGGGTAGGAAGTTGTATCAACTCACCTATTGCGTTGAGGATTTCGTGGTGGTGGCGGCACCGCGTTTCCAGTGACGTTGTTTCCATTGTTACTGACATTACGGATGTTACGCTCATCGGCAGAGGTCCTGGGCAATCTAGGACTTCCAGCGAACACGAAACCCAACAGGCACGTGGTAATGATTACAGCCTCTCTCATAATCGGAAACTCGAAGAGAAGAAGAAGTAGAAGAAGAAGGATACGACAGATGAGGAAGCGAATGGCGGAGAAGTCAGGATAGCGATTATTCTCAAAAATAAAGAAGAACCGAGAGAAGAGAACAATATAGAAGAAGAATCAAAAGTAAAGGTAGAAGAAGAGAACGAACGCGGAAAGGGAAACGTGAAGGCAATAGCGCAGATAAAGGGAGAAGAGATGCGCGATTTTAATGACACGTACCGACACTTCCGATGGAGATCACTTTCGGTTACGTTCGATTAGCTGTTCACGTACAACAAGTTCCTCTTTCCTCGTTCCTCCGAGGAACATCCATTTATCATCGGTACGCACAAAGTGGAGAGAAATGCACCGAATCGAACGTGTAATCGCAACTTTCGGCGTGCAGATGCGCGAATACGTACAGATATCAGGTGTTACGATTGTTACGTCGAAAATTTGAAAGCTTCGGGAATCACAAATTAGACACGCGTATGCACACGCTCATGGGTGGACACATATATATATATATTTATATCTACATGCACACAGAGGCACGGTCCCAACGAAAACTGTAGTTATCACAAACCGTGAAAGTAACTGCGACGACGAGTTTTGTTCTTTTCAAGAGTTTCTATTCGGGTTTAATGATTTTCGGCTGTCGTTGATGTTTTTACAAGATACGCCTTTCCTTTGGTCTTCCATGGATCGAAGCTGAGAGCGGACCCGTAATCGCTGGAGACCGTAACACATATGTGGAGGTGTTGTCCAAGGAACGAGTACAAATACCTCTCGGGTTTTCTTGGTTTCTCGATCTCAGCAAAACTATATGAATTTTCATACAATTTTCAACATTGCCAGCTCGTCTACATGGATCTCTAGATCGCACGGTTTCGAATCGTCGCCAATGAACAAGACAACGCCGACTAATCGTTCAATGTGTTCGGTGGTATTTTCTATCACCACTGTTGTATAATTTCAGAGGTGGGCCTAGACGGTGGGACAACACGTGTATCGCTCTTCTCGGGGCACTATATGCACGGCTAACGAGTTGAATCGAGTTTCGGGGAGGACGAGGATTCGATGGACTGGAAAGAATACAGGTGATTGAAACGAGTGATAATCTAAGCGAGAAACGGAGTATTGGTACAGTACATTTCCATGTTGTCCCTTGACGGTCTGAACCGTCGAAAGTATATTATTTATCCGATTTGTGTGGACGATCGCGGCTGGCCGATCCACCAACCAGCGGACACTCGCATACACGTATACACATAAGACAAAAACACACGGTCAGACACAAAGGCACGCGCGCGCGCCGTGAAAACGGTCCCGTGAAACAGATCAGTCCCATGAAAATGGTTCGGTCCCGTGAAACAATTCAGTCCCGTGAAAACGTACGTCTCTGATTCCGAGCGCGAGCGCGAGCAGAGCTCGATCCCTGACGATCGTTAAGTATGTTCGATAGTCCTCTATCTGTGCGGATCGGAGAAGACTGGGGCTCGTGCCATACTCACGATCACGATTCCATCACCCCTACTCGATTCAGTATTTCTCGGCTGATCGCTCCCTCGATCGTCCCTCTGCTGACAAAGTGTGCAACCGATATACGGGAAACGAGCACCGTGTTTCTACCTTGTGGTGAACGACGGGATCACCGACACCATAAAACACCGACAAGCATACGATTCCAGCTGAACTGTAAGAGTTACTTTCACGTACACACTCGTCCACGCTGAAGGAGTACCTACGCCTCTCCCCACTGATCAACCGACGACCATTCTGGTCTCTTTCCGTCCTTTCCCCGTGTAAAGCCGTGATCTGATCTGAAATCCGATTCGATCCGTTTCAATTCGTTCTGTTTCGTTCTGTTCCGTTGCGAATCGCTCTGCTATATCTTCTCCTCTTTTTCCGATCGACGGCCCACGAGTTGCGTTGCCGAGAAACAAACGGGAATAATTTGACGGAAAAGAAAGGTAGAATAGCCCCGAATCATAGATCCTTACCGTACTACCGCATAAATCTTGGTCAGTCGGCTGCAACGGATACGTTTCAAAAATTTTACTCGCCGTAATGTTGGAGAACAAAAATCACTTCGCCGTGATGTTGGAGAAAAAAAATTTTATAACATAATGCCCGTCGATCAACGAGCCGATGGAAACCTGGAAAACAAAAAGCATGCCTACAGATTAGTGATAATCTTACGCTCAAAATGATCGGGTGCTTTTTTTTTTTTAATTGCGATTGCAACACGACAGTGAGCATACACCAGCGCATAAGAGCGGCATCGCAGTCTATGTACACATACATATACATATCGAAAAGAGAAATTAAGATATTGTCGTGGTATACCCATTAAAATTGAATTGTTCGTTTTAGGATGGGCTAGTTTCTCTTTGACTCTCATTTTCTATTTTGTTGACTCGAGTGAAACTATTACAAGCTGCACATGCAAATTATTCGTACTGGTACAATTCCATGAAAGCTTGTAATAGATATATAGGCACACACGGTATATCTAGGATCTTCGCTATCGATAAACGGACATCTACTCGATAATTATTAGGTACATGCGATAATTGAGTAGCTGCATATGAATACGCAGCTACATATATTTCATCTTACCGCTTAATGTACATTCCGTGATTATTAGGCCGCATCGATAGCAAGTATGCATTGAAATTCCAAAGATGACCTCGGCAGCAAATATAGAAACGGAAAATCGCTGGGAAATGCAAATAAATTGGCGTGGTACTTTATGCGAAGCAAACGGATGGGAACCGAATAGGGAAAAATGTGAAAGAACGCGGAACGGGAAAAAAATTAACGTCTTCCACGACTAAGAAATGAAAAGCAAGTAAATGGCTGTTCGATTGTCTATCGACTACGATCTCTAATCGTTTTGAAAGGTAGTCGAACGTAAAGGTGGAGAGTAGAGGCCGTAATAAGAGCAAGAGCAAGCGAGGTCCATGGACAGGCCGTATCGAACATGCGATTCAATCGTTGCTCTGTTTACTCTGTTTAACAATAATCTATTGTCGCATGGATCGTTCGAAGTAAAACCATATTGTCGATGTTTGCTTCGCATTATGAATGGCAAAGCTTCTCTTGCAGAGAATATTGACATTACGAGTAAATCAATGTGTCCTGGATCGTGTTCGCAATGCGTGGAAGGGTTTGCCGTTTATACGGAAAGGTGGGCGAAAGATGGGGGCTGAAGAGGACGCAAAATACACGCTATACGCTGTGTACGCGTATTTTCATATTTCGTTCGTTCAGTACTTCAATTTTCAGGAACAGAATAACGGAACATCGCGATGTGGAAATGGTTGCACATAGTAAATTAGGTTTAAACGTCGAAAATGTTATTCGTAAGTATATATATATATTGTATGATAAATTTGTTTGCTCTGCCAATATTACAATCAATATGTTCGGCTCCGTTTTACCTGGAAACAGGTGTAGATAATAGACCGTGGTAAATATTCGTGGTTTGTGTATTGTATGTATATGTATACTTATATTATTGTATATACGAATACATATACGAATACAAATGGAAATACAAATGCAAATACAAATACGAATACAAATACATATACATACACATGTACGTGATATACAGAAAATGAAGCTTAAGATATTCGGTTTATTGAATTATACGCATATGTATCCTATTTATCTGTCGAGCAAATGACACGATTTAAGCGTAATTCTGCACGCTTTCACAGTTCTCAATATACAAAATAATGACGATTTATTGTTCAACTAAATAGAAAATTTATATGCATTTAATACCATAAATACAATCCATTGATACCAGTATTTTCAGTAATATGGTCTCCGGGGATTATTCTGGAAAAAGAGAAGACAACTTTCAATGCGTCGTCGAGATAGAATGTTCGGCGATACGAAAAGGACAGTTACCAAAGGATTAGGCCTAAATCTGTATGCCAACATCATTCGTTTTCTATAGGCATCGAATTCGTCGTCGTCTCTAGACACGCCGTCTGGTCTTTCAGAACCTAAGCCAGCACTATCAAATCTATTGGTCGCCCTGTACAATACAATGATTTTGTTCATTTCGGGAAGGTGCATCTCGTGTACGCCGACAACAAGAAAAAGAAGGAAAAAAAGATAACACGTGAAAGCGGAAAACTTACTTGTTCACAGGTTCGATACGACCGTTGCCCTCGCTACCCAAACCTTGCCCTTCACTCCAACCTAGTTTCTGCAGCATCTGAAATCCTGTGGAAAAAATCATGTCAAACGAGATTGGGAACACTTCGACAAAAGTGGAAAAAATATTCTATATTTTATATACACTCGTCGGCCATACCTATGTTGTCTTCTTTGAGCTTATACTCCTTGTAATCGCTAAGATCAGGTTCTTTCCCTTGCTTGACCGCATTGTATTGTTCCAAGAATTTCTTCAGTTCGTCCGGTGGTAAAAAGTCACCGATATGATGCTTTCCCTCCGCCTGCGCAGTGAGTTCTTCCGCCCACATTTGAGTGGCCTCCATTTCGGCGGATCTAAGTTTATGTTCCCAAGTGCCGCCTTCGGTTTCTTCGTCGCTATCGTATTCGTATTTATGCTTTCCCTGTGCCTCCAAACGTTTCAACTCTTCCCTTTTCCTCAATAAATTTTGATAGAGCAGATTTATCTAAACCACAAGCACAAACAATTCCGTGAATATTATGAACTCTATGATCAATCGTAAGTTTGATAGATACAATTCATAGCTAAAAGTCTGCTAACCTTATAATGATCCTCCGCTTTTTTCCATTGTTCTTCGGTAAGATCCAACGTGCCGAACGTTTGCCGAGCGTATTGTATCAAAGCTGGATCGTTTCTTGAAATTTTGGTCAGCATGGGATTTTTCGCTTTATGTTGCATCTTCGACGATGGTATTATGACGGCTGGTTGTCCGATCTGTCCGGGAATCGCAATACCCGGCTGCGATAGGCCACCACTGTTTTGCTTCTGTACAGACAACGTGTTGATTTCGGCTATTGATACTTTGTTGTCTGCATCACCCCAACGACTACGTCTTTTTCGTTTACGTTCTTCTCTGTTTTCCTCTTTTGTTCGATCTGTGGAATTATCATCAAATACTTTGTCCGTTAATTTTTTCTATTTCTTATACTGTGGATGTACAAAGCGTTGCTCACCTTGCATCGAGAAAATATGTTTGTTCACATGAATTTGTTCACTGTCGTCGTTATCGCTGAGAGCTTCTTCTGGACAATACGGTTCAGCACCGCTATCCTTCGGTTCTTTGGTTGACTTTTCTGCACGGAACTTGGCCACTAACCCCCTGTACTGCAGGTACGCTGCACTTTGCTTTTGGTGCAGAAACCTTGATTAAAACAGTACTTAAGACTCTGGCAAGTAACGTGTTCTCCTAAATTAGATTCCTTTCTTTCAGGAGAGGAATTGAAAGAGAAAAACGAAGAACAGTGGAACAAGCAAGAAAATGTAACGAGAGAAAGATTCCTATTACTTGTAACAAAGCAAGAAATATAGCAGTGCGATTGGAGTAGAATTCCTTTAATGTGAACTGCATGGAAAAGTTTTTTTTTAGAAGAACGAGTGACGAAGTTTTTGCAGGACAAGTTTGTTATTGCGATTCAGTTAAGTTTAAGTTTATTCGCGTCGTTGATCTAAATACTAATGGTGCTGCTACTACTACTTCTATTGCTAGATGCTACTGCTACTGCTGTTGTTTACTGCTACTACTACTATTATTAAGGATATTAATGTTACTACTACTACTTGTACTATTAATTCTACCACTATTACTACCATTACTATCGGGAGATATACATATATTTATATATAAATAATCAATATATAAATATACATGTATACATATATATCTGTTGCGTGAAACGCATAGATATATTCTGTCGTGTGAAATGAGTAAATTGAGGGGATAATGTTGAAAACAATATGCAGGTTTTAATAGAAGGGAAGCTCACAACGCGACGCGTTAATACACGAGACGGGGACCAGTGAGGACAGTAGTTACCATAATTTAGGATCTTGTGCATTCTTCTCTCGCGCTTCCTGCTCGATTTCATCCCCGCAATCGGCGACGATTCGTGCCAGCTGCTCAGCCTCTACGGGACACACTTAGAAGCCTTTGTCAGACACGCATAACAACGCAAATATTTTTATTTTTTGTATTTCTGTAGCGTAGAATGTACGTATGTCTACACAGAGGTTTTCGCTACACGGAAGTATGCTCGTGCATACTTTATCTCGTGTTTGCCTGTGTGTCTCTTTTTCGGCGTATCGCACGCATCGTATACCATCTCACTCTCGCGTTATATCCAAACAAAAGATTATTCCGATGTCGGAAAAAATGATTGAAATCCCGTTAATTGAGAATTGAGACACGGCGATACGTCGAAACGAGCGATTCAATTACATAGAATTAGAAAATAATCGACATGTCATACCTAGCTGTTCGGTAGCTTGAAGACCGGACAATGGCCTTGTCGGCGGTGGCACTTGAATGTTAGGTGGTCCCATAGGTACCTGAGTGACTTGATTGGGGAGAGGATAGCTCGTTGACATCAGAGGAGGGGGTGGACCGGCGTTTTGTATAATGGTGGGTGGTGGCACGTTCGGAGGTGGAATATTTAAATTCGGTGGCGGAACTGAGTTTATACTTGATGGAACGTTGTGAACCGGAAGCGGTGGTGCTGACATCATCACGGACGCTATCACGTTTGGCGGAGGAATATTGGGTACGTTGGATGCGTTCGGTACAGTGACTACAATCGTCTGTGAAGGTGGCATAGACATCATATTTGGCGGCATTTGCGTCAATGTTGATAACAGATTGGGGGGAGGAATATTTGGAGGTGGTAAATTCGTGGGTTGCAGAGTTGCAGGAGGTAGCACACCGCATTGACGTCCGCACGAAATTATATGTTGTTGCGTGCCCGATACCGTCGACGTGGACAATATCGAGGCCGACGAAGTCGCCGTTGATGACGAAGACGGTGGTAATGGTGGTGGCGGTGGCGGTGGTGGCGGTGGCGGAGGTGGTGGTGGTTGTTGTAGTATCGATGAAGTTGAACACGAGGACGAAGAGGAAGATGAATCCGAGTTCGAACAAGAGGAAGATGACGCCGATGATGCCGGCGATGCCGACGGCGATGCTAGTAACGATGCGGATGTAGAGAGTGTAGGTGGTGGTAAATTTTGTAGATTCGGCGGTATCGTCCGAGAAATGTGAATGTTCGGCGGAGGCACATTGGTATTGGCGTGTATAGTTTGTACGGAGGAGGGTGATGGTGCATGTAACGCATGCGACGATGACATCTGCATTCTAGCGTCTCCGGATCGATCGTCCATTCCAGGATAAACGTTGACCAGATTCTTCGGAGGAAGCATTTTCGACAAGTTTGGGGGAGGAATATTGGTTATGATATTTCTGATATTTGGCGGAGGTACGTTTGTCGGATGCATCACGGATTGAGACCCAAGGGGAGGCACGAGAGACGAATTTCCGTTTCTGGGAAAATACTGTTGCTGATTATGTTGTATGCGTTGCCCGTTAGAAGGTAATTGATTAAAGTTACGTCGTGCTTCTGGGCTTTGCGATGACGCGTGTCTAGTAGGAGATGGACTCGATGAAGAACTATGCCTCTTGTCAGAGCTTCTCTCCCATCTAGAATCGACTCTTCTACGGTCTCTCCTATTTTCGCAATCCCTGCTCGTATCATTGGTCTTCTTTCTTTCCTTGTCTTGCATAGTCTCAGAGTATTTATCCTCTCTCCTATCTTCGGATTTTGGAGGATATATCGACTCGGTTCGTACTGTTCCTTTATTACTCGCAATTTTCTTAAATTGATCTAAAAAACTGCCATCATTGGCAAATAGATTAACTGTTTGCGACACGGCTGGCTTCTCTTCTTGCTTTCTGTAACAAATTTTGTTCCTTGTTTTATGGACGTGAGACAACATTTAAAAATAATTTAAGTCCTTGATCATTGTTTTTGGCGAGAATACGCTTGCATAATATAGGCCCATCGTATTGGTTGTCTATCGACACAAAACTAATTCTAAATCTGTACCTATAAAGAACTGATTATTTTGCAAATCATTCTCTTGGGGGTGTCAATGCAGAGGCATGTGTTTATCATTTGAGTCAACCGAATCAGTCGAATTTACCCAACACGACATTTGCAAACGTATTTTCCTACACGAAAAAAACATCGCGCGAACATTGTTATTAAACGACTACTTACTTGGCAGTATTAGCTCTAACTGTTCTTGAATTCGGAATTAACGTGTTGCCCTTTTTCAAATTTTCCACAGCTTCTTTCGCTTTCTGTTCTTGCATTTTCGCTTGTATCTCGAGCTTCTTTTGCTGAATAATCTGTTCCTGTTTCGACATTTGCGCGAAACGTTCATTTCGAGATGTTTTCGAAACAAACGGATCAGAACCTTTCACACCACGATACGCCATATTTGTTGTGTCGCAGACGACGGGACGACTCTCTAGCGAGTTTGGAACATATTTCCATTGAAAGTCGAGTAACTCGAGGCCGAAAAATCTCCAACTTTGACAACCTATGGCCTACAGTGCAAGACTATGTAAGTATAAGTACTATCGTGCTATTCAAGTACGAAGTTATTCACCCACTCCAACTGACTCCAACACACTGATATATATACTATGGATACGGTATTGCCATAAGCCAGCCGTACAGCGATTGATACAAATTGAAGGAGGACTTTAGACGCAACCGCCCCTATCGAAAACCAAATGTACTACAGTAAATGGCGGGAAGCTTGAAAAATATGGTTTATAAGAACAAAGTGAATTGAGTAATGATTAATGAAGTTTGCAAAAAGTGAATTTGAACATTCGTGTAGCGTCGGCGCACTGATATTATTTCAGTGGTGCGTCTGCGCGTGGCGAAGTGAGGCAAAGCGTAGAGCTTCACGGGTGATCGCGGGGCGAAGGGAAGTACATAGTACCATTGGTTTTCGATAGTGGCGCATCATGCCAATGCCAGCAATGGCGATTTTGAATTGGTTTCAAGGATCTCCTATCCATTCTTTTATATCAGTGCTCCAACAACCAGACAATCGTGAAACTAACCGACAACAAAGCTCTCTTTTACTATGATATTCAATGGTACAAAAAATACTGAACTATATAGTTCGAAACAAAATCCAAACGTTGATAAGAGAATGAATCATTTGTTGCGAGAAAGCAGTCAGGTGACCGGTGGCGCCGCCAAACCCACTAGTAATTACGGCTGTGCTCATTTATATAAAAATAACATCCCTTGTTCCAAGATTACCAGATGACGGTTGTGGGCAAGATGTGAAGCTAACTATACCTAGAAAGGGAAGGCAATTCGTCGCCGTATCACATTCTGTATGAATAGTTATAAAAACCGTAACTTTGATTTCATTACTTGTTTATTTTTACTGTACTGTTATTATTTTAAATTTGTAAATGTTATTTTAAAAAAATTAAAATTGCTGATAATATAAAAAGAGAATAGAAAGAAAACAATATATATGCATACTTGTGAAAAGATATATCTGTATCAGATACTCCGTCATCTTGGAACATTACGTCCTATGCATATCCCTTAGAAAATATATACAGTGTGTCCCAAAAACGTTGTAATTCTTTCAAAGGGGTGATTCCTGAGATTATTTTAAGTACCCTTTTCCTTCGGGAAATTGTTTTCCACACAGATTTTAACGAAAAACACGAGTCAATCAGAGTACGATGTGTTTTGTGTTAACAACTCGTTAACAAAGCCACGTATGTAGAACATCTTTGCAAAGGAAAACGTTACTTCAAATGACCTAAAAAATCACCCCTTTCTAGCAGTCGCGATGTCATAACATTCAAGAAATAGAGAAGAGAAAAGAGATGGGAAATTTCGATTGAAGTTATTATATGAAGGCAAAAGAAAAACACTCCTTTCTTGATAATTCTCTTATATGTATAAAATATTCATGTAATATAAAAATTGATGAGTTTTAACGATAACCAAAATATATATTATACATTATTGCAGCCATCATGAAAATTTATCAAAAGTATGCTACGAAAGATTATAGATTTTCCTTGTGCTGTACTTGACGTTGCTGACGAGAAATCTTATTGTTACGTTTTCGTATAAGATTTCGTTTTTCTCCATCAGATCGAATTGCAGTATAATACTGTTGTAGTCATAGTTGTCGAGGGTTCGAATATTCTAAATATTGACCGCATGTTCGATCGGTAAACGCATCCTGTCATACATACTGGATAATAAGTAATATGCGAGAGCCGTTCAACATCGAACACACGTTACACAGATTCCAATAGGAAGACGAGCGAGTAAAAGTAAGCACGGCAAAATGTCAATAAATTGTCGCATTTAATTGTTTGTACTTTTCATTGTTACTTGTTTGTCCAATTCCTCACATTTTATTCGTTGTACAAACTTATCAAATACTAACTTATTCGTTTACGCTTCCAAATCTAATTATTGGAACGTTTAAAACAGGATACATGCTAATCCCGAAAACCCTAGTAGAACCAGTCCTTAAATTTCAACTACGAATATTTCTATAAACGAAACATGTATCGGAGGACTCGCATATGGGAGATTTACAATATTTCCTTTTACTATTTGACTGCCGGCGGATTTGACACGATGCGAATATTGTTGGCACGCTGATTCGTCAAAATTAAAACGGACTTTGCTCAAGACTAACATCAACTAACAATTAACAAAGAAAAGTAGAAAAAGTAAGTATAAAACGTTAAAATTAATGTTCGATGTGTTCCCTATCCCTTACTTATTCGGTATAACATTTTGAGACAAGGCACATGGGTTTCTTCACAGTCTAGTTCACATACTGGACTCTAGTACACTATATCGAAGGCACGTAAATAACTACATAAGTATACAATAAGAAGTCTGTTTATGAAAAGAAAAGAGAAAGAGAAATGAAGCACGAGAGATGCAATCGAATTCGCTGAAATTTCTTGGAGAATAATATAATGTTTTATGACTTTATCTCATCGTGTTACAGAGCTAGTTTGAATGTAAAACTGAATCGAATTAAGATTATACAAAGATATAAATGAATCGAATTAACATTGTTTGTTATTCTGTACTATGCATTATACAAAAAGTTAAAATACACAATTATTACGCTCCAAAGATTTTCTACGAAGTCTGAGAAAGAGAAAACGGAAGCATACATATCGTTAGACGTAAATACGTGTATATGTACTCAAACAATACGGACGAATACAATACAATCTCGGAACAGTATCGTTGCTAGCGATGATATCAAAAAGTGTATGTAAAACATAAGAAATACATAACTAGGACGATCCTAATCTATTTCATCGTTCTCCAGACCATCACGGCTGCACGAAAACTATTTAAGTGATTCATGCAATCGTGTTGGGATAAACAAGTATTATACCCATCCGTATACGAGATTCGAAGAAACTATTGGGCTATGAAAGACTTACATTTACCATACTAATCGATTACCTTTTTTCAATATCCTAACCATTCGTATTGGAGAAAAAAGTAATTATTTTGAAACTGACCGACATTCGGTGTCGAGCGACTTCTCCTCGTCCCCGAATATAGATCCATCGTCCGACAACTGTATCGATTCGTCCGTTGCTTCGTACTTCTTCAAGCCCCGAACTTTCTTGTGTGACCGTTTGATAGACGTTTCGCGTAACAGCTTGATATAATTTTTTGCTTTCAAACAATTCGGTGGAGTGACATTTTGTACTGTGATGTCTGTGTTTATGTTCGTGTTTGACGTGTTCGTGGTCTGTTCACTCGCGTGAATACGACTCGGCTCTTGTACATTATCGTCTTCGCTCCATGTAGGATCAAAGCTTGAATTGTTTCCATCGCAGTCCGATCGCGAGAACTCGAATTTCTCCAAAGAATCGTTTCCCATTTCGGTCGATAAACTCTGCCAGTCTCTTTTCTCACAAGCGTCGTCTTTAATCAGGTTAAAACCCAGTTTTCGCGGATAATTGCTGCGTTTATTTTTCTTGTGAGACTTCTTTATGGAATCTAGACACAATTCCGTAGTTGACATGTTTCTAGGGGTTGACCTGCCAGTGCTATCATTCAAATCGTAGTCGTATTCTTGATCGGAATCTTGTGTCTCGACCATCTCCGATTTTTTATTGGATCGTGTGACCAACTCACGCTCGCTCATACCTTCGCAACGTTCTCGGATGCTTAGAACCGGTGTTAAGCATCTCGATAAATTGACGTTTCCGAGCTCTTCCTCAGAATATTTATCTTTCTCAGACGATAAATCATAGCAATGCAAGTATTCCTTGGAGTTTGAAGCGACTAACGATCGCTTTCTCTTCAGTGGCGTGAAAATTTGAAATTCCCTCTGAGAGGAGTCGCAGTCTTGTAATTCTGAATCGCACGACACACTCGTGTCGTTTCCCAAGGAGTCGTCCAATGGTATTTTTCGTTTGCTCGGAGACAATTTATCCGAGGACGCGTCCAACGAACAATTCAAGTCCGTATGAATCACCACCTCGGGTGTCACATTCTCCGTATATTTTGACTCGGATCCAATCTCAATATCCACATCAACGTCATTGACATCAACCGATTCAAAACTCTTATTGTCCCTAGCAGCGTCCATTTCTTTGTTAAAGTACTCTTGTCGTTTCAAAAAACCAGACAGCATGCTGGCGTCTTTATCTTTCTTGTGCGACTTTTTAACAGAACTAAATTGCGAGAGCAACAGTCTACTAGAGTTCACCTTTTCGGGAGTACATGCTCGGTCTGATAGATCAAGATAATTCTCTTCCATATTATCTATTAACTTATTTTCCGCGATACTTTCTTTTTGCTCGGTAACAATTTCTGTTTCCACTTTACTCTGTAGAATTTTCATACCAAACAATTTCGTCCTTTTCGTTTCTTTGTTCTTTTTATAGGACTTCTTAATAGAATCCTGGGCGACTCTTTCTAAGAAATTTATACGATTCTCTGGAGTAACGGACGTTTGAGATTCTACAACAATACGAGATGTTAATTCTGGAGTTACCGATCTGTCTTCGGCCTTTGTGCACACATCGTTGCCGTTAACGTTATCGATTTCCAGTTCCGCAATTTCGGAGATATTCTCTTCAATTTCTTGCGATATCGTTTCTTTGACGTCGATTTCTTGAAATTTGGTCGAAGAAACGCTTTCGTGATCCGCCATACGAGCCGACTCTTCCGTATAGTCAAACAACGAACCAGTATCTGAAATATCGGCTTCCGAATTATCCAGTAATAGTCGCTCAAAATGTGGTTTGTCCTTCTTCTTTTCGCACGTTAAAACCAATTCTGTCGTCTTTTCGATCGCACACGGATCTGAAAAACTGTTTGCAAGTTGCGATGTGCAGTGTCCACTCCATCTCGATGACCTTTCCTGCATAACGAATTGTAAAGTTAAAAACCTTTCAAAACAAGCGAACGAACTGAGACAACATTCACTCACCTTTTTATGACTTCTTTTGATAGCGCTCATACTCTCAGGAATGATAGAAATTACGTTTTCAGGTGTTTGAGGTCTATCGTCGTCATCCTCGTGAAATTCGTAAAATAAATTTCTCGACGTATTCGTCATAGAATTATCAAAACGTTTCGAACTGGATTTAATACATTTCAATGACTGCGAATCAGGCGTCGTTCCGTTAACATGAACGTCAGCGACCGTTTCTTTCAGCCGACTATGTAATAATGGTGTGAAATTGGCTGTACGCAAGGATTTTGTATTCACTTTTGCATTAGGTGTAGAATAGTGTAGCATTTCCCCTTCTTTCGCGCGTCGTCGTAATGGCGTTTCATTTTGATTCTCATCAATGGAATCGGATGAATTAAGCACAGGGCTACTGTTTGCTGCAGAGTCGTTTCGGTCTTTAACAGAGTTTGAAAGCTTGTTCAAAATGGACAATGGTGTACTAAAATTTGAGCTCGAACCTGCTTGTGCCCGTTTTTTTCCAGAAGGAAATCTTTTCGGGCTAGGAGTCAAGTTGAAATTTAATGATTTCTTTATTTTTGTTTTTCCATAATGCGAAAGATTTGTATTGCAATTTAAAGCTTTCATTATTTTAGAAGATCTGGACAGACGTTTGTCTTCTTCAAAAGAACCATTCTCTGGGCTAGAGCTACACATGTTTCTGTCATAATTTAACGATCGACTCATATTGTATTGAACAAAGTGTTTATTTCTACGTGGTACGGATCGACTACATGATACGTATGTGTGTTTTGTTGAGAATTTCGCTTTTTCCAATGGACTCCATGGCAGATAACGTTTTTGTTCCATTTCTGAGTTACAAATCCTGTAACTGCCTTTCATTTTGTCGTCGTTCGTTCTCATAGCTATCGCAGGATTATCAAATGTCCTTTTACTTGTTATATGTCAAATATAATAATTATAACAATAGAATATGGCTTTTCTCTTTCGACAAGGTAATAGACTCTGGGTTACTTTGGAATATCTACGTGAACAAATCAAGTCGATGCAATGTGCTCCAAATACGCAAAACATATAGTTATTTTTTATGTTCTCCAAAACTAGATAAATGCAGTTTCACCTCTATAATGCTGTAAACAAATAAAACAATATTATTATATCTTACTATACACTCTTAGCTTCCATTTGAAAATTAATGTTTTTATTGTTCCAATACTGTTGTGTCAAATGAAATTCGGTGAAATGTTACGTTCACGAACGTACTTTCGAATTTCTTTCAAATGTACTTTGATGATAAGTACATATACCGTTAGAATACATCGAAGACGAATTTTGATAAGTATATTTCAAAAAAACATCGTGAAAACGCATTTATATACGATACTCGTAAATCGAATAGTGGTAAATTAAAAAACTATGAAAATTAGGATGCTATTTACTTACAGACTTAATTGACGAATCCTTTCGACGTAATGTTAGTTAGTCGTCGTGGCTGCACAGCTCGAACACGAGTCATCGAACATTAACAGCGTCCTGTTACTGTTCTCGTATACGTGTGAATGCATCTATGCAAGCTTTGTATACATATATATGTACACGTTAAACCACAAAACCGCAATTTTTGGAGTGTACCTAACAAAATTGGAAAAGCACAACTAAATATCTTCAAATTACGCATTGAAAGTGCACACGCGACTCGCGACCACTTACCATGGCTTCTTCGCTCGATTTTTATAAGCGTTCCAGCACCAGTGAGACCAACACACGCTGCTAGGGTACTGCTAGGGTACCCACGTGACATTACTAGAAAATTACTAGATTGTGGACCGAAACATGGGTTTAGAATCGATCGCTTTTTGTCCTTATTTGAGCGAGTTTTGATAACACTACATACATAATATTACCTAACACGCCAGAACAGTTTGAAAAATGGTGAATGTGTAGTGAATGTCTTCATCATTTACGTTGATCATTGATTCTGGATCGTGCACAGATTTACAGTATAAGGATAGACCTATCGTTGAATGTATTTTTCAGTCCCACTTTTAGGGGGCCACGTAACCCTCTTACCATTTTCATTTCGCCTATTTCCATGCAAGTGAAGCGATCCAGCATGATCCAGCATGCGAAATAACGATTTAGAACAGAATTAGACTTATTTATTTACTTGTGGCACGAAGATTCTAAAATAAACTGATCTAAATCGCGTGAAATGAAAATGATTATGGTTACGTAGTCCTCGAAAAGTGGGCCGCCAAGGTTTCCCACGCATGCGCATCTAAAACAGTAACGTATCTATATTATGATGACGAGGTAGTGGTGCCCTGGGGCAGTTGACGGGAAAGGACCAATATTTTACGGGGTATTCAAGGAACCCCATTTTATCGAGAATTCTATTTTACTAAGGCGAAAATCGCCGCGCATGCGCGAAAAATCTTGCACAATATCTCACCACTGTCTTGAAGTTCACGACCTGACCGTCCTGGTAAAAAGAGGACGGAGTAACTGTATATACATAATACTGTAATAATTTAACTGTGTACATATTCTAAGCAGCACACACATGCATGTGCTGAATTCTGAATTCTCCTTCTCTCTTACGACTATTCATAATACACATAAACAGATAACAGTAACGTGACAAAATTACAAATTCTACATATAAAAATAGAAATGACTGAGTTGTTGCATAAAATTTTGAAATTTTATTGAATTGTACTTATTTTCAAGTTTTGAATGTATCTAAATATGCAAATGTATACAAATTATCAACAAAATACATGATAATACACGTGGTTCTGTTGAAGTACCATTTTCATTGTATCATTCTCTAAAAATACGCATTTGTATAAACAACCACTATCTAAATGTAACATATATACATATACATATCTGTGTATTTCAAGGATGAATGGATCAACTATCGATAATACTACCAGTAGTAAACTTGGCATAGTAAACCACAGAACATCACAGTATCCGAGGACAGCTTTCTTTTTCGACTGTTACTACATAAAGATTGAATTTAAGCGAATGTTTCAAGTCCATTCGCAAAGTATTCGTTAACGGTTCTTAACATTTTCGTGTTGACAATTTTTAAATCGATAACGGGAACTATTGTATAAATCCGGTCACTTATAATAGTTTCTGTAAAATTGACGACATTAAAAATATTTCAGGAATATTTACATTAGTTTACACGAGATATTCAACAGATTTCTAAGCAAATCTGATCGACGCCGTGCAATGAGATCGTTTGAATTCATTGGAACGGAAAAACAGAGCATGACCGGGGCGAACGATCTTCTGTACTCGTATTATGTATGGATCATCATGGAATTGTACAAGTTTCGATAAAATCTTAAACATGCCTGACGTGAAAACTGACGATGTATTCGGCATTCGTTCGCTGAACAGAAATAGCAAACGGATCGGTTGGATGAAAAGTAAATGCAACTAATCGCCTTGCAGCCGTTGATGTCGTACGGCCCAACATTCCCGCGTACATTCGAAACTTCAAAAGACCAGAATCGCGAGCGTAAAACCTACAAAACAGATATATGCGGACGCATTATCTAATATGTTAACGAACGTATAGAATGTTTATGGGCATACGTTTAAAACGAATGACCGAATCGACGTAACAAGAGAATTCGACATTCATCGATTATACGTAATAATTGTAATTGAATACAACCCGCGTTTGGGAAATTTCGGTTTTGATATTATAGAAAATTCAAAGTTGATACCGTATGGGATGTTCTCCGCATGCTTTGGGTCGCTCCATCATCGATACCCATTTATCATCGTAACAAAATAGCGACAGATCTAGGTAGGGAGAACTAGAGTAAGACTGAGCACATATCGGTAATTGAGCAAGTAGTCTTTTCGTAGCTTCTGTAACGCCACCGTACCTAGCGCTCACTATCGTTTGTTTGAACCTTTGCTGTAATAATCTGCAAAGTGAAACATTCAGTTAAAAATTAGTTAAAATAAAAATTTTCAACCAAATTATTCTCTACTAATACGCGGGTATACCTTGCGTATATATTATTAGATGGGGAGCACATGTATTGGCAATCTGTACTCATTCTTGCATTTCTAAAGAAATCGCTAAAATTTTCAAATTGCGTCAACAACTGTGTAGACGCGTTATCATATGCAGCCAATATTTTTGCTGTAACCATGTCATAAACTACCAGAAGTGCAGGTTGTGCGTTCGGTTCGTTTGCTTGAAGCGTTGCCACCTCTTCGCTCGCAAATCTTACGAGGATATGATTTGTATCTAATAATTGCATCTTCCACATACGCAACGCATTAAGCTAAAATTTCAATCGCCGAGTTTTAAAATGACGCTTGCAGTCAAGCGTTAATAGGCTGTTTGGAAATTTGATAAAATACCTGATCAAAATATTGATAGAAACGTCTTAATTCGTAAGGATCTTTTGTTGTATCGCTAATGTATGCTGCTCTTTTATGTAGGTAAACCAATAACTTGTGTTTCAGACTGTTTATCGTAATGTCTCTGAATGGACGGCAATGTACTCCTGGACAAGCGCTTGTAACCAAATATGCATCATCTTCTAAACAGAATCTGTCATAAATTAAAAACAATTGTAAGAACGCAACGCGATAATTGCATCTATTTTGAGTCCATGGGAAGACATCTAGAAAATAATCAAATAATACCTTCCTATTGTTCTGACATTTATAAACATTCCATCGAGAATTTGAAATATATGAATAGTTTGATGTTGCACCGACAAAACTGCTAATATATCTTTATACAAATAAAGACCTGCAAAAGAAATATATTCTTATCATTTGATTTATTAAATACAATACTTTCAGTATCCAATTTTCTACTGTTACTTGATCAGAGATCTATACCTTGATTGTGAGATAAGTATATTTTGTCTACTTTAAAGTGTCTAGTATCGCATAGCTTCCCTCCACGTAAATCAACAAGGTGTAAACTATAATCCTCGAGCGGTGATCTAGGATTTGGAGTTAGAGCTTCGTTGTTGGAGTAAATCTTAAACCAACAGTTTTTGATTATTCAAATTCAATTGAAATGTATGGTATAACAAAGAAGATAAGGCAGCCAACGTACCTGATAAAAGTGAGGTCTTAATTCGTCTGGAATATGAGCAGCAGATCCCACGATTACATATCGACCGTCATCTGTAAATAAACTGCATTCCCTGTTTAGTTGTTCGTTACTTTGAACTACATTCACAATCCATTTAGTCTGAAAATATTAAAGTAAACGATTAACTGTACCAACGATTATTTACAAAGTATAAGAAAGATACGTATACAAACAAATAAAAACTAACTGTGTTAATGTACCTTAAAGAAACGATTGAAAATATTACTTCTAATTTGAAAACTATATTCGTCATTTTTATGACCAATGTATTCGCCTTCACAATTTGCTAACAAATCAGCAGCTGCGGATGCACCACGATATTCATAAACTTCTATAGAAGTTTGATCAGCGCTGAAAGCTATTAAATAACGTCCATCGGGGCTAAATTTTCTGAGAAAACAAGGCGGTTTTTCTACATTCATAACAGTAAAATTTGGGAATACATTTTGATAAAATTGTCTGGCATTGTGAACATGTGTGCCTGGGTAAGGACAACCGAACGTTTCACGGCGTTTCAAACGAACAACAATGTTCTGTGGTCCTATTTTTCGAGGTTTTATTGGACAAGGCTCTGTCACATACTCGATCTTTGCCTCCTTCTCGGCCATTCCTTACGACTGTTCCAAATATACGTTAAAATATACATTTCACTCAATTCATGTCACTTAATGCACAAATATCTTCACTGTTTCTTACTCAGTCTGTTTGAAACTTTTCCATTATCTTCTTGGTTATGTTCGACGTTGTTTTAAACGGTTGTATAGAATAGAAATTGAAAAATCGAAATCACTTTTATGATGTATACATCATTCGCTACGGAATGTACAAACAGGAAGCATTTGTTACTATTTTGTTGAGAATTCTATTATACCGTGAACGAGTACAGTATTCTCGGATCGACTTCAATTCTTTCGTACTCCACTATAGGTACCTATTCCATGTATCGTACAATTTATACTTGCCAAGTAAATAGAGATATTCGTCATAATATTCCTTTTTCTCTGTATATATGCGTGTCGTATCTTATTTTATATGCATGTCACTTATCATTGCATATACGAATTTATGAAATCATATTACAACCCTTTGTTTTTTTCCCATAATATATATGTTTATGAATAATGTATTTTCTTTTTCTGTAAAGATACATTTCAGCTGTGTATACGAGTACATAATATTTATATGTATTTACATACAAATTTTATTATATACATATATATATATATTAGTTGTTATAATATCGCGTGTTTTCAGAAATTTGTAATGATATCAATAGTTCTACAATAATATATAATATAAATGTTCTATCTTGTATAATTTTAGAATACACATACGTAAATTCTATTACGAACGTACTTTTGTTACATGTAATAATAATCTAAATGTATAATTTATGCAAAATATATTGGCAAGGCCATTACACTTTAACGCATAAAATTAAAAAACCGTTTAATAAGATTAATACAACCATTTACTATAGGTATGTTATTAATTCATTTATAATTTTTGTAGCTTTCTGCTGCAGCGATACCGCACGTTTTTTTGTATTATTTATGTACGATTCTATGGTATATACTATATGTGTGTATACATATATACATACGTGCATGTAAAATAACATTTTCAAATAATCTAAAGAGTAGTGTTTCATTATGCGTATATTTACTACATATGTTATGAAACCACTGAAATAGTGTAAAAATCCATTCCCGATACATGTATATACGATATTATACAAGAACTTCGAACAAAATACATATTTATTTAGTTTTAATAAACTGTTTACATTTGTTGGCGCCCTTCTTACAATTATATTAGAAACATCGCGATAAATACCATGTTGAAACGAATAAAACTTGATCAATTTGAAGATCACGTTACATATCATATTATCTATACTTTACAATGATTTGCGGCTAATATGACAAACTGAAGAAGCATTTGATCCTGTAGCCGAAAATTATAACTTCAGTCATGTACTGGAGCTATAAGAAACATGATGTAATTTCTATTCATTAATTATATATTAATTACAGTGTTTATTACAATTAGACATATTCAGTACACATATTTGCTCTGAAACTGACTGTGACCTTTAAATCAACAAAAATTTTTATCCGTTATTCGTATGGTAATTTTAGTAGAAACAATACATTGTAATGTATTCTTCAGCTCTTCTGTTGAAAACTAAGGATTTTACTATACCAGTGCAAAGAATGGGAGTCGTTCGCGCAAACAGAAAATGTTTCGAATCAACGTAAATAAGTTTTGCACTTCGTCCTATGTGTGTTTCGTATAAATTATTCAACAATTTTCTAGTTCTCGCATCTTCTTTCTCTTTAATATATACTTTTCATATAATATTGTATAACAAAGTAAATAGTCTGCAGTATCATCTAAGATTTAAATGAAATTTGTTGTACAGTTGGATGTATTTGTTGCACAGAAATTTCCGAGGGAATTGTACAAAATTAAAATTATTAATCTTTACACACAAATTTGTCTACACGATACATTTTCCATACTTGACTCGTTACAGAGTTTATCTTGATAAGTAATAGTCAACTATAATATATTTATTAAACATCAAAATTCGAATTTTTGTAAGTAAACGCATATGTTTTTAAAAATTTTCAATACGTTATTTTTGTTTAGGGTATTTGTTAAATCGTGTTTTGTTTGAAATCGTAATAGTGTCTATACACAGCAATCAAAATCTTTTCAATTAGAAACATATATGCGCACACTCGTAGTAATCCGCACTTTGATATATTTATTCAAAGTAATATATGCAAATTTTAACTTGATAATTCATTATTCTTTATGATTTATATTACATTGTTGATTAAGGTATAAAGCTTGGAATTTATATTAGCGTCGGGGGGTACAATATTTACGTAATATAGAAGCATTGCTGAAGTCAACAGTGGTGGAAAATAAATCGGAGGTGAAAAACATGTTTGTGTATCTGTATGCCTGTGTACTTGCGTGTCCTTCTAGGTAAAGAAAATGTCAAGATTGGACAATCAATCTGAATTCTAATTCGTTGAACTGCTATCACTGAAGTTATTACTATTCGAAGATGATGTCGAAGATGATGTCGACGATGCTCTCGTATTGTTTGTTTCGTTCGTTGCCCTAAAAACAAAGAAACAAATTTACATAGAGCCTTGTATCTTTTCTAACAAGATTTCAGGTGTACAAGAATGTACAATATAATATAATACAATACGATACAATATTATATAACATAATGTAATCTATTCATGAATTGTGACATTTGAAAAATAAAACATTTCGTTATCTGGAATATTTTCATCGTTACTTTGAAGTTAATATACAAACATTATGTGTAACAAGGCACTTCAGTGTACCTAAAACGGGCAGCTAGACTAGGTCTAACAATATCCTGATTTGCTTCCACAGTGGTTTGGTCTCCTAAGTTTTGCCTACAAATTGGACATGTTCCATGCTGAAAGAACATAAAAAGAACGATTACGAAAATTGTGTAAGCATGTTTTGTAGCTTGGAAAAAAGGATTATTTCTTTTAGATTATTTCAAAGAAATTTCTTCTTTTTAACTTACCAACTCTAGCCAAGGTAAAATACATGGTGCGTGATATAGATGCTGACACGGAAGTTGCTTAACTGGTTCTGAAAGCTTGAAGTCCTCCCAACAAACGGAACATTGCATTTTACTATCTGTACAGAGAGAACATATTTAATTAGAAACGTGGATCTACGTTGTCCAAATTTCATGCTTACCGACTTCACTTTGGGTTACGGCCGTGGTTGGTATTTTTTCTATTTGTTTCTTCGGTAGAGGTGGTGGACCAGCAGTTCCATCCAGTTGATTTAACACATGGGTTACAACTGCGTCGAAATTAGCCTGGCCCCAAATATAATCTTGAGGATTTGCATAGACCAGTCTAATATTGAATTTTTATTAGTTTACTTTCTTTTAATAATATATTAGATATCGAGTGAAACAGCAAGCAATGAAATTGATCCTGGGTGAGGAAGCTTCCTAGTTCATGATTAGCAATAAATGCATTAATGAACTAGAAGCACAATATTCTCCTGCTTATTAATGATCAAAGAAAAGCAAAAGTTTCTATGTAACGATCACCATGTTTTAATAAATACATGCTTAATTTTTTTAAAACATGGCAGCATGGGAAAGGGTAAAACAGAAAAAGAAGAAGAAGAAGCAAACGACAGAAATCCTACAAATGTTGAACAATACATTTTTGTGACAATATTAATAAATGGCCAAAGAAATACTTACTTACTAAGATGTATTAAATATTAACGTTTCACAGATACGAAAATATATGTTTGTGGCAAATAAATTTCGTTCAAATATGATAAGTTCTCATTGGGTTTGACGAAGAAAGAGATATGACTATTTTTGAGTTCACTCAGGATTAATCTGTTTAGCATGTTCTATGTAACGGTATGCGTATACTCCAATTGTGAGTTATATTACACAAGTGCCACAAGTGAATCATGAAAATTTAATGTTTTACATACACAGGTGGTTGACTATCTTGCGTTACATGATAACCCAGACTTGCTTCCGAGAGAGCACCTAGAAAATCTTGTAGGAAAATCTGTAGGGACATAGGGTCATCTTGTGTTCCACGTCTGCTGTTTAATATAAGAAGAATTATTTAACTTTTCATCTATTTGTTAACTCATCTTAGTAGTTATCATCTTAGTAGGCATAGATAATGTCTGAACAAATTCAATGACATTTAAAAACATGATTTACTTTGAAAAGAGAATAATCACGCGTGCCATTGAATAAAAATCGATTCACAAATCTGTACATGTTCATAGTTTCCCATTAGATAAATAAAACTTACATTTGAGAGTGACGATTCAAATTATTTAAATAATTTAAATAATTAGAACGTCTCAAATCATTAGCTATACTTGATGTTTGTCCCCTATCAGTCACTCCTAGCAGTTCCACAACATCACGTTCTATCCACTGTATAAAACACAATCGATCAAAATTAAGACTGATGAAGAATAAATACAATTAAGAAATTTGAAATTCACGTTTACATTATTCAACAGCTGATATTCCTGATCACTTATTTCATCGTTGACCAGATCCATGTTTGTACAGTTTTCGTTGTTACCACTTTGTAATTCTTCTATGAAACCACTTGCGCATCGTGGACATGTATAATCCTGAAACAGAATCGCATACCTATTGTGCTGTCCTTTAAATATGTTGATACGTTTTGGCTGAAAATAGTCCTAACGCAAAGGTCTGATGCAAACGTTTCCTTAACAAATAACAATTACGTTCAACGGGTACAAAATTTGGACAAAATTTCAAACTTAAAATATTATAGGATGTTAAGAACAATTTGGTAAATTGTCTGAGAATAACAAAACCGATCGTTGTGATAGTAGAACCGATTGCCTATTTTGAAACGAGATTTGAAAAGAATTGCTTGCATATTATCGAGTGACAGATCAAGAGAAATATCTTTGAAGTTGGAAGGAGAACCGTAACCAATTGATAGCTGACGAAATAAGGAATATATGGAAATACTTACGGGTAGTAAATCTTCGATTTCAACGCTGCATTTGTGACAGAAAAATCGGGACGTTGGTGTCCCTTCTACAACGGCTTCCGCCATACTTTATGTATCCTCTTTGTTCTCCTTACCTATTTCAGACTATTATCGCGAATTGCGGTGTTCCGTCACAACTGTTCGTGTGGTTACTTGATTGCGTTTTAGCAAATGTCGAATCTGAACTGGAAAACTACTGATTTTAGATGATACCTTCGTACATATAACACGAGATGGCGTCCGATTAAATTTGTCGATTGCGTACACTGATATAAAAGAATGGATAGGAGATCCTTGAAACCAATTCAAAATCGCCATTGCTGGCATTGGCATGATGCGCCACTATCGAAAACCAATGGTACTATGTACTTCCCTTCGCCCCGCGATCACCCGTGAAGCTCTACGCTTTGCCTCACTTCGCCACGCGCAGACGCACCACTGAAATAATATCAGTGCGCCGACGCTACACGAATGTTCAAATTCACTTTTTGCAAACTTCATTAATCATTACTCAATTCACTTTGTTCTTATAAACCATATTTTTCAAGCTTCCCGCCATTTACTGTAGTACATTTGGTTTTCGATGGGGGCGGTTGCGTCTAAAGTCCTCCTTCAATTTGTATCAATCGCTGTACGGCTGGCTTATGGCAATACCGTATCCATAGTATATATATCAGTGATTGCGTATCAACACCTCGTTGTTGCGTTCAACTACAATTCTTTCAAATCGTTTTCTCTCTTTTATCGGTGATTAAAAATTTCTTTCTCCATTCGGCTACGTAATGCCCGTCGTATTATTTTCTTACATTTGTTTCCCTTTCCAAACTGTAACCGTAGAATTGTTTCTGCGAGACCGTATTTCACACACGGAAATATTTCTCAGGTAAAAATTTTTTGGCAAAAATTGTCAAATTAACAAGAACGCGTACATGTATGTAGACTTTTTGTTAACTCATATTAGAAGGATTTCATCTATCACGATACGAAAAGTATCGAATCGGTAAAGTTGCTCTTTTTTTATTGATTCTCACATGTATTTACGCATATTGTAAATTCTAAATATATCTTAGCGAAAACTGCAGTTGATAGGTTAGGTTTGGACACTCGTTTTTCACAGTTACTTACCAAATATGTAGGAAGGGACCCTAGTTAAGTTGCGGCTTCTGATTGGCAGAATGAAATAACGTATGTTGTAAAACCAATTGAAAGTAGTGTCCCAGCAAGAAAGAATATCAATTGCATCGTAAGTATATATGCAAGTATTGGACTGGATCGAAAGTTCGTAGCGTTTGTAAATTAAAATTGAAAGCTGAAATTCAGATATTTATTCAATAACATACTATCCATTCTGTTCTATTATGTTTTGCCATTTTCGAGATAACTTCTCTTGTTATTGAATAAACATATGAATAATCTTTCTACGAACTTTATTTCCAATCCGATAAGCCTAATTATTTCTCTGTGTAAATGCGCAAATGAAAAAGGAAAGAAACAACAGAAAGGCAAAGTAAACAGGACACGCATTCCATAAACAAATACACGGATACGTGCATCTACATTATGCCAGACACACGAGTATATATACATGTGTGCATACATATACGTATATTATACAACAAATAAACACACATTATGAGATTGGAAAGACAAAAATTCCTTTGCTGTATGCAAAAAAAGAATGTATACAAATACGACTACACTTGGCATATATACGCATATATATGTATGTGTAAACACGTGAGCATTATATAAGCATGTTGTATGTAGTTATTTATAGGGCATACGTATGTACATTGTTGGTACTTACATTCCGTGTCACCCGACCGGGGAAATTGAGGGGAATCTAGTTACCCTCTCTCTCTGTCATTATCGAATTAGTCACGTGACACTGTGACACAAAACGTGGCGATGCTCGCCGCCGGAAAATAGGGGAACAGCGTTATAGAGGGGGAAGGGTAGAGTGGGAGACAAGTCTTAGTCTGGGGACACTGCTTACATTACGCCAGAGAGGATCTCTGATAACGCGTACAAATTTCGTACGTGATTGTACGCATGCGCATGACACGTGTATACCTACGCAAGCACAGCAAATACATATGCAACAATTGTTTTTGAAAAGGGTAATTCATGTGTTTGCGCGAGTACAAACTACTTTCTATGCATTTACGCGATTGTAAATATGCACACGTATTTGTATTATAGTTGGACGAACGTTTTTGTCTTTGATACACACTCAGTAAAATAAGTCTCCGTACACCTTTCAAAAACTAATAACTTTTTTATAATTGTACCAAACGATTTTCACCATTTTTAACCGCTTGCAGCTCGTGTGTATGTTAAGCGATTTCGATGAAATTTTCAGCATGTGTAACAAACATACATCTACAAATCATATATATTTTCATTAAGGATCCTAATAAAAAAATTAAAAGAAATGCTTTTTTTATTTTCACATACAACCTTGTAAATTGCAATTTTTGGAAAATTTTTTTGCGTATCATTTCGTAAACCAATGCTTCTAATTGATTATAAAAAATCAGGTCGTTTGGTACAATGATAAAAAAGTTATTAGTTTTTAAAAGGTGTACGGAGACTTATTATTTTACTGAGTATATGTGCACAGGACTGGAGTTGGCTACCGTTCCGCAGTGGCGAAATCCTATTCGATAGATAAGCTGTTTACGGCAAAAAAAAATGAAATTAAATGTACACGTAACAATAGAAATACACGAAACAGGATTATGCTTAAATTACAGTTGTTCCGCTTTTAAAATATTTTCAAAATTTCAATACTAATACACGCGCGACTATACAATCGAATAAAGATGATATATCGAGAGTTCATTAGTCGTTCCCTTTTCAGACAAATATTTACTAATAATGATTTAGTTTATGGAAGGTACTGATTTATTACAATCGAATAAAAGTCTATCGACATAAATTTCCTAGGACGCTTAATGTTATATCGTAATATTTTTACTTACACAAGTAAGCGCAATAATGATTCCTTTCTAAAACTACTCAGTTAAATATATTACAATGCTACAGATCACTAGACGATCGGTAATGTGTATTCGAATCTTTTGTACCTTTCGAACTACAAGAATTTCAAACGTTTCCTCAAAGTTCTTTCGAGCCGAGCTTGTCAATTGTACCACTTTTCATTTAGATAATTTTTACATATTGTAGAAAGAGATATCTTATGTCTTATATAATGAACACATTTCTTTCAGAAATGGAGTATAGTCGAGCTTATTGAACACATAAAATGCATCGACTAGAATAGGAAGAGATTCCAGTATTGTCAGAATCCGCTTACACAATAAGTATGTGTGTATGTATATGTATCTATGTATGTATGTATATGTACATATCATCTTTTCTTCCATTTCTGATGCGTTTTCCTCAAACAAAAATTGAATTAGTGTTCTACATTTTTTTTCGGTTTTAGAACTTCGTATTTGTAAACCATGATATATTTGGTCGATATTATCGCTATACCTTCTTTCGTCGTGAGCTGTGTAGAAAATCAATTCTAGTTATAGGATTAAAAAAATGATTATTAATTTTTAACATATTAGATTTCGTACAATATAACGGAACATACACGTTATATTTGGAAAGAACGATCCAAATGATCAAACATTAAATTTAATAACTTGTTGCGGACAATCGTCAATCATTTAACTTCTATCGTTGGTCGGATGTATAGATCATTGACATTCACATTTGAATAAGATTTCTTTGTAAGTTTATATTAATGCACATGTATGTCTGTATATGTATATATATGTATATATGTTTCGCTTTATAAAGTCAGAAACATATTAAAGACAGGTAATTAAACAACATCAGAGACCTTAGCGAGGAATTTTACGAATTACATAGATGTATTTTCAGTTTTACTTTGAAAATATTTATATAGCTTCTATCGCATCGATTTTCTTAGGTAGTCGTAATTAAGACCAAATCACGTATGGATTACGATAACACGTTATGTTTTATTGTTAACAGTGCACCAACACTTTGGATATTTTTCTCACTGTTAGTTTGAAATAATGGTAATTCTTTAAGTACTGTCGACGCATGTTATACAATTTTGGGACATCATACAAGTATAATAGGTCCATGGTAAACATACGATAAGAGATTATTTGCAGAACGTTACGCATTTTCTTTCCTCTTGCTATTGTTAATATTGTTTCGTTTCAGTTTGCTCATAAATATTCAGATCAGACATCAAACACCATCAACGTGTAATACGATGCTGGCGATGCTTTCCATTTATTGATATTTATTATATTATGAAACAGTAGAATACCGATTGTCAATGGTTCAAATATTTTTACGGGTGTCCCAAGAAGATTTATTTCTTTTTTAAATAAAGAATTGATAGGTAAAGTTGTTTCATGCCTATTAAAGGTGACTGTTAAACGTTTGATCGTTTAAGTCTATTGTGGCTATTCGTTTTACAAGCATTGTCATCGAATGAAAATTTATAACAAATTCAATTGTACTCGTTGGAAATAAATATAGTTATCGAACATCGTCGTATCTTATTTACAATATATAAAACCAACGGTAATGTCAATGAATAGCGTGTTACCATAACACACTGATAATGAGATGTACGAAAAATATAAATCGCAATATACATTCTTCATGATATAGAAAAAAATATCAGTGATTTTACAGTCATCTGTAATTTCACTATTGATTTACATGCAATCATATATTCTCAACGCAACGTTTCGATCGCCAATTTAAATATTTCGAGTAAGTACTTTGTACTTATACACATATATACGGAGGTACATGAAATGTATACTGCGATCAACATGAACCACAGATGTTATCGGTACCGGCATCTGGTCAAATTTTCCGTACATATACATAGAGTATAGACCATGTAGGAGTGTATGTATTATAAGTTCTGTAGCTTTTCTATCATCTCAATTCTGACACGACAATGAAGGAAGACTGTTCGGTGTATCGCATAATGTTGAAAACAGTAAAAGAAAACAATGAATCAAAGAACCGTAGTCTTCGGATACTTCTACGAGGTATAATTTCACCTCGGTCCATACAGAAATCTTTCGTAATTCGTGAACATAATTAATAAGATTCTTAAATGCTATTAATCCAATAACTAGACATCGGAATTATTATACATGTTTATGATTATGTGTTCTAAGAAATTATATCTTTCTTTTACGTCCAACACAGCTTAATGGCCTGTAGTTGTGAATGGTAGACTGTAAACAGTTTGTTCACTGTATGCGCACAGCAAATACTAAAAGTATGTAGGTATTATCGTATGATCCTAAAACGAATATAATTTTCCTTATAACTGTATGTATTATTATTTCGCACAGACTAAAAACGTTTACTTTTACGTCGAACTTTGTAAAGTCGGTAGAAAGTTTTACGATAGAGTGTGTATGCGATTCGATTAAACGACTCGTCGAATGAAAAAATAAAAACAAAATAAAAAAAACTGATTGCACTGCATGTCTTTGTAAAAAATCTGATCAAATAGCGGTATTGGATAGAAAAAGCGAAAGATATTATTTTCCTGAGTTCCAACACAATATGTAAATACTTATGTATATATATGTACTGTGTATGCTTTCGCAGGCGAATACGTACGACGCACGTATGCATGCATGCGGGGATACCGCAGGTGTGAGAATATAACGGTAATGTATAATGTTCTATGCAATCGTCAGCTAAAAATGATAACTGTACGTTATACGGATACGTATGCGCGAGACGTACTAAAATTGTTCGAGACTTTTTAAACGAATGGAGTTGCTTCGAGTTTTCAATGAGTATGTTACAAAGATTTAACAATTGAACACAAAGAACGTTGTAGAATGGTACAAATTCTGTGACGCACGTAAATTGACTGCGATAAAAAGTCGTCGTATCCACGCAATTTAATATGATCTTATAATTTCCACTGATATGTATTGTCTAAAGATTTTAGAACGTGCACATCTCACAGATCGAATACGACAGTAAACATGTAGTGAAATTATTATATGTATATATTTCTTTTATTTCGTTCCAAAGAAATCTATGGACTATCAACATTATCAACCAATGCGAAATACGTAATATTTTGAAGCATTATGGTGGACGTAACTGTATAAAGTATAGGTAAAATGTAGCAGTCGACAATGCACAAGTTCAAATATATCACATTGATAGAACAGTCGATATAATTGTAACGATATTACGATAAGAAGTTCGATTGGCACTGGTTTATAACTGTAATTCTCCATTCAGTGTATCACGTTCGATTTTTCGCAATCTTGGCAACAATATACTTGAACTGAACGAATTGTCAATGCATTGGTTATTCGTAACAATATGTATTTACAGAGCATAAATCGATCTACTCGTCTCGTATCGGTTAAATAAGTTATCAGATTACTGAGAACATCTGCAGATTTTTTTTTTAAACGACGAGAGTACGTGAAAGTCTGTGTTGTACAGTACAACACGAACGAAGGTAAATGTGGTAAAAATCGAGCTTTCCAATATTTCCTGTCACGATAAATTCGCGACAGATGATACTGATTCGTTATAGTACAGAACATTGGAAACGCTATAAAATGATTTTCTTGTTTAGTGTACGTTATAAAGGAGGTCGATCTCGTGTACGCGTGCGTAGCAGGGTTTGACCCTACAGTATAATAACGTGTAAAAAACAACTGTGAAAGCATAAGTATGATCGACTTTCATGGTATACCGTGCACCGTCCACATACATACACGCATGCTTGCATGGATTACGTGAACAGTTCAAGGTTGACAGTGAACGAAATTGAAAACGTTTTGCAACAGTACTACACTCCTGTTAACACCGATGCGACACTGTTGCTGCTTCTGATGTATTGTAATGTAACGTGACTCAACGCAATCCAGCGCAGCTCAATAAAACGTAGACTTGCTGTAATACTGACTTTTGAATAATGGTAAATGCATCGTAAATCATCTTAATATCTACGCGATGCGCGAGAATTATAAAATACATTCCCGCGATTAATTTTCATCCGATGATTCTGTAGAACTTTGTGGCATGGTGTTGAACCAATTTTCTCGAACTCCAGTACTCCTGAAGAATAACTTGTATTAAACATAGGAATACAGTGAGTGTACAAAATACTGTAAAGTAAAACAAGGTCAAGTTTCGACCAGTTAGTTTATAGTTGTCCAAACTTTTCGAAGCGGTTAGACTTTGATTGGCAAGTACCTGGCTCGTTGACGGGTACTTATGGGCAGTGTAAGCGATGTTCTGTAATACTGAGGGGTAGTACTCGAAGCTGTTTCATCCGGTCTTCTGTGCAACGTCATAGTTTCGTGTGGAGATGTAATCAATTCGTTCTCATTGTCCAAATAATAACGAGAACCAGTCGCGCTTTTACAATTTTCGCATTCGCTTCTATAATCGTCATTATCATCATGCAGAGTAGGAAGGGCTTGCATGCTACACACGCATGCTACCGACTCGAAACTTCCCTCTTCGTTAATTTCATTGGCCACGTTCAAAGGTGGCTGAAAAATGAGTCAGAGTTAGCATTGTGCAGCGGTACTCGTAACGATATACTCGTTCCGTTGAATTATATCTGTCGGAATACCTTGTAATTATGAGATTCGTCGGATTGATGTTCCGATTGGTGGTGCCTCTCAGTCTGTTGTTGCCTTGACGAGGATGGAGTAGAGGAAGGTTGTATTTGCGCGTCTTGGTGATAAAACGTGCTTGGATTTCTGTTTTCTTGATCGGCTAACGAGTCTTGTTGGGCAACAGGCGGCAAATTTGGTGGAGCATTTGTCGGCGAGGGACGTAGCAACTCGTTCTTGGGGTAATCGTTTATAATGCCCTGCAGTCTGTTAGCGGTACGAGCTGTGGTTAAAGTTCTTGGAATCGTACGATGGGCAGATATATTCGCATTCGACAAGGTCGCGGATATCGTAAATGCTCCGGTTTGACGGGGAAGAGTGGTGTGCGTTTGATAATTTTTCGGAACGGAACTTTGCAAGTTCGAGGGCGCGGGTTGTACGGTCACGTCCGCATGCTGGTTAGCAAAATTTGGTATTCCGATCGAAGCTGGCAGATTTTCGTAAGTGTTTGTGCCCATGGTGAAATTTGTGGTGGAAGTGCCTACGCTAACTCCTTGAGACGTTTCGTTTTGATTCGATTGACGATAACTGGAATATATGTTCGGGTTTGAAATTGGTCTGTTGGGCGTGGATGTCAAGCCACTCGAATCGGCGATACTGGTGTCGCATATCAGTGTCGTCGCGTTCCCGTTAATGCCGTTGATGCCGCTTTGCGTGCTTCCTACGAGCGATATATTGGTGCGACTGGTGGCATTGGTCAAATAACTGTTTGGAAAATTCAGTTGCGGAAGCGCTTGTGGATTCATCGACAAAAGGGCCTGTTCCGCTCTTGCCGCCGCGACAGCTTCTTCGTAAGGCGGTGGGGCCTCTCCGCGCGGAAAGTAATTGCTCGGTGGCTTCCACAATGGATAATTGGCTCCGCACGGAATGTCGTCCATAGGAACCCCATACGACAGTCTATCTCGCTCTAAGTATCCCATACTACCTAAATTTCTTTGGTCCTCTGCCAATTGTCTGTTCTGTCTTCCTGCCACACAAACTTTTACAAGATAATCAGTACTTCTGTTGTACCAGAGACATAAGAAAACAAATGAACAATACCATCAAATAAGATGAAATACCTCGTATCTTTCTTTGGCGCAAGCGATGTATTAAAAAAAATAATAGACTCAGCGACAGCACAGCCGTTACAAAACTAGCAACAGATCGTAATCCTATATCGTAATTTGGAGTTGTATCGGTCGCGTTGTTGCCAATTCCATCTGTTTTGTAATTCAATATAGATGAAAGCCTGTCGTCCAGGCAAAGATACTGGCAACAGGTGTCCGAACGTAGGAAGGATTTACAATCTTCCTGTTCAACGTAAAAATATGTTTTAGTAGGGTTGTTGTCTATTTTGGCGATCTAGTCGAACGAAAACTAGATTTTATTGTGTGAAATACCTCTGGGAACTTGGTGCAGACGAACGCTTTGCACAATTTTGGATTGCCATTATCGCAAATGCACAATGTACAAGGATTCGAGCCAGGAATGTAAGATCCCCCGGTTTCGTAAGATCGTCCTTGATGATCTTTACAGGGGGCACCGCTCTCCGCACGAATGACTGTAAAACATGCCAAACAAATGGTTGTGTACTATTCCTATGGACAAACGCTCCCTCCTATGCCGTGTACAGTGTAATTGTTGCAATGCGTGCACAGTTCATGTACACGCACTCGCACGCGCGACTTGTTTACCGATTACAGACGTGTGTCACTTGACTGTGGGGAAGAGTCTCATCTGTACTCGTAATCCGTACATCGGTACATACTCTGTACGCGATTGATGCGTGGGCGAGTCGGCACGTGTGCGCGTGGGCTCGAGTACGCGTGCGCATCCGCGCGCAATCGCGCTAAACGAGCAACCAGGTGAGCGACAACGATACATGCGTCATATGCACATTACGTCAATCGCTTGGTCCAACTCGAGCGAGATTTTTTTCGTGAAAAAAAAAATGTTAACGTTCGACACTAACATTAGTCGATAGATATTCTCGTTGCCGTAAAATATGATCAGAAGTCGGGGGCCGAAAATGAAAACGGGGAAACAAGAACGGAATCGAAATCGAAATCAAAATTGATGCGTGCTATCTAAATAGAGATTCTTTTCGGAACGAATGAATGCATAACGAGCGTCGGAGCCGACAAACGTTACTTGCCGACTACGTAAGAGGCAGTCGTCGAGAAACGGAAATGGTATCGAGCAGGAGTGTGGGAAACACTCGGCGATGAAAAATAATGTATCTGTAATGGACTTACCAGTAAAAAATAGAATAAACGCGGAAACTGCATAACCGAGAAGGTTACTGCCGCTGTATCTCATTCTGCGTTCGTTATCTCATCATAATCGTGACCATTTGACGTGGTGCGAGAAGGAAACGATCGCAATAGTAGCCTGCGGGGTTTCAAACGATGTGTCGTTCCGTCGATTCTTCGTTGCTCCTCGTCGACATGTTTTCGAACGCAGTGCCAGCCAGCATCAGCAGCATCTCGCACCAATACACCTGTATCACGGGTTGCTTATGCAGGAGCAACAGTTATTTTCGCACACCTGCATATCTTCGAAACTCTTCTTTTGCTCGTAAGTGTCCTCGCACAGTATGCGTCCTCTCAAATAGGCACACCAACTTTCACCTACTCGCACCTACTTATACTTGCATCTACTTGCACCGACTCCCGACACTCGACACCCGACACCCGACACCCGGGATGATCGATTAGTAAACGGAGCAGCTATCGGTGTCGAGCACCGATACCGACACCACCGCCATCTTCGAGCGTTTTCCAAAGTCTTGTCTTTCTCGTTCGAAGCCCTCCGTACTTACCAGGACACGAACGAGTCTCGCGCACTCTCGTGCGTTCTCGTACACTCTCGTGCATTTTCGTGCACTCGTCGGCGAACTGTTTTACTGTTCCACGTATAAATCCGTCGTATGTACCTAACGTGGTAATCGTCGTTCGATCGTAATTATGCAATCTATTCGATCTGTTTTTCTCTTTTCTTTTTTCGATTTTCTGCGTTGAGAAAACGTCTCGAATGGACCGCGTTTCCAAATACTATCGCGTTCCTTCACTCCGTCCCAGTTACATATTCGTTGTTTGCCCGCGCAGGTATTATGCAGTGGGTGTTCAAAGAATTCATACACCTTTTTAAAACGAATTACTTTTTCAGAATTCTACCCGACAATTTGTTTCTTTGAGACGTTAGAAGG
Source organism: Lasioglossum villosulum (assembly GCA_963971365.1). NCBI lineage: Eukaryota > Metazoa > Arthropoda > Insecta > Hymenoptera > Halictidae > Lasioglossum > Lasioglossum villosulum. The sequence continues at coordinate 6,623,087 of OZ020497.1, read as the reverse complement.
ATTGTAATTATAGGCATCTTCTAAATTTTTGTCAAAGGCACAGGGGTCCAATTTTGAAATGTTATTCATTTTTAAAAGGTGTACGAATACTTTTTGTACATCCACTGTATACGTACAGGGTGTAACAAAATGTTTGGTCCTGGCTACCATAGACCTATATTACATTTTCGGATCGGTGAAGACCTGTGAAAAAAGTTGCCGCAAAATTGTCCTTGACCTTGAATTTCAAACATTTTTTTACACCTTGTACAGTGTCGTGCACTGTACATGTACAAAGTGTTCGTACACTTAAAATGGTTTTTTTACCATCAATTAGAAGCATTGGTTTTCTAAATGATCTGCAAAAGGGCTCTAATAAAAAAATTAAAAGATGTGCTTTTCTTTATTTTTCATGCAATCTTGTAAATTGTAATTTTTGGAAAATATTTTTTGCAGATCATTTACCAAACTAATGCTTCTAATTGATGATAAAAAAAATCAGGTCGTTTGGTACAATTATAAAAAAGTTATTCTATTTTAAAAAGTGTACAAACACTTTGTACACCCACTGTATAGGTCTGATTGCTAATCGAGTTTACCTTTTCTCCATATTCTCGTTTACAAATGAAAACAAGTAAAAAGATGAAAAAAAGACTAACAACCGTTTCGAAACAAAATAGTTGTCTGTATTCCACTAACCTACCGTGGGTCGTTTGACACGACCACGTAACGATTCATATTTCAACAAAATTCTTTAGCAAAATGTCATGAAAATTGCCACAGCCATCAACCTCACTGTTCATCGTCTCTATCGTACAAGCTAAAACTTAAAACATTTACCAGCATCACCGTTGTAGCGAGCCAAGATAAAACTAAGAAAAAGTCGAAAAAAAAATAGAAAAACTAACGATATTTCGTGGAATCGCTGATAAAGCGTTGGAGAACAGGTGTTTCTGATGCGTTGAAACTTTCTTGATCGTAGGGAAAGTATTATCGGTTAGGTAGCCTAGCGAAACACGTTCATGGAAATAAACGACGATTCACCCGAAGATGTCAAACGGGCTACATCTGTCGAGCGGGAAGTAAAACGCGGCGAGAAGGATGATCCTTTCGAAGGATATCCGCGTCAAGGCAAGAAGAAAAGATGGGAACACTGCGACAAGACTTCAAAGAAATCCAAGGCACATTGAAATTGTTTACCGTTTTCCTTTCTTTCGTACAGTCTTTCTACTTGACATCGCTTCGATTTTATTCCAGGATAGGGAGAAAACCTAGCTTTCAACGTCGTCGTGAAAACTTTTCGAGCTTAAGATTTATAGAGAATATTTTTAGAAACCAAAAACAAAGTCGAACGGCGATTGCTGCGAAACACGGAATGGCAAGAAGGGAAAGGCGAAAAAATTTACAAAGATTGCGGTGTTCGGGGAACCGTGTAGCCTCCCGAAACTGGACATAATACCTAGACATTGCTTGACGAAAGAAGATTACATTGAACTATTGGCTTCACCGAGGTGACAATCCAATCGTTTGCTTTCCGCGAATTCGTCGAACAAGTCTCAACTCGTTTTGCACGCTTAATGGTCGTTTTAAATCCTTGCTTTAGTTTGTCAACACTCTTTCACGTATTAATGGATAATTAATATATTACTAGTTTATTGGTTCATAATAATAATAATAATTTATTTCATTTCGCCCTCGTGGCCAAGAAATTGGACTTGGTTTTACAGATCTACTGTATCACTCATCCCACCATCCATCCATCCACCCATTCTTCCAAACATCCATCCCATATCCAATGCCATTTGTTAATCTAATCTAATCTATCCTAGTATGTTCCATCTTCTTTCCTTTTCTTTCACTCTTTTATTTTGTACTATCTTTTCTATACTTAAACTTGTTCTTTCTATCCCTTCACAATCTTCTGCCAGATGCGTTAGTGTCCCTAGTTGTCTCTCGCATATCATGCACATTGTCTCTTCCTCCTTCCTCCAGTATTTATTTCCTTCCTCTATATTCCCGCATCTTACTCTCACCATCAGACTCTGGCTGTCTCCTTCGCCTTTCTCCTCTAGATATCTTGGCACTCTCGCTTCGCATATACGTTTGTATCTTCCACAGAATCTAAAGTTCATTATTTTATTTATTGCCACTGTCCCTGAATTTCCATATCCCTCTCCTTCAGAGTCTCGATAATTTCCATAAAATCTTTTCCTTCTCTTTCTATCCCCGCTTGACTGCATCCCTTGTCGTTCAGGTACTCTGTCCTCTCTCTGCTATTCTTTGTTATGTCCCACATCTTTCTTCTTTACCTCAAGAATTCTTTTACTAGCACTCTTACCTCAGATCTCTCCACTTTTTCTTCAAATCTTAGCGCTTTCTCTCCTGCTCGGATTCGTACCTTTTCCCTCATGGTTTCCCCCAGTACTATGGTTTATTGGTTTATATATGCATGGACAATATTAGTCTGGTCGGATACGTTTCGCGTTTGTCCGGATAGTATAAATCGACCATAATTAGTGCGATGCATACACCGGAAAAATTGTCATTGTTTTGTTCAGGCGACAATGTCCTCCGGATTGCGAAAAGAAAACTGTGCTGAGAAGGTTACGGCCAGTCTCGCGACGAATCAAGGAATTGGCAAAACCACCGAGGCAACGAATGTTGATAAGCTTGAAACAAGGTGCGGCAGTCTTACCACCGGCGCTTTTGGATAATCTCGCGCGAACATTGGAGAACGAATCGTGCCTGAGTCCCGAGTAACGTATCGGTCGTTGACATTTGTTTCTGTCCCTTTTATCCATTCTCTTCACTTTACACTTTCGATCGTGTATGTTTCTTCGATGGAGAAACGAATATTTGTTCGCACGTGTTTCTATTTTTCAATTCTGCTGATCTTCGATCGATATCCTTCGAAGTATCGCCGGAGTTTCGTCAAATTTATTGGAGTTGTGGTGGGTATTAGTGAAAGTTTTTAAAGGTCGCAATGTCACGGTCGAAAGTCTAGTATTTTCTGCAGCCTGCTTTCTCAAGGACGGAAACGTCTTTGCTGTACGACACTCTACGTTGAGATGCTGAAATGATTTTTCGTCACGTCGCGTCGTTCAAGTACCAAAGATAAGACTGATTTTTTCAGGCAAGCGGCGATTGTTTCGAAAAAGAAGAAATTGGCGAAGAAGCAGAAGGAGAAGAAACGCACATGGCAGCAGAAAGAAACGAGTAAATCGAGCAAATCGAACGTAGGCTTTCCGATCGCGGGATCGTTAGACAAGGAGTCCATCTCCTGCCAATACTTAATGGCCGAGCGTTTCGTAAAAAGCATTTTGAAATGGAAATGTTCAATTCCCAAGTCGGAATTCAGCGATATCTCGAAAGTGATAGTCGAACGTTTAGTCGATGTTCTCGAGTACATTCCTTCGCACAACGAAGATCGTAAATGGCAGCAACTGCGTGCCTTGGCCGACATGATAGCCTGTTGGATATCCGGAGTGCTGGCAGACGTTGCTAGTAATCAGGAGGAAAAGCTTGAAGATATATGTAAAAAGAAAGCAGAAGAATGGGAAGCGGCGGAAGCTGAAGAAGACGAAGAAGAAGATGAAGATTTGGACGAGTACAAGGACGAGGACAAAGACGAGGACAGAGACGAGGACGAGGACGAGGACGAGGACGAGGATGCGAAGAAGGCCGAAGATGATGAATACGCAGAGGAAGACGAAAGAGCGGCGGTAGACGATGCTTCCATCGTAGATGATACGAAAGTAGAGGATGCGGAAACGGAGACGAAAGTGGAGGAACAGGAATCGAAAGCTGTCGAAACGGACGAACTGGTCACGACGGAAGCAGGAGTTGAAACGGAACTGACGGAAGCAGAAGCTGGAACGGAACCGCCGGAAGCAGAAGTTAAAACGGAACTGACGGAAGCAGGAGTTAAAACGGAACCGACGGAAGCAGAAATTGGAACTCAACCGACGGAAGCAGAAGTTAAAACGGAACTGACGGAAGCAGGAATTAGAACGGAACCGACGGAAGCAGAAGCTGGAACGCAACCGACGGAAGCAGAAGTTAAAACGGAACTGACGGAAGCAGCAGTTAAAACGGAACCGACGGAAGCTGAAATTGGAACTCAACCGACGGAAGCTGAAATCGGAACTCAACCGACGGAAGCAGGTGTTAAACCGGAACTGATGGAAGCAGAAGTTAAAACGGAACCGACGGAAGCAGAAGTTGGAACTGGATTAGAAGCTGAACCAATGGTACCGGAGCAAGAACCAGAGAAGGAAACAGAAATAAAGGCAGATGGAGTAGCCGAACTACCGGAAGCGATAGACGAGAAATCAGACGCAGACGCGGAAATGGAAAAAGATAAGGAAACGCCACTTGAAGTTAAAGCAGAACCAGACGGAGAAATGGAAACGAAAACGCCAGGAACAGAAGATATCGAGGGATTACCGAAAGACGCGACGGTCGTACCAACAGAAGATGACGCAGTGATGGGTAAAGCGGTACAAGAAGGAGAAGGAGAAGGAATAGGGGAAGGAATAGAAGGAGAGGAAGAAGAAAAGAAAGAGGGCGTACTGCCGGAAGGCGATCAAGTTAAAACAGAGGTTTCATCTGTTCCAGTGCCAAAGGAGAAAGTTATATCCGAGGATGACAAATGGAAAGATATATTGGTTGGAGGGGACTTGGAGGAAATACTTAAATCCGATATTCCATTCGTTACCTTTAGCAAAATTATCGATACGATTTACAAGATGATAGAAAATACTCCAGAAAATACGGGCAAAGATCCGATAACGAATGCTATACACCGTGTAATTTACGAAAAATTAACCAAAATCGTCGCGATGGAGGAGCCGACTCTATTGACGGAAGAATTGAAAGACGTTGTGGACGTGGTATGTGGAAAAATAGCAAATTGGTTGAAAGCTATTCTGACCAAATCGCAAGTGGCGTTCATGGAAGAATGTATGCCGGTGGTTGAATCGAAGGAGATCAGGGATTGGACGAAATGGCTCGAACACATTAGCAACGAAGCTATAGATTGGAACATATGGTTGCGAGGTGTGATCGAGAAAATGTTCGAGATGAGGTTCTCGAAAATGACACGGGGCGAATGGAAAGATTGGACGAAATCCGTTGACACCGGAGCTTTGCTTTGGAGAAGATTCCATCTGGAAACTATACACCAGGCACACCGTAATATAACAATGATGATTGGTCGTCGCATCGTCAAGACTGGAACTAAAACTCCTTGTACTACTTCGGAACAGTTGGTAGCCGCCACGGAGTTGGAAGCATAATAACTCGAATACTCGAGTACACGAATTCACGAGTTATGAAATACTCGAGAGTGTACAGCATTATGGATTACACGGATACGAACATACGCTTATACATACATGTATACGTGTATGCATTAGTATGCACTAGTCATAAACAAACACATACTTTGTGATTCCGAATTTTAAGAAATCTTTAATCTTTATATATGTAAATATGAGAATATTATTCTTCGACGTAGTTGCGGTAACCGTTTGTTATGAGAGTGTGAACTAAGCATGCATGTACACAATCGCATTAACGGAAATTAGAATAATAACAGAGTTTAAAATTACTCGCAAATCCACGAGCATGTACGGACAGGATTTTGCAATGTAACTGACACATTGTTATCTTACGACAGCTTGCTTTAGTAAATTTTGAACAGATACGATCGGAAATGTTGGAAAGGAACCAGAATTGTTGCACGAAGAAGCAAAATCATAATATTTGAATTACAAACGAAGACAATGGTTCGAATTTCGAGGTATTCGAAGGATCCCATGCGCCCTATGCTCTCGTCTGAATTAGTAAACGCTATGTACGATAGAGAAATTCGAGAAATACAATAAATGGTCCATCATCGATGTTTGCCAGTTGAATTTATCATACGGTACGTGTTACACGGGAATCGTAGTAAGCGTGTCAGTAAGTATGTCAAAGAAAGAATCGACCGTTTCTCCCCTCCCGTAGAAGGAAAGGTGGTCTCTCGGCAACTTTCTTCTCGAACGATGGCTTGGCCCTGACATTGTCCCCGCGACCACGCATCTACGTATCAAGGTTCGCACTCGTTAACGGAAATTTTGCGTAAATTCGTTTTCGTGTCCAAAGTCCTCTCGGTTTTTTTGGCTTTGTACTCGTAATCGTAGCCGTAGTCGTACGCTCGTAATCATAATAGTAATCGAAATAGTAATCGTATTCGTCTCCGTGTCCCGTGTCGTGCTCGTGTTCATCTTCGTGTTGCGCCCGCGCAGACTAGACCACCCTACTCGACATCGGCATCGACCGTGTTTCACGATATCGTGTCTTCTCGTTTTCCCGTTCAGGCTTTCGACTGTCTATCCCCCTTTCGCTTTGATTACCGCTTTGGTTTCGCTTTCTATTTCTCCTCCCATTTTTCCTGTCTTTTGGTTCCTGTTTTTTTCGTCTGGTCCAAATACCCCGTATAGTCTGTTTTCATCGGCATTATTCGGCAATCCGCGAAACCGGACGAGACGCGACCAGACGAAACGAGACGAGACGAGACGGAACGTTCGACCTCGTATTGAAACGGTACTTGAACCAGAAGGGACGCTTTGCAGACGATCGAGACGCCGCCGGTATACCGACCATTTATCATATTTTTGCACGAGTGCATGCGTCGTACGAAAGTGATGTATTTGTCTTGTCGAGCAAACGTTCATTGTATCGGATCGTAACGGAATCAAACGCACAGGTAAGTCGGAATAAAACAGTGTATTCTTCCGATCGACTGCCGCTTTTCGTACGACTCGCGGAATCGGTATAAACGCGATCGCGATGCTACTTACGATACGCAATGTGCGTACACGTGTCTATATGTGCCGAGTAATTTACAATTCATATTTACTCATTCGAACCGTTGAACAGTGACGACAATCCAATTTCCGGTCAGTCTAATGAACGACTGTACAAGCATTTTTGTTTTAATATTCTTTCTTTGGACAGGTATCAGGCGATACAATAATCGTGCAAAAATATTGCAGTTGATTGCCCGCGAACGTTTAAACACACGAGACATGTTGCATACATAAGTATACAACGTGCACGTGCGCGCATTTGAGCGTTGGACTAGACGAATGTACAGTATCGGTGAAGAAATGATAAGATAAATGAATTTAAACGGTCGGCGAATGAATATCGAAGAAATATTGAAACGCGCGAAATATGAGAAAAGTGACAATCGTAGGAGACGTTGTCTCTGCAATCGTGCCGCGTAAACGAAACGCGATCGTATCGGATTTCACACGTTGCAGTCGAATAATGCGGTCCCGAACGAAATAATTTATTTTACCTTATCGGTTATGACGCTGGCAACAAAGTCCAGCGACCCTGAACAAGGCATGGACGGCAATGTTGCGCGGCCCCGAATAATAAGCGGTCAGTAATGAACGTCGTCGGACTCGAACCAGTTGCGGGGGATAAAGGGGTAATGCAAAGTAGTTGAGGTCGTGAGAATATTTGTAACAATGAGATACGACTGACTATTTTAGTGGAGGCGCGAATGACGAGTTATACGATTGGTGGCGAACGATATTCGTAATTTGACCGACACCGGTGGCAGTCGATCTATTCCATCGTAAGCGTGCTCAGTTTTCCCGGGTCTTTTCAGGATGACGCTCACGTGCAGCGAAATAGTATCTCTGGTCGTATTGGCGGTGATAGGTATAAGAATTTTAATTAGAGTGAGCTTACTTGTGTGGAAAAAGCTTATCGCGCCTAGTTTCGGGTTTGCGATCGATTTGAAGACGCAGGGCAAATGGGCAGTGATTACCGGCAGCACCAGTGGAATTGGCAAAGCGTACGCTGAGCAACTCGCAGAAAGAGGAATCAACATCGTATTGGTGGCACGGAACGCGTCGGCCCTTGAGGAGACTGTGGCAGAGATCAAACAACGATACAATGTACAAGTTCGAACCATCGAAGCGAACTTGTTCGAAGGCGCGCCAGTTTTTGCAAAGATCGCTAAAGCAACCGAAGATCTCGAGGTTCGTTTTCGTCTACAATGTTATAGCTTCTACCTGATCGCGTGCCTTGTATTTTCGAGGGAAAACACTATTTTTCTCGAGCAGAATGCTTTTAACGAATATCAGCCGAATTAAAGTCCGAGTCGTTTTTACTCTCAACAGGTTGGCGTGGTCGTCAATAATGCCGGTGCCAGTTACGATCATCCAGAACTATTCACCGAACTATCGGCCGAGAGTGTGGCATCAATTTTGCAAGTGAACGTGACGGCTACGACGGGGATTGCGAAAATATTTCTTCCGAAAATGTTCGAGCGCAGAAAAGGAGTGCTCATAAACGTTAGTTCGATCTTGTCGTATATACCGAGCCCTTATTTGTCCGTTTATGGCGCAAGTAAAGCTTTCGTGAAGAAGCTTAGTTACGATTTAGCCGCGGAAGCTGAACCGAGAGGGGTCACCGTTCAATGCGTGTGTCCTGGCATCGTGGCGACTAAAATGACAAAGATCAAGTAAGCGATCACGATCGACGCCATAGTACCTCACTGCCTCATCTGACTTTTCTTTACTACTTTTTTTATGATTTTTAGAAAATCCACATGGATGGCGCCCTCACCTGAAAAATACGTCGAAGCGTCGTTAAAGACTGTTGGCATCGAGGCCTGCACGACTGGTTATCTTACTCATTACTTACTCGCTAGCATTGTACAAGGATTGCATTGCGTATGCGAGAAGGGTACTATTTGGTTAATCTCGAGGACAATGTGCAATTTAAGGGCACGCGGTTTAAAACACAAGGAGAGAAGATTGAATAAGAGCGAAAAAGAATCCATTTCCACCGAATAATTCTTGGCTCTTCTATCTTCAGTTTTTTCCGTTTCAAATCATTCTAATTAAAATACATTTCGTTCGCAGCTTACAACGATTTTATAGAAAATTTGATTCCACAAACATTGATTTAGAAACGTTTTTCGAATGAATGTTTTAACTTTTGATTATTCGTTGACTCTACATTATTTGTAAACACGTCTGTGTATAATAATATCTTATATAGTTCAATTGTTATTTGTTACATTGTTAGAAATCGTAACGATAAGTGTTATTGTATGAAATAAAAAATGATGATGGTCAATTTTTCTTACTGCTGGAACTCGATGGTGATTGGAATACAAGAGGTCCCAGATCAGTGGTGAGATATTATGCAAAAATGCTCGCGCGTGCACGTGAAAACATTGCGCCCATGCGCGAAAAAAGCGTCCCGAATAACTTTGAAACTTTATGGGCATTCAAATGCGCAGACGCAATTAAATGCTTATACATTATTCACGATTAATTAAAAATATGCCTACACATAGGTTTTCCTTTCTGATGGAATATTACAAGTCTAAAATTGCGAACTGTCGATAACGTCGGGTGCGACGTGAGAATTGTACCGAGCCTCGCGAAGGCGACACTGACGTGCCACAGAAAAGCACATTCGGTGATTGGTCTATATTTGTCGACTACTCTACGTCTGTATTTCAAGCTAACGGTGTATCGATATTGCGAAATCGTAATATTTATATAAATGGTATACAAGTGCCGACAATTTCTTTTATGCTCATGTATGTATAAAGAATATCAATGTATTACATAACAATTATAGGGAGCGCGAATGATAGTTTGAGAAACATCTTACAAATCCAAAAAAATTTGATAAAACTGCGATGTAACTCGCAATTTTATCAGCTTATCGCTTTGTGATTTGCGCGAAGAACAGTTATGCTCTCCGCCAATCAGAAGCGTTCATGAAAGTCGCGAATCTCAGTGAAAAATCACTGTGAATCACTGCCATGCCTAGTTCCAAGATATTGGCCAAGTTTTCTCGCACATGCGCGGCGACTTTAGCTTCAGTAAAGTAAAATTCTCGATAAAACCGGGTACCTTGGTCACCCTTTAACATTTTTTAAACTTCTTATGATTCGAGTGTGAAAAATGAATGTATTACATGTGTATTTGTGTATATCCTGTAACTCCAGACATTCGTCATGTCCCGTGTCATGTCATTTCGCGTCTTTCGTCCTGGAGTCTCTTATCTCTTTATTCGAAACAGATTGTTCCGGTATTTTCCCGCCAATATCACTACCCCACTACCTTTTCGTCATAATATAGACACATTACTGTTTCGGACGTGCATGCGCCAGAAATCTTGCACAATATTGCACAATATCTCATCACTGGTTACACAGTGTTCCGATTACAAACGCAGTTTTCCGCGCATGAGCGGTGATTTCAGCCTCAGTAACGTAACCTTTTCGATAAAATGGGGTACCTCGAGCACCCTGCAGACTTTTAAAAAATAATTAACATATACATGTGAAATATTGAAATGATAAATTGAATAAAATATTGTTCAAAAATCATGAAAACAATATTACCGGTACACTCCCGCCAATATAACTGCCTCTAGGCGTCAGGGCTCTGGCCGCTCTGCTGCGCCATTGTAGATACGCTACTATTTTAGCCGCGCATGCGCGAAAAACTGGCGAAAAACTGTGGTTGGGTACATGTGTAGGCTGTTTACCATGGTCTACCATCTGTATGGTGTGACATTGTGAGGTGTGAGTACATAGTATGTTGGATAGTAATTTTGTTGTTGAAAATCTGTAAAATGATGCGCTGTTAAAACCGCTTGATTTTCGAAACAAGTCCGAAATAAGTGGTACGACATTGGTATACGTGTAGAGAAATCATCCGATTTTGAAGAAAAATCACCGCATCGCATTTCGTCCGCTGATCTAACCTCAAATACGCGCTCCCGTGAAACGAACGGCAAATCAAACGGACCGAACGAAACGTGCGAATCTTCGATCGCATATCCGTTTTCATTCTGATCGTTGCAGCACACGTCGCAATTGGCATGCTGGACACGACGAAGACGACGCAAACGACGAGGTTGCGATACATCTTGGTCTTTGTTGAACGTCACGTTCTTTGGAAACCGAATAAAGTGAAATAGTGATTGTTGTTCTTACCAATTGGAATATAGGAATTGGTATATTGTTACTCGTAGGATATACACGGCAAAACACAGTTGGTTCGTATTCAATTTCGATTTTTTTTATGCGGCTTCTATTGTCGTTTTGAATTTCGATTTATTCGTTCTTTCCACCGATATTTTCGTAGGTAAACGCTAGAGGTGATCCTCCGGAACTTGGAATTTGGAATTAGGAATTGGGAATCTGGAAACTTGAAAGTTCAAACTGAAAAAACTGAAAATTCGATACTTGAATTTGAAGATTAATCGCCGATTAAGAGGCGTGCGTATCGATGATTAAACAGCCTTGGAGAATTCTAGTTTTTTTGTTGTTTATTGGAGGAAAGCAATCGCAGGATGCAGCTGGTCACCTCAGATAAATTGTCAAACATTCAAAAGAATCCCGCTAATATTCGAAATATTTGTATATTGGCACATGTTGATCATGGGAAAACTACGTTGGCAGATTCGTTGGTTGCCAGCAATGGAATCATCTCGAACAAACTCGCTGGTAAGCTCCGATATTTGGATAGCCGGCCGGACGAGCAGGAACGAGGGATTACTATGAAATCGAGTTCGATCTTGTTGTATCACAAGTATGATGGCCGAGAGTTTGCGGTGAATTTGATCGATTCGCCGGGACACGTCGACTTTGCCTCTGAAGTGTCATCAGCGGTTCGACTGTGCGATGGAGCGATTATCTTGATCGACGTGGTGGAGGGAGTGTGTTCGCAAACGCGAGGCGCTCTCTCCACTTCGTATGCGGAGGGTTTGAAGCCTATCTTGGTTTTGAACAAGATCGATAGGTTGATCACGGAGATGAAATTGTCGCCATTGGATGCTTACGTGCATTTGAGCCAAATACTGGAGCAGGTGAACGCAGTAATGGGCGAGTTGTTTGCCAGTGACGCAATGGAGCGCGAGGAGAAGGAAGAGGAGGAAATGGACAAAAGGAAAGAGAGGGAAGAAGAGGAACAACGTACGAGAAACGCTTCAAACACCACCTCGGAAGCCGCCTCGAAAATCGTTTCAGAACGTGATCTGGCCGATTGGCAGTCGGCAATGGAGAACATGGACGAATCCGGGCTTTATTTTTCGCCAGAGCAAGGTAACGTTTTATTTTCGAGCGCTACAGATGGCTGGGGGTTCGGCGTCAACGATTTTGCCAAGATATTCGCTGCGAAATTGGGATTCAGTGAGACGGTACTCTTGAAAACACTCTGGGGCGATTTCTACGCGAACACTAAGACCAAGAGAATTTTGAAAGGAGCTCAAGAGAAGGCCAAGAAGCCTTTGTTCGTGCAGCTGATTCTAGACAACCTATGGACCCTGTACGAAACGATAATGGCGAGGAAGGACAAAGAGAAGATAGGTTTAATAGCGGAGAAACTGGACATCAAGTTAACCACCAGAGATTTGAGGTGCACAGATCCCAAGGCTCAGCTGCAAGCCGTACTTTCACAGTGGTTGCCGTTGGCTCGAAGTTGTCTGAACGCGGTTTGCGAGAACGTCCCGCCACCGAACAACTTGACGGGCGAAAAGATCGAGAGACTGTTGAGCGGACGGTTCGATTTCTCTTCGTTGCCCGACGAAACACGCTGCTTGAAGGAAGCGTTCTCGGCCTGCGACTCATCCCCTGGCATGCCGGTGGTCGTGTTCGTTTCGAAAATGTTCCCGGTAGAGAAGAAAATCTTGCCGGAGAATAAACCGAAACTGCTCACTCCGGAAGAGTTGGCGCAACGGAAAGAAATCGCGCGCCTGAGACACGCGGAGAAACTCGCGGAGAGGAACGCGGAAAGGATGATGGAACAGGACCGCTCGACCGTCGGCGATCATAGCCGTAGAACCCGAACGGAACTCGACGTCGCGGTGCAGACAACATCGTCGCCTTCGTCGCGACACAGAACGCTCGAAAACGAATGGGCGATCGAAACAGCCGAAACCGTCGAACCCACTAAGATGATGGAAACTACTGATCCGAGTTCCGAGACCGCGTTGATCGCGTTCGCCAGAATTTATTCCGGCAGTTTGACCAAGGGTAGCACTGTGTTTGTTCTAGGGCCGAAACACGACCCGCGAAAAGTCGGCGAGCTGCCGACCGACGAGACTATCACGCTCAAGGATTTAAAACCCGGCAGACACGTGACCAGAGTCACCATACGGAAGCTCTATCATTTAATGGGCAGAGAACTGCAGCCTACGGACACGGTTACCGCTGGGAACGTCTTTGGAATCGGCGATTTGGAGGAACATGTATTGAAGACGGCCACGCTTTCATCCACCGTTGCTTGTCCTCCCTTTTCCGAACCGATATCCTTCGGGGTCCCGGTAATGCGAGTTGCTCTCGAACCGAAACATCCGAACGATTTACTAACGTTGATCAACGGTTTAAAGTTGCTGAATCAGGCGGACGCTTGCGCCGTAGTCCGTATTCAAGAGAGCGGGGAAATAGTACTGAACACCGCCGGAGAAGTGCACTTGGAACGATGCTTGGAAGATTTACGACTGAGGTATGCGAAAGTCGAGGTGAACGTATCGGAGCCTATCGTACCGTTCCGAGAGACGGTTGTCCCTCCGCCAAAGGTCGACATGGTCAACGAGGCGATCGAGAAGAAGACGGAGGAGATCAGCTTGTCCACCTGGACGGCGAATCGACAGTGTTACTTCGAAATAGACGCCAGACCTTTGCCGGAGGAAGTTACAAAAATCTTGGAGAAGAATGCCGATTTGATCAAGTCGTTGTATCGTCGTTACGGGAAATCGTCCTCGGAAGAGGAGCAAGAGCAAGAGCGGAATCAGGACGAGGACGAAGCCGTGGACGAGGATGAGGACGAGAGGGAGGGAACGACAACCGCGAAACCGCTGCCAAAAGGAGAAAAAGAAACTGATTCATCGTCGCGTTCAATGTCGGAGAAGAAACAGAAAGCCCTTGCTGTCTTCAAACACGAGTTATCGGTCGGTTTTCGAGAGGCTGGTCAGCAAAACGTTTTAGAGAAGATATGGTCGTTCGGACCACGAAATTGCGGCCCCAATATTTTCGTGAACGAAACCGATTACAAACACAATAAATTTTGGGAAGCCCATTCAAAGTCTACCGATCCACGATTCCCGTGAGTACTTAACAATTTGATCAAACAAATACAAGGACATCTGTGGTTCCTAGTTGGAATAATCGTAATAGTAGTGGTAATAATATGGGTCAGGAGAAAACCTGTAATGTCGTTTGCAATGTGTCAGATATGAAAGCAGTATGGTTAGCGGATTTCAACTGGCAACGCTTGCGGGGCCGTTGTGCGAAGAGCCGATGACGGGTGTCTGTTTTGTTCTGAAGAAGTGGCAAATCTATCAAGATCCTCAAAGGTACAGCGCAAATTTAATCCTACCGATTGTTTTTCTCTGATCGCTTTGGTATTTTTGTTTATCAGTTGGTTTGGAACCATCGATGAGCAGTTGATAAAAAAAATCATGCGTTTTTCCACAGTGAAAATTCCGGTCAGAATCAAGGACGCGTGGGCGGACTGTTGATGTCGACGTGTAAAGAAGCTTGCCGTCGTGCGTTCAACTCTAGACATCCCCGACTGGTTACGCCAATGTATAGTTGCAGCGTTTTGGTTAACTCGGATGTTTTAGGTAAGTTGAACCTGAAATTCTTTTTACATAACTCTGCTTGTTTGCTTGTAAATTACCACACGATGGTTGGGTTTTGCTCGATCCTTTCTATCGCGCTGTAATGTCGTTGCTCTCTGCGTATTCGTTTGTATGTCACTCTCACATCGATGTTATAACGATAAGTGCACTTACGCGTTGCATACTGTAGAATAAGAACGTGAATAATAGTAGAACGTTTATGGAATAAGGATGATGTCTTGAACATTTAAGGCCAGGTATCGTTGATACAATTTGGACGAAAATCAAATGAGATGCTTCCAAGTATCGCAAATTTCGAGGATGATATATTGTCACGGAGTGTTGTAGTTGAAACTTTCACTTGATCAACAATTCACACATTATACAGGATGCGTCCTGTACGAAATGAAATATGCACGAGTATACAATGCGTAGGACGTATAAAGATCTCACGAGTCGATCGATTGGCTCGTTTGCTCGTTTCTCTTTAGACGTTGGACGGTGGACTGTGGACGGTGGACGTTTTGCGTTCGATCAATCGAGTCACCAGTGTACTGTCTTTAGTAATCATTACATATTAAGAATTTCTACTTTACGAGTAGAGTTGGGCGGTGGTCGTTGCATGTGGTCGTCACCTGTGGCCAGAGTGTCTAATGCGCGGCGAGGTTTTGTACACGAGAACCCCCTGCGTACACAGAGGAAACAAATTGATCGTCTTCGGAGATACGTTTAAAGCAGAATACAGTCCCTCTCGTGGAGTTTGTCCGATCCGATTCGACCCGATTCGTTCGAACATTGTGCGAGGGCCACTCCGATACCTCTACTTTTTTTGGAACCATTTGTACTTGCACTTGTACGCGTACACGATAGCGTTATTATAAATAAGAATAAGAGTAAGTAAGAGACTAATCGCGAACCGTAGGGAAGCGAGAAAAAGCGAAGAAGCGAATGCTAAGCGAAATGCGTAATAAATAAAAGGATGAATGGCGACAAGCGGATTGCACGTTTCGAGTCGAGGCGTTCTCCTTGTATGCACGTCGAGGATACGTGGAAGAAGGCGAATTGTTCTAGTTCCAAACAGCCGCGTCCATTAGTTGTTGCACTTTGTACCAGGGAAAGCTTAATCGTTCCTCCGCTTCATCACGTCCAGGATTCTCTCCGGTGTCTTCGTTTGGACGATCTACGAATAAAGGAAACTAGATTCTGGGACCGAAACGTTCGTAGACCTTGAGAAGATATGATTACATTTTCACGGGCGACGGAAATCGATCGCAAAGAGGATCGTCACGTACCTGATATGCTTCGCGTGTATCGCAAAGGTCGACCTTTTCGATTGCCTTGTACGCACATCATTCCATAGACGCGAATCCCTGGTACGCTCGCGTAAGTCGGCTGGTCATGGCTCATGGGGCCTTCTACGAAGTACAACGGACCAGCAAATTATTTACGATTATTACCTATATTGTTAGTGTACGCATCGTATCAGAAAATCCGTCGCTTACCGAGTATGTTCGCGTCTGGGCAGCGGCATATCACCAGATAATGAGATTTTCCAGTTCGCACATTTTGCAACGCGAGAAGAGACCAGTCCCTCGGTGTTCTGCATTCTCGCATTTCCGCTACCGGCTCGCAGGTCTTCACCAGAGTGAGGGCCTGAATCGTGAAACGTTCGATTAGCGCGACAACAATGTCCCTCGAGTCGAAGCTCGTTCCAACGGTTTCTGGTCGTTGGATTGTAGACGAGGATCGTGCCGGTAATTTCCATACTTTCGCGTGTTCGACACAACTTCGAGATAGATAGGAATAGCGCGTTGTTCGACTGATTGAAACCAGTTTGATAGAATGGGTGCGCGATCGTCGCACACCTTGGTGCGCACGATGCTCTTTCGAAAACTAGTCACACTGGTTGAAAGCGAATGAGACTGTTTCTTGCGTTTGCGCTCCCGTTTGCGTTCTCTCCTGGTGTAAACCTAAAGAACTTTACGCTTTCCGTCTTTCTTGACCTCTTCCTCGCCAGCGTGATACGCGATCATTCGTGACACTGCGCGAGGATGCGTGCGAGAAACGGTCTATCCCCATGGCAACGATGCAGACGCAGTCTTGATCTAAGAGAAACGAATATGCTGCGGGCATACCCCTTGAAAGATCAAGAATCTCGAGCTGCATCGTTCAGTGAACAGTGTAAAGTGTAAAAGTCCGATATGGGGTTGAGTATATTTTTTATGGGACTTTTACAGACTTATTTACGGCACTTGCTTAATTCAAGGGAATCGACGAGGTCGCAAAGAAATAGTAGAACCACAGACCTTTGATCGAGTCGCTCTCGGTAGATTTTCAAAGTTCAAGTCGAAATCGCGAAGCGAATTGTACCGGGACGAAGGAGAGAAGTTTGAGAAGAGAAGGCGTAACGACTAACCTTGGTCCGTGGGTCGGTGACCAGCTCTGTGGTGTGGAGGTCGTCGCTATCGAGAGACGCGCTGCAAGGATCTCGATATCTTCCTGGGCAAGCGCACAAAGGCTGAGTAAAATTCAGTCTGACGTAGACAGCGTTGCAAACTTGCTGCACCGCGCACTCCGGCAACAAATAAATGTGCTGATTGTGTGGATAATAGTGATATTTGGTTGGTTTCGCGAGTGCCGCGCTTGCGCCCTCCGGTAATCGTACTCCTGTCTAGAAATTCATCGGAAAACATCCATCGTTAGTTTTGTTCTCTGTTGCGTTACAAATTATAGATTCGAACTACCTCTGCCACGTACAGTCAGAAACCCTTTCGTTTCTCTCGGGCTCTTTCTTCCATCATGCAACATTCGTCCAGTTATTTTGTACTAGTAATTTGAACTTGAACGAAACACGAATCCCAATCAGTCTACGAAACAGATTCTAGCTCAACTTCGAATAACCAACTGCACGCGTTCGTATCTATCGCGTGATTCGCTAAACTCGTTATTACGCTGTTTCGTTTTCTTGCTCTTTCCCCCCTTTTCCGTTTCTTTCCCTCTTATTACCCGTTCGACGATTACCTTCGCCTTACCCAGGGTAAATGGTTGGTATCTTTGCGATGTAGCGGTAATTGGAAGGTAGAAACAATAGGAGAAAAAGAGGAATAAAAATCGAATAGAGCGGTAGAGAAGAAACGTCGGAGCGGTTGGATCGGTTAGATCGGTCGAAACGATCGGGCAGAAGAAGGACGCGAGATGATAGGGCGGAATATCGGCAAGAGACAAGGAATAGAGCTGGATCGGAGGAGTCGTGACGAGTTGTGAATCCGCGATCGTGATACTCGACGAGTCTCGGCGTTTCTCGTGAACCACAAACTCGACCGTTCTATTACGAATGACGCAATGTTATTATGGTTCCCGTGCCGCACGGCTCGACGAGTACCTACTAGTCGATGTCGATTAGCGGATTTCTATTCGTTCTATTCGTTCGTTTCTAAGAATCTCTTCGGCGCTCTGTGTAATTGGCTTTGCTTTACGGGGTAAAGAACCGTTTCGCGAATCCTCGATACTTCTCCGTTTAATGTCCGTTCCATCCGTTTCACGATGCTCGAGCCAACGGATTTGTCGAACGATCTCGCTCGACGATGAAACGACGAGACCTTCCGAATGCAAGAATCCCGCGTTTCGCCGCGACTCGCTGATCCGCAAGAATTACCTATCCTGCCGTTTTATCGTTTCAGGGATGAACTCGTGCATCCTCACCCATATTCCTTTTCCTACTACTTTTTTTCTTTTCCATCGGCCAGCCCCTCTGTTTTCGTTTATTTTCCCTGATACTTCAGTCTTTTAGTCGTTTAGTTCTTCAGTCTTTTATTCTTTTATTCTTTTCCTCGCATCGTCACGTTCCACTACCGATATTAACACCGGTCGGTCCGTTCGCGCGTCACGGTCATGAACACTTGCCCTCCTTTTGCAATGCTAAAGCGAGCAACACGATTCGTGACAACTCCCTAAGCGAGTCCAAACGATTCTTTCTCGGGTATTCCGAGCGGAACGGCTCGAAAAACTTTACTATTTTCTCCCTCCCCGAGCGGAGCGAAGCGACGTGCAAAAAGGAAGCAAAGAACGTGCGGAATGGAATTCGTAACCCTTAGAACCTTTTCTTACTTTCGTAAACGTACACGTCTCGATCGTAACGCTGTCAGACATTCGATAGAAAGACCGTACATCATTATAATTGTCTTTTCTGTATGTAAAATTGTCTCGCATACGAGGCTAGGCTCGCAAACGAAAACGACAGACGTTGGAAATACCCAAGCAAGTAAAAGTACACTTCTGCAAGCTTTGATGAAGATTCTGAACCCGTAAGTTATAACGGTGTTCCCTTCGCGGGCCCGTGTTGAATGTAGAAAAAAAACTAGTCAGCTCGGACGCGATGCACCGTGTTATCCATTAACCTTAACCCACCTTAACCCTTAACGGATCATCTTGGCCGGCCGACAACACTTTCGTAACGTCGCGTAAGTATCAGATGGGGACGAGTATGTAGCGCGGTGCGCTGGATCCACGAGATACGCACTTGGATAAAATTGAAACGCTTCGATGTACTGGAAAGAACGTAGGGGAAAGTACGTGGCGCTACAACGGTCTACGACGTGCCTACTGCTGTGCGAATATAAGCGACGAGAGAAGTGACGTCTCGTATTACGGACTGGTAATTTATGGGACGCTGTTCCCTCTACATAATTGTTACGAATGAAAACGTAGGGAGACATCGGTGAAACCAGACGAACGCGGGCCGAGACCAGACGAGATGAGACGACGCGAAGCAACACGACGCAAAGCGAAACGCGACGAAGCAGTGAAACGCTCAAGCAGTGAAAGACCGCAGGCCAAACGCGTCGTACCCTTGCTTTGGCGTCCGTAACTTTCTAGACCGACCCATATGACATTTTTTCTCAAGTTCGTGACACTTGACGGTTCTCGCTGTACGACTCGAGAATCTGGGTCCCTTTCTACTCTATTGCTCTATTGCTCGGAGAGCCGTCGCTGCAGTCGCAGTCGCTTTTCTCTTCTTTCTTTTCGCGAGCACATTACATAAATCGTATCGCGTGGACACGTCGCCGTGTAAGCGTGCGAGTTGCTCTCGTCGTTATTATTTGTTTTCTTCGGCGCCTTTTTACCCCGTTCCTCGGGTCATTTCGTCGGTGCGGTCACCTTCAGACTACAGGGGACACGCGACTAAGCTACTACAGTAAAGTCTCGATTCTTCTCGAAAAGGCGTTCTCTGTCTAGACAACCATCGGGATCTAGACTTGCTTTTCTGATTCATGGCTGCGTCTACCGCGCCGAGCGAGACTTCAATAGAGAGTCGAACGTAGAGAAGGACAGAACGAAACAAGGATCGCAGTGGAGTGGGTAGGCCGAGACAACCATTGGAGTCTCGATCCCGGAGAAGAATTGGATCTTTACTGTACACCTTATTCGGTGTACAGTAAACGCTCGTTACTAGTCCGGAGTCGAGAGCACGGTCCCTGTTCAGTGCCTACTCACTCCACTGCTGCCAACGCCGCAGAGCGCCAATGATTGATCTCGACTCGGGTATATCGGTGTGAACACCACTACATTGACACCACGAATCGAATGTGCAAACATCTTAATTTTCATTATTTTTTTATGAGACTTCCAGAAACGTGTTTCTGGCATTTTTCTGATTAAAACAAGACCAAACACGATACAGTTTCAATTGTAATTTAGTGGTGTAATCGACCATCCGATCCGTGTTTCATTCTGTCCTTCTCTATGTTCGGCTCTCTATTGAAGTCTCGGCGCGGTATACGTAGTCGTAAAATAATCAAGTTAGTGCCACGATACAAGTCCATGAAAAACACGGCTGTTCGACTAATAATGAACGTTTACTGTATTCGATGCAATATTTCTCGACGTTGCAACGTCCAATGCCTTCGTGATCGCGAAGGTCAATTCCTCCGAGGATCCAACAAGAAATAAGACGAGGAGAAGAACGGTTGGATAGTAAACGTTTTTCTTACCTCGCTCAAGCTGCTATAGTTGGTGGTCAGTTTGATCTGGGGCCGTATTTTGCCAGGCGATTCCCGCGTTTCCTTCGCCGAAATCGAGACCGGGGTAGTCGTGAAATTCTCGAAAACGGTCGTCAACTTTTTCGACTCGAGCACCGTGAACTCTCCTTGCACCTGTACAGGGGTAATAGTTCTCGAAGAGGTTTCGAGGGAAGCTGTATTCGTGTTGGTCGGCGCAGCGGTTCCTCCCGCAGCGGTGGTGCTGTTCGTCGTCGTCGATGCTTCGAAAGATTTGCCAGTGTTCGAGGAGGTTGGCGATAACGTTGTTGGTATCGTCTCGAGCGTTTCGGTGAACGAGTTGTGGCCGGTGGAGATTGGTGGAATCATCGAATAAGACGATGACGGTGACGATGGTAACGGTGACGACGATATTGGAATTACAGGACTGTCGATGGCCGTTGTTGCGGACACCCCAAAAGATACTGGTTTCGAGGCGGTGTCATCTCCAACTTCGTCATTACCGTTGTTGCCATCGCTACCAGTGTTCCCCATTCCAGTTCTGAAATCGACGTCGATGCTATTACCGTTGCTGTTGCTATTGCCATTTCCATTTCCGTTAACGTTTCCACTTCCACGTCCACTTGCACTTTTTGCGATAGGACTGCTATTCGATTCACTCGGGAGGCTGGCTGACTTATCCACACCGAAATACGTCGGTGTGGTTTGCTTGGATTTGACTTGAACACCTCGATAATGAGTCTGAGACTGCGAGGGTAATGCCACGGTTCCCGCCATCAGAATTAGGAACCACGCCAGGCCACCGATCGGCTTCATTTTTATCTGGAATCAACGGACAGATCGGTGGACAAAAAGCTTGAAGCTCTTATCCTAGAAACGGGTAAACGGATATCTGTTACGATGAAATAAGAATTGAAAAACTGACGGACTCATTCGTCACGGACGTGATCGTATTCGTCGCTCCCGAAAAATTTGCACGTCCGACGGATCGTCGAACCAGGGCCGGAAATATCACGGAGGATCGTATCCCAAACGTGGAATACGAGATCCTATGGAATTCCATTCTCGACGAGGGTGTCTTCGTTTCTCACGCGTATTTTATAGCTTTCACGGCGAGACCGCTGTGCAACGAGAGCACTTTGTCGAGAGAGAAAAAAAGAAAAGCAACGTGGAAAAGAGCATACGAAGCGGGGAGGAGTGGGCAGCGAGGAAGAGGATAGAAACGCAGAGATCTCGAGCTCCCTGAACGGTATATTATTTTGCGATCGAGATATTGAACGAGAGTTCTTAGCCGGTCGACGGGATTTAAAAATTTCAACAATGTGTTGAAGAGTCTTGCTGTGTAATGGTGAAAATAGCGTATCTACGCGGATACGTGCATGCACAGTTGGATACCAGCGTCAGTGTATGTACTATGCAAATATCATCTGAAAAACACGAATGAATTTCGCCGAGAAAGAATTTCAAGTATTCGATGAACAAGTAGCAATATTCTTGCGAATAGCGAATACATTGAGTCATTGACAACTATTCTGCGGATCTTTATGCAAAATAAGAATATTCTACATCGGTTAGGGGAAGCAGGAGTTAAATAAAAATTCATTTCTTCCGCTAATAGTTCATTCACATTGAAAATAAGCTAAATATCCTTGGATTTTGAAAATCTCTTGCTGTTTTTATACTCGTACAAATCCGCAGTCTATTAACACTAAACCTATCGAGCACAAAAAGCGATCAAAGTGTTTCATTTATTTAAATGTAGTGCAATTTTTATCACGTGTACTTGGACAAAGAAATTGATCGAATCAATTTCCGTGTAAGCAGCTTTATAATTTTGATGATTGTAAAACGAAAAATATAAAATCGATGATTTAACCGGCAGTGGTAGGTTTAGTGTTAATAACATTACCGGGATCTTTAAATTCGATACCTTTGACTGTCGAATTACTTGGAGGAGTATGCACAGCTATTTGGCGATTTCCTACGAAAGAGTGAACACTCGTCTGTTCCGTGCGAACAATCTGTAGTCGAACTCTTGATAAATGGAAATAATGTTCGCGCGTACGTACAAGAATTGGTCGGTAACCGGGTAGAAAGGGGAGAACGAATAAAGCGAGTAAAGGGAGTAAAGCCAGTAAAGCGAGTAAATCAAGTGTGCGAGCTAACGACCAACCGATGAACCGGTGAACGTTATTTACTTTTTCTATTCCCGCGAAGGCGTTCGGGGTGGCACAGTAATTATGGCACGATATAATTTACCACGCGGATGTGGTGAAATTAGGTTAACTGGTACTCGCATTTCTCGCGGGCCGTTATCTTTCTTCGCATTTTCAAGGTCGCTATATGTATGCAACGGTTACCAATCAAGCGTTTAGATTAGCTTCTACACACTAGGTCGTTTATGTACGTTGGTTCTACATACATATATTCCGACTATATGTGTATTCCGTCATTTGTAGCCATACCAAATGAAGAGCTTGTCGATCTCCTCGGTCGTTACAATGATTCGTGCATCTTCTGCACCAACCGTATCGCGTTTCCTTTTAATACATCGTTCCCGTTATACCGTTATAGAGAGTACAAGCGTCGATTAATTAACATTGTCGGTTCATCGGCTATTCTTTGCTTTCTCTGTTTACGCTATTAAGAGTGTTCAGAGGAGTTTCCGCCGGCTCATCGAGTATTCGATCGGCTAAATTTGGGATAATGAATTTCTAGCTTCTTTTCCGAAAGGGACATCTGAAATGTCCTCGCAGACGCGACAGTCGTCCAGATCACTCGTGTCGGTAACAGTTTCGATATGCATTGCAGAAATAAAGTGGTATTTCGAAAAACAGACTATGAAAAGTCGTTCGAAATGGCGAACACGCGAAAACTGCTCCGAAATCAACAACGACAAAATATAGAATCTCATACGTCGGGCTTTGGCCGAAACATCCTCATCTCCGTCGTACCTACCCGATTTAACGGCATTCTAAAAACGTACAGTTATCGCAACGATTTTATGTAATTTGAAAATTGTATATCTGATCTAGATCCTATTCTAGCGGAAATACGGTTGTCGATTCGTTGTCTCATTTCGCTAACATTTTCTATACCTACAGCATCTGAACGTAAATAATTAATCCAGACGCGTAGGTCGCGGAAGCTTGGGTTCGATCGTCGATCACCGATGCGTAGAATGCATAGGATTATCTATTCGAACGGTTTGATTTTTTAGCATTACGTTAATCGAGCATCAAGCAGAAAGTTGAATCGGATCTCGTACCTTTCGAAAAAGCTTGATCGGATGGAGAATCGGTGCTGACCTTGCTCCCAACTTTCAATTGCACGTGGATGTTGCAATTAACGTAGAGTTGGCGTTGATCCACTAGACTTCTAATCCGATCTGGAGCTGGATATCGATCGCGACCTTGACCTTGACCTTGACCTCGACCTTGACCCAGACCTTGTGCTGGAATCGAACCCGGCGCGTTCGAGTTGTCCGGCGATCGTCGACTGCGGTGCACTAGCGTACGAGAGGATATTGTCTCGAATTGTCGAAATAACGTCGTTCAGACAGACGACCGTCCAGGAAGGACGTTTGTCTTTCGATTTGTTCGAGTTCGACGATCGATCGTGGACGTCGAGTCGGCGTCGTTGTCGAGCTGCACCGTGCTGCGAGCGAGTCGGTTCGCGATCGAGCTATCGACGTTGTTTCTGATCGTTGGTCAAACCGTTCCATCAAATATCGGAAGAACGTTCAACAGAGAAACGACGCGCGCGCGCGCTTAGATGCGTTCCAGTTCCGGATGAGACTGCGGGCTCTCCTAGAAGACATGCTGCCTATGAGCCCCGGCTAGTCCCACTTACCAACCAACCAGAAACCCCTTGACTATGCGTGGAATCCCAAGCTGCATCATCTCCACCAATCCTCTAGCTTGGTTCGCGCTCCACGCTTACTTCCACACTCACCGGCTGGATACCCTGGTCGTCTATACCTGCACACACCTACGATAAGCCAAGTCCCCGTCCTCCCGAGCGATGGACGGAACCACAGAACCATGGAATCGCGATCCAAGCAGCCCGGCAAATCCGAGCGAGATCCAACATTTAAACGAAAAACAGATCCGAGCGACACGCCGAAAGAGGGGGAGTGAAAACAGAAATAGAAAGAGAGACATCATCATGAGGTAGATGACTACACTTCGGTGACGCTTATCCTATGCAGTTAGCTGTACCTAACATCCGTTCGAACGATAAAGCGACAACAGAACCAACCACCAGATTAACGAGATTTTTCTCTTCCGTTGCCTCCCCCTCCTCCAACTTACCTACATATTTTCTATCATTTTCTTTGCGATCCTTCTTCCTTCTCCGAGTTTGCCTTCATCCCTATCTTTTTTCTTCGCTTTCTTTGCGTATATTTTCCTTATTTTCTATTCCTTTTGGTTTCACTGCGCCAGACCTTTATTTCTCCCGTCGTTCTATCATTGCAACGTTTCCTCAGCAACGGTGGATTCGGTGGTTGAAAAGAAAATTGTAAACTGGCAGACACGCGTTCGACGCGTCTGCCAGACGAAAATGTTCTCCTTCATAGTCTCGACAATCTACCGTTACCGTCAGTAGGACACGACTACTCGAGCATAAAATACACTCGATCGATTCCACTGTCGATACCGCGATACGGAGGAGCAGTTCGAACCTGTCGATTACTATTTTCTTCGTGTTATCGAGCAAAACGAGTCCCGACATTTGGGTAATGAGCTCGAACCCGAACTCGAACTCCTCGAACTCGCTGAAAGCAAGAAGCTAGAGAGGATCAACGAATCGCGGAGCATCGGTAGCGGTACCGCTATTTTTCGCGAGTTCGATCGGATACCAGAAAAGTATATTGAGCATGAAATCACCGTGGTTCTCACCGGCTATCCAGCTGACCAAGTTCACTGCCAACATTTGCTCCTGGATCCTAAGACGAAAGCTGTGTGCTCGCGATCGCGCCAAACCTCCTTCGATCGTTCGTTCGCTCTCACCCCTCTCCTTACTCTCCACGCTCTCCTCGACTCTCCTCGTTCTTCAAGCAAGGAATGCAACGGTTGAACATTCTACGTGACCAATTGAAAATATAGATCGTTACCTCGGCAACTTTGCTCGCTAGGGAAACGCGGCGAAACCTTAATGCGATCGTGTACGACGAGGATATTATCGTGCGAGCTACCTGACAACTAATCGCTAACGTACTCGTGGTATTCCGCGGTTAAATACACGGTCGGATGGAATTAATCTTTCGAATGTTTCGCAGAGATTGTTTTGGTTGTGCGATCGAATCCGGTCGAGGCGACAAGTTCATCAGACTAAATGAATACCAGCGAACGAAGGAAATGGAACCAGTAGGAAATCCGCGGTACAGTTACGCAGCAATTTCATTGGTCGAGCTACGTACACGATCGCTCGAGACGCTCGAATATTTATCTATTCAAGCGAAACATGGTTTCCATGCAGCGTCACGACGAGCACTCGGTTCGAAGACGGACCAGAATTGTCACGATCGAAATTTTGTCAAATCAACATTCTTGGAGCACCGATATTTATCGTGTAACGTTAGAAGTCATTATAATGATCGATAGATCTGGCGCATACGCGTACCGTTGTTATTATTTTTTTTTTTTTTATTAAGCATTTCAGATCTCAATTGAGATCTATTTCTGCTGCACAAAAGTAAATACATATTCACATATACATAAACAATATTGAGTCAAACCGTTGTTATTATCGCGGCATATTTACTGACTTGTGCATACAGATTATCGTCACATATACACGACACAGAAGAGTCTGTTAGGTTTGCTACGTATCGGTTCATTGCCTCAATGTATTACTAAAAAATACATACAGTGGGTGTAAAAAGTGTTCGTACACTTTTTGAAATTGAATAACTCTTTTATAATTGTACCGAACAACCTGATTTTTTATAATTGATTAGAAGCATTGATTTACGAAATTATATGAAAGAAAGATTTCCCAGAAATAATAATTTACAAGCTTACATGTAAAAGTAAAAAATGCATTTTTCAAAACTCTTTTATTTGGGCCCTTAAAGAAAATTTAAAATATATGTTGGGTAGATCTGTAGCAGTTACACACTTGCTGAAAATTTCGTCGAAATTGATTAACATATACACGAGTTACAAGCGGTGAAAATTATGAAAATTGTAGTTTCACCATTCACTGCCATTCGCGCGAATACGTAACTGTGAAGCACAAAACACGACACTTTCCGAAATTGTAACAGCGAACGGGAAAAAGTTACTTCGAGCACGGTCAAAATATTACTGCGAATGTCACCTCGATTTTTTCGGGTAGATTTAGGTGGGAAAACGTAGCGTCTACTAATTGGACAGGGGTGTGTTGGAAGGATTTTAGGTTGAGAATTAGGGAAACTGAAAGAAATTCCTTTTGTTATTGTATTCGGTCGTAAATGATGTGATTTATGAGGGTATGTCCGCTCGTCGCTTCGATGGGTCCGTCGCACGTGTTGTCCATCTGTTGCGGTCAGAGCCCGGTGGGTTGTAAATTGTAAAACAATCGGCCGGTTCGGAGCCGATTCTTTTGCTTGCTACAAAGTCCTTTACAGGTATATTGCCTAATCCGCTCGAGGAAGGGTGAGGCACTATTACATTCTATAATGCAGGAATAATAATATTCTTATAACAATGAATATAGGCTATTCTTTCATATTTTGGAACTTGAAATTTATGAATCGAATTGGCAGGGAGACCATGACGTCGCGCGTCGTACGGGTCTACGACGAATGTCCCTTTCGTTCGTCTCGAGGCACGCACACGATTATGTTCCGTCTCATCGACACGGTCGGGTAAACGTGTAGTAGTAGGTTTTTATCTCTACGTATAACTCCACACAATCAAATTTTGCAAAAAACTTTAACCGCGTATATCTCAATAACTATTTGTTTTCGACGTGTGGTTTCTTTCAAACTTTTTCTCTTCTGGATGAGTAGAAGGCGTTGATGTAAGAAAACTTTAACAACAATTGTTGGTAATTATATAAAATAGGTCTGCCTACTCCGATTTTGATGAAATTTTAATATGTTATGCAGTAACACATTCTGAACAACTTTTTCCTTTTCCAATATAAGGGGGTCGCTTTTAGTTTCCGAAATATTCGCAAAAAACTATTGCTAATAGTGTATTGAATTTTCCGTATTCTTGTACGCTCCGTCTTCTGGATGAGTGGAAGGTATTCATCTGAAAACAAACTTTATCAGTAATTATCTTTGATATGAACAATTTTTCAGCAAGTTCCTCTTACAAATGTTCACCTCCAGTACCGATGACCGTTACTTTTTACACACCCTGTACAATCTAGCGCAGCATATGTTGTACCCACATAGTACCTACATAGGTACAGGTATGTAGTACGAGTGCGAGTAGAATTTCTCCCTCGTTTCTAACGATCGAGAGGCCACGGAAGTGTTTCGCCATCTAGCGTCGTCAAGTGGAGTCGCGAGAACACTGAACCGATCGGCGCGATCGCAAAATGTCTGTCTGCACAACAGATTCGATCGACCAGGCGGTAGGGGTGGGTGGGTACCCGAAAATTTTGGGTCGGATCAGGAACCCGAAAATCTACGACATTCGGGTCCCAGAACATTATAAATTTTCGGATTCCCGAGCCGATTTCGACTTCGGGTACTCGAGTATCAGGAATTGTTGTTGGGTCCCGATCTGAACCCGAAATTTTCGGGTACCCACCCACCCCTACCAGACAATCAAGCGTCGTCTTCCTGTTTATTCGCTGATCGAAAACTTTCGTATCGGAAGAAAACGGTGCATATACTCTGATGTGCGTGTATAATAATTATCGACTCTTTATTAAATAGGTACAATCGTTGCCGCATACGTCTACGATCATCATAACAATAATGTAGCGGTAGCCTGATGCTATGCCGATGCTGATGATGTTATGCCTAATAGCTACAACACGTTTTCTAGATTATACCGGTAGATCGGTGCGACGATATCGCGAGTCTTCGGTAACATTGGAATATTTACAAGGAATGGTATATGTTAAACGGCACAGGTTGCGCACGATATCGATGGATAGAAACATTACGAATCGTTGAACACTTTATCGAGACCTTATCCGATGACTCGTTTAAATCATCTAACGATCAACTATGTTCGCAAAGCCGCGGTTTCGATCAGGGTACACGTGTTCGTTGCAATTTTTTGGCGTCGTTTCCGATCAAGTTGATTCGACGGTGACAATTTCCAAACAATTTGAAAATGCCAGAATAAATAACAAGAAATCCTATACGTATTCTATGATCTATTTACTAATACTAATGCTAATACTAAAACTAATGCTAATGTTAATACTAATTGTATGCTGTACATTGTCGATGAATTCTAACCATTTCCGTACTTCAAAGTCGATTCGAGTTCGATAGAATTTGCACAAGCGATGGAAACTGCTCGTCGAATTTTCGAACGGGTGTGAAACGCAATCAGATTGTTCGCGTGAACTCGTAACCCACGTGATTGCGTACACCAGGTGTAGAGGTGGTCGCATCGCGGTCGTATTAGAAAAGCTGTACAAGCTATAAACAAACTGTACATAGACCGTACAAACTGTACAAGTTGCGCGGCCTGTGTAGCAATATACCGAACGGGAATGTGGATAGGGATAGTTTATACGGTGTAAACCGCTTCGGAACGATGGGATTGCGAAGGCACGCAGTATCCACTGTAAGTCTTAATCTCCAAGACACCAGAATAGGATCTTGCCGGAAGCGAACCCGGATCCGTGTGACGTCTGGGACACCGATGACCCTTCGGACATTGGCAAAGAGGCGATGCGTTCACTTCTTCGAGCTGCGAGGTCCGTCTCTTTCGTACGGTGAACAGTCGACAAGGTTCCTTGTGTTGACAGCGCAGTCTCTGAAACGAAACATTCCCTTCGAATCTCGGTTAACCCTCATACGCTCCTCAAAAATAGCTGCATGAAAGAGACGAGGACAACAATTCGCCTATTTTTATTTTACATGTTAGATCGACATATTTTGTTTTATATCGTCACATTTTAAAGACATACATCTAACGACGTAGACATAAAAGTAGTAGTTCTCATTTCTCGGTAATGCAAAGATGGAGTTACTCAGTAATCAAAAGCGCTAGATAAAATGTCAATCTAAGCGGCAATCGCCCTCAAGAGTCCTATTTTTACGTTTACAGCTACATGTTATAGAATAATGAAAATTACATCAAATTGGACTTTTAAGAGCGATTGCGGCCTAGATTGATCTTTTATCTAGCGCTTTCATTATTGAAAACCCCCATCTTTTTAATAATCGAGAAATAAGAAGACCTGCACCCTTGCAATCTTGGAAAAACGAGTCTGCCTTCTCAATTTGTTGCCACGAGCAATTCAAAATTGATATTTTATCTAGATCTTTTGATTACTGGAAAACCCCATATTTGCAATAATCGAGAAATAAGAAGGCCTGCACCCTTGTAATCTTGGAAAAACGAGTCTACCCCTTCAATTTGTTGTCGCGAGCAATGCTCGGCAAAGAATTGTTGCTAGTGAAACGAGATGAGAACGAAGCGAAAGGTACAGGAACGAATGTTCATTTGTTCGTTACATGTTCAGATTGGTAAAGAAGTGAACAATGGTGATCGAAGAACTTACGCTCTGCGGAGAACACGCGAAAGCATAAATAAATCCTGGATTTCCCTCGGGAGATCTATGCGCTTGTCTTCGAACTAGATAGGGCACGCTGCTTGGCCGACAACGACAGTAGACTCTTTGAACGGTCGCGTTCGCCGGACCCCCTCCTGGAGCTAGGGTCCATGTGATATCCCTGCAAATAGCGAAGCCCATACGTAATGTCAGTTAGAACGCGCAACGATCCGCGCGGCGCGGCGCGATGCAGAGCATCACGATGCATCGCAACACATCGCGCGGCACGTTTGATCGCCCAGTGTAAGTTGCTCGAACAACCGACTAACTTGAAGTAACGACAGATAGGAAGACGTTTCACCGGCTCGCAGAGCTTATACTGCCGTGTTTTATCGACTATCGTGTGTCCATCGTCTCCGTGCAAGCTACTGGGACAGGTACGGCCGTCCGGACAACGACATTGTCTCTCGACCCACGGCGATCCATATAGATCCACTTTGCTGCACACTTCGCTTCGATCCAAGCATTCCGGTAACTCTCCCTCGCTGTCCTGAAATTCCCAAATGTTCGTAACCAGGCAGCGGATTGATCTTATCAATTTAGAACAAATTTAACCTTTAACTACCCGCGCCCCGAATTTTGATGTAAGGTCAACGGTGCATGCTGTGCACCACATGTAACACTATGTGACTGAGTACTTGGTGTACTTTTTACACCAACGCGGGTAGTTAAAGGTTAATTTCAAACAGTAAAAACATTAGAAGAATTTTCAAATATTGTTATAGTATTTCCAACCTGTTAAACATATCAACCCCTTGCCGTATTTTAAGAAATATCAATGTTACGTCTTTCTTTTTAAATGAAATAAAATTTGATTCGTTTGTAATCGATGTTTAAGCATTAAGATAAATACAGCCATACAGACAATATCAATTTTCTTTTCTCTTCTACGACACTTTTGGGGATGAAGACGTAGTAATCACTTTAACTGTCAAGAAAATGTTACGGCATGGAGTCAAGAGAGAAAATGAATTTTTATTTCACTCGGGTTTGTTTTAATTTAGGTAGAACATTTTTATTTTGCATAAATATCCGCTGCCTGTTCGTAACGCGTCGTGTATCGCGATTTAATATTTATTTTCATTTAGTCGTACTGGACAATGATTTTCCGATCCAGTAGAAGACCGCTGGAAAATAAAAATCTTTCTCGTATAGCGATATTACGAGACAACGAAATGCTGATCGAGTTTGATCGAGTTTCTTTATAATATGTCACCGTCCCGCTAATATTGAAAATTCGAGAAACAAGAAACTAACATTCGCGTTCCCAAGGACCAGTCGATTGCGGAAAGAACGATGCCAAGATCCGTTATTACTTTAGGATAAAACGACCAACAAATGCAACGAGATCTACAAGCATTATTGGCTCCCAACGTCAAAAACTTGTTACACGTAAATGTAAACAACGCATGTTCGTATGAACATGTAAGCTTATCGGCGACGGCACACTTTCAAACTGCTGTTTCCGTTAGATCTTGCACCTTTTATCAGTTGCATACGCGTTAATGAAGCATTCGCAGTCGAGTTACGGAAGCGCAAAACATTGCTCCCAGAAATCCATTTTCTGAGTAACAACTAGACTGCGGATCTTGATTGCACGAGATAGAAACTAAATCGAATGTCACAGGAGAAATCATATACACTGGGTGTACAAAGTGTTCGTACACCTTTAAAATGGAATTACTTTTTTATGATTGTACCAAACGACCTGATTTTTTAATCATCAATTAGGAGAATTGGTTTACTAAATGATCTGCCAAAGAGATTTTCCAAAAATTACAATTTGTAAGGTTACATGCAAAAATAAAAAAGGGATCTTTTACAACTTTTTTATTAGAGTCCTTAATAGAATTTCAAATATATGTTTGTTCCACACGTGCTGAAAATTTCATCGAAATCGATTAACATGCTTTCGACCTGCGTGTCATAAATTTTAAATTTTCATTAATGAGCCAAATAAATGTTTTTTTTGCATGTCACTTGTAAATAATAATTTTTTAGAAAATCCTGTTTGCCTATCATTTCATAAATCAATGCTTCGTATTAATTATAAAAAATCTGGTCGTTTGGTACAATTATGAAAAAGTTATTCCATTTAAAAATCCGCAGTCTACTAATGACGAAGACCAATCCACCGAAGAGTGTCAAGTAAATGAATCTGCGTAAATGTATACCCGAAAGTCGACTATAGTTCGTTGTCTGTATTCGAGAGTATTGGCGAGATCGTTGGACGAAAGTATGGTAGAAAGTGGAAAAGGATAAAATAAGCTTGACAATCGGGAAAGAAGAGGTAATTCCACCAGGTACAGAGAGGAAGGGGGTGAAAATGGGAAGGGGGATCGCAGGAGGAGAGAGAGAGAGAGAAAGGAAAGGATTGGAGAGGGAGGAAATTGTGTAGCAAAAGCGTTAAAGAGTACGCATCTCCCCGCGTTGCGTCGTCGAGGAATAGACATCTGGTCTAACTGCACTATTCAAAGAGCGTCGGTCAATCCACTGAATGAGGCAATCACGTACGTCCTGTCGAGTCGTCGTTGGCAATCTACGGCCGCGTACGAGAATCCGAGCCAAGCTCTTTAAATTATCCATCCGCTCTCGTCGCGTAGCTATTTTCCTCGAGACATTGTTCCTTTCGGTAATCTCATCAACGAATCGAACCAAACCGAATCGAACCGCATTGGTATACAACGCGACCATCTCTCCACGGTTCTTTCCCGCTAACAAGGGAACATATTCAGGTGTAACAAATCGATTTTGATGAAACCTATGTCAGATATATAGTTCTTCGATAAATATTTGACAGGTGTTTTTTTATCGGCAACCATCCACTTTGAAAGGGTGAAAACAGCCCTAAAACTTCGTGGTCAGAGTCATACTTTTTGAGATATCTCAGAAATCAAAGGTCGAAGAAAATTTCTTTTCAAATTGTGTGTTTTTAATGGAAAATATAGTTGTGCAAAAAAATGTTAACAGAAGACATTTGTTTAAATAATATGTTAAAAATAAACGCTTATATTTCTGTAAAACAAGTCAGAATTCTTTCCTCCGCACACCACGTGCAAGACTATCTTTCATTATGCATAAATATTGTTAAATGGAAAGAAAAGAAGATCCTAAAACATGTATCCCCTATTTTGGATCAAAAATTACACATAGTGTACATTAAAATTAATTAACGATACATAAGAGTAACCGAAAGAAAACATACAATTTTTAATGTATTGTTTGAACAAACATATTTTATTAAAATTTTTTTGCACTACTACATTCCTCATTAAAAGAAAAACACAAATTTAAAAAAAAAATCAATTTTTTTTATCTTTGGTTTCCAAAATATCTCAAAAAATATGGATCTGAGAGCGAACTTTGAGGGTTATTTTCACCCCTTCAAAGTGGATGGTTGCCAATAAAAGAAAATACGTGTCAACTATTTTTCGAAGAACTACATCTCGCATAAGTTTCATCAAGATTGGTTTGTTTCACCTGAATATGTTCCCTTGTAAGTTCTTCGAATCTAGATCGGTGAATTGCACGAAGCCGAATGGAAGTTAGCGTAGGTCGCTGTCGTTCGGACACGAATATCGCGATACCGAAGCTAGAGCGATCAGATAACGACGTTAACCGATACGTTGTATAAATGTGTCAGTCAGCCGAGTTGCTTTTAAAATGATTCGATGATTTTCCCATTCGCTTCGCGCTCGCAACAACGCCCCTCTCCACCTCGAAGTTGCCGACCCGTTCTCCTCCGTTTCACAGTGTTCTTTGCTTTTTCTCCGTTTCATTCCTTCACTTCCCTTTATGTCTTCCTCCCGGCATATTCCCAGAAGATCATTCGTATTAATGCCATCAGTGGCGGTAAACTAAAATGGGATAATAGCGGGACCGGAAAGGTTGTGCGATTCATCCGGAAGTTCTCACGAGTCTCTCGCTTCTCTCATAGCCATAGTGAAAATGACACCTGGCCGCGCTCGCTCGCTCCCTTGCTCGTTTACTCGCTTGCTCGCTTGTTCGCTCGTGCGCTCGTTCGCTTGCGCACAACACCAGATGACATCCAGCAAGAACATTCCGGCACCAGAGATACCCACGTAAACGCCCTGACGCGACGCACGTGCCGAACCAGGTCCAGACCAGGTCGAACGATTCGAGCTTATAGTACTCTTGGGAAAAAGAAAATCCCGTACGTCGAACAAACGGATTACTCTCCGAGGTACCGTAGTTTGAAAAAATGCCACATGAACGAGCGATTCTTTGGCAACAAAATTTGTATCGCGGTCCTTGGATGGTAGATCGTTTGCGAAAATATTTCCCTCCGACAGACAAAATGCATTTTGCGTTATTTCGATGTCGCGTATTCGTCCGAGCAACGTTCGCTATCGTGTTCCAGAGATCGTTACGGTGATACAACACCATCTAGAATAGCTACGTCGACTTCCATAAATGAAATGAAACAGAACGAAACGCAACGTGGCTGTACCGACGAGAAATAATCACAGGAAAAGCTCGAACGGGTTTTCCGTCTGGATCGAATTTATCTATTGGTTGGACGGGCGGTTTCCGGTCGTTTCATTTCCGATAAATCGACTGGCTCGATCGTGGGCGAGGAGACGTTTCCCGCGGGTCCGTCGCGCAATACTCGACTTTAGGGAGAGAACTTACCCCGACTTGGTAAAGAATTCTGGGCGGTTGATGAACCGGACGATGCTTTCTCTTCCGATCGATCAAGTCGATCTTGATAGCCGTGTCTCGGAACTCGTGCAACTCGGTCAGGTACTTGCCTTCGTCGAGAGACAAATATTCGTTGAGCAATTGCTGGCCAGTCTCGTCGAGTTCCACGCCGAGGAGGCTACCCTGGCTACCACGAATAAACAACTGGCCGAACATCGCCAATAACAGGCACATCAGATCGGCCATTCTTCCCGGTCTCGATCTTCGTTTTCGTCGGCGTTCGATAGAAACGTTCGGGTCCTTTCGCGGTCGAAGTTGGACGAAGAATCGTCGAGTCTGGTCAAAATCGTGCGATCACTCGAATCGAGAACAGCGCTGAACCGTACACGCGCGTACACGTGCATCTAGCACGGATTACCGATCGTCGCGATTCATGGGGAGCACTTTGCATTGCGAAAATCGAGATGCGATTGCTGTTCGTATGTAAAATTCGCTGGAACACCGGTGAGGATCCGAATACGTGGGACAACTTGAAAGCAGACCTCTCGCCGAAGCAGTTCGCGAAGAGTGTCGCGCGAGATCACGCAGATTCCCGCTTTTTACTTCTTACTTCGTCTTACGTCGCGTTCATCTCTCGTTGCCGAGCGTAGAGCATCGAGTACGCGATCGCGAGTACGAGAACGAGGTTCGCCGATCGATCGGAAATAACGGAGATTCGTAATTCGGTAACTCGTAGAAAACTTTCTCCGGTGATTTTCTTTCGACGCGAATCGGATGTACAGTTTGCCCCGTCCGGATTGTCGGTCGGTTGATGCTGCGGTCGAGCCTGGGGTCAAAGAAACGAGGTCGTTGGAAATTAACTCCCTTTCGACGCAACGGTGCGCGTGTTTTACCGATCGATCGATCGATCGATTCGACAGTCGATCAACCGGTCGAACCGATCCATATCACTATTCGAAATGTGCAACTCGAAAGAAACTCAGAACCGTCTGTCTACGGTTAACGGAATCATAGTCCGAGCACAACAAAGCGATCCTCTCGCGTTTATCCGTTTGCGCAAATCAACTAATTCACTGGTCAACGCTGAACACTGACAACCGTAACGTGTTCGCAAGAATAGTCCCCGTTCGTTGAAACGTTGCCCTTTCTGCGATCCGCACTGTTCCTCGTTCTTTTTTCTTCTCTCTTCGTGGCCTTGCCTTCTCCTTCGACTAGTATCTTCTTTACGAACGACTTGCGCCCGGTCTATGTCCTACCTAGGGCGAGACGCGATCCAAATCGACCCGAAAACCCACCGCTTGCAACTTTCGTGCCACGCGAACTTGTACCATTCGTTCAACTGGACTTCTAACAGCTACAGGCAAAGCATGAATGAGTGCTCCCTTCTCTTGTTTCACTACTCCACTCCACTCCACTCCACTCCACTGTCCTCTCTCTCGCTCCGCTTCACTCTTCGCTCCTCTCTCTCGCAACGCTTCACTCTTCGCTCCACTCTCCGCTCCGCTCCACTCTCAACTCCATTCTCCACTCCACTCCACTTCACTCGATTTGACTTGACTCCACTCGACTCTACACTACTCTACGCTACTCTACTCTAGTTTACTCTATTCTTCTTTACTCTACGTTAGTGTACTGTACTCTACTTTACGCTATCCTACTCTATTCTATTCTGATCTACTCTATTATACTTCATTCTACTCTACTCCAATGTACTCTTTTCGATTCTACTCTACTCCACTGTACTCTATTCTATTGTTCAAAACTACAATTCTATTCTATTGTACTCTACTTTACGCTATCCTACTCTATTCTATTCTGATCTACTCTATTATACTTTATTCTACTCTACTCCACTGTACTCTTTTCGAGTCTACTCTACTCCACTGTACTCTATTCTATTGTTCAAAACTACAATTCTATTCTATTGTACTCTACTTTACGCTATCCTACTCTATTCTATTCTGATCTACTCTATTATACTTTATTCTACTCTACTCCACTGTACTCTTTTCGAGTCTACTCTACTCCACTGTACTCTATTCTATTGTCCAAAACTACAATTCTATTCTATTGTACTCTACACTACTCTACTGTACTCTATTCTAGTTTATTCTACTCTACTTTACTCTACCCTGCCATGTTATGCTATATTCTACTCTACTCTCTTTCATTGATTATTGCCGTTATTATGTTCATGACACTTTGTAGTATTTTTCTGAATTTTCATTTTGTTCAAATAATATGAATCCCTTCCACCTTCTCTCTCTCTCTCTCACTTTCAATCTTCTTAATATTCAAAGAATCATCATTGTGGACCATCGCTGGCCCTATGATATAATTTTTGCTGAAAAAGAACCATCAAATTCCGCGTTGTTGAAGGATCTCGTGCGAACCGTAAAAAAAGTATCTTCTCCTTCCGACTCAATGGAGATAAACACGAGTGAAAACAATTTTTCGAACAAGATTGGCTAAAATATTTCTCGAACAAGATTGATTAAAATATTTCTCGAACAAGATTAGCTAAAATATTTCCCGAACAAGATTGGCTAGAATATTTCTCGAACAAGATTGGCTAAAATATTTCTCGAACAAGATTGGCTAGAATATTTCCCGAACAAACGCAACTTCAAAAAGACGCAATCAAAGTCTGCATAAGAACGTGCTTATTCGATATGCACGGAAGTCGAGAAATATTTGAGAGACCACGGTGCATGGTGCGCGGCCCACGTATTCGATATCCGTATCCGTATCCGTATCCATACCTGTACGCGTACCACCAGTGTAGGCGGTCGTCCCGTGTTGCTCCCGCAGCACTTGCGACCAAGTTACACAAACACGTTCCTATTTCTCGGGCGCGTTATTATTTATACAGTTTTAAAGTTGCATTCATCGTCGGCAATGTATACATTCTTCCAGCTGTGTCGATCTTATTTCTGCAATTATTTATACATTTCTAACGTTGCATCGTCAACAAAGTGTACGTTCTTCCAGCTACACTACTGTGCAGAAGAAAGAAGCACCCAGTATGATTGTAAGATACAATTACAAACGATATCTTTATGTAGAAATTATATTGTACAAGATTGATCTATTGCATTTAAAGAACTATTCAATTAATCAGCGGAATACTTTTTCAAAGCTTACAGTGTTCTACTTTGATTTTTTACGCTTTTCTATTAAATATGGCCTTTCTTTTGCACAGCAGTGTATGTCTGTCTTTTACTATAGTCCTTCTCTAATAGATTGAGCAGATTGCTCTTTCTTTTCTCGTCGCTTGAGCCTCTAGTTTTCAAAGCGATAAAAGACAATATTTCGCTGAACGATTAATTAGCATTCGACGTAATTGCTTGTCGGAACACACTCGTACCATGCGCAGCGGTTGCAGAAACGCGAACGGGATCCGAGAGAATCCTCAAAGCGAAATTACAACATTATAAGAACGTATGAAACCTTTTGTTATACGAATGTCTCTGTAAATTGCAAACATACAATACATTCCAGACTGTACACGTTGAACAACAACCGAGGAGGCGACACGGAGATTAGGAGACGGTAATCGATTCTATTACAAAATGATCAATGATGTGTGCGGACTGTGCGCGCACGCTTATATAACGTACATGTACGTTACGCGAGCAAGTAGTTCTTTCCTTTCTCTGGTTCAGTCTCGTTCATGTCGCTCAATGTCTTTACTCGCGTGTAATCGTTAACTTTGAAGCAACTTTCCAGGCAGAGCTTCTTCATCTCCCATGAAAATAATAACAATATTAATAATAACAAAGTATGATTGCACAGTACCTGCAGAGGTGTAGTGTAGAGAACGTAGAATGCTTCTCGAATATTAGCCAACAGCGAGCAACCTGTACAGGTAATTATACCGATTATAATTGGTAATAATTAGTCTGCGGATGTTTATGGAAGTAAACATATTTCGCATTGATCGTTGGAAGCAGGAGTAACATAAAAATTGAATTGATCCTTCAACGACTGATATACTAAAAGCAACAATACAACATTCTTGAATTTTTCAAATCTTTTACTGTTTTATATTTCACCCAACCACTCCATAAATACATCCGCAGTCTAGTAATAATACTAGCTGGAAGAAGAAATGTTTGCAAATACTATTTCTCACAACTGTGTTACACACGCTTCATTTGAAACAGTAATTTACTATTATACTATTGAAACAGCATTTGCAAATATTTGTATTCCTTAGTTGAAGTATTTTTCACCCAGGTCCGTTCGAGAGATGCATGCGTATTCGAACGCGCACGTTTGAGGATCGCTGTTTCATTGATGGAGGCCACGATCCATTCACTCGTACTTTCTCTC
This sequence comes from Lasioglossum villosulum, assembly GCA_963971365.1. Lineage (NCBI taxonomy): Eukaryota > Metazoa > Arthropoda > Insecta > Hymenoptera > Halictidae > Lasioglossum > Lasioglossum villosulum. The sequence goes on along the minus strand of OZ020497.1, from coordinate 6,583,716 downwards.
TGTTCCTCCTCTGCTGTTGCTCTCTCATTCCCACGCTCTCCCTACCCGAATGTCTCGAGAGAAGCGTCCCGCTTCTCCCTCTCTGCGTCGATGCTCCTGAAAACAAATAAATTCACTCAAATCGAAACTGATCGAAGTTCGATCCAATCCGATCCTGATGAAAATCTAGCGAATACGAGCGATTCGTTTGGTATGCGGTATCCTCGGGCAGTCGCAGAAATGCACGCGATGTCCTCGAATCAGCTTACCATCGTGAGTAAGCCTCGCTTCGTATCGCATACACAATACGTATACATAGTTACCTGCTTACGATTTCCACGAGAAAAACGTGAATCGAACGAGCGTATTACACGCGTCTATTGTGCGCAGCTATCGAGTCAACTTGTTATAGTCAGACGGGAGTAGTTAACCCAAAGTTGTCAGGCGTCTTCTGCATATTCCTTTCGAAAGGATTGTTTCTCCTATTCCTCGCAATTCTACTAGCGACGTAGGTTTTGTCGACTGAGGGAATTCGATTATGGACATAGACGTCTGTTGAACGTTTGAAAAACTCGACTTATCTCGCAGGAGAACCACTGAGCGACATGAATGAATTCTTGAGGAAGGGAGAGGAACGTAACTTGGCAATGGGATTGCTAAGCAAGAGTACGTGTATACGTGTGTAGGGTGCGTTAGGCACCGGTGGGGGTAGAGTACTCGTACACGCGTACACGCATTCACACATACAAGCATAATACATAGAAAATTCTTGGAATCAGACCGGCTCCGACACCGGGACTACTCCGGGTGTATACATGTATTTTTTACAAAACTGTCGAATCAGTCTAAACACAATAGAACAGGTACGCGTGTGCATTGTTACTCTGACGAAGACTAAAACATGCTTGTTGTCAATATTTACTAATCCGCCACGTCCTCGTTACCACCGAAACTTTCGGCAGAATATTGTCGATTGCAATTCGACATTGAACGATTAAGTCTCCATTCAATTGCATAAGGAAAAGAGAAAAGAATTTATCCAAAACCTTGCCAAAGCAGGATTTCAATTGCTGCTGGACGTAATAATATATTTACTAATCCGCCACGTCCTCGTTACCACCGAAACTTTCGGCAGAATATTGTCGATTGCAATCCGAAATTGAACGATTAAGTCTCCACTCATTGCATAAGGAAAATGGGAAAGAATTTATCCAAAACCGTTCCAAAGCAGGATTTCAATTGCTGCTGGACGTAATAATATATTTACTAATCCGCCACGTCCTCGTTACCATCGAAACTTTCGGCAGAATATTGTCGATTGCAATTCGGAATTAAACGATTAAGTCTCCACTCATTGCGTAAGGAAAAGAGAAAAGAATTTATCCAAAACCGTTCCAAAGCAGGATTTCAATTGCTGCTGGACGTAATAATATTTAGTAATCCACCAAGTCCTCGTTATCACCGAAACTTTCGGCAGAATATTGTCGATTGCAATTCGAAATTGAACGATTAAGTCTCCATTCATTGCGCAAGGAAAAGAGAAAAGAATTGATCGAAAACCGTTCCAAAGCAGGATTTCAATTGCTGCTGGACGTAATAATATATTTACTAATCCGCCAAGTCCTCGTTACCACCGAAACTTTTGGCAGAATATTGTCGATTGCAATTTGGAATTAAACGATTAAGTCTCCACTCATTACGTAAGGAAAAGAGAAAAGAATTGATCGAAAACCTTGCCAAAGCAGGATTTCAATTGCTGCTGGACGTAATAATATATTTACTAATCCGCCACGTCCTCGTCACCACCGAAACTTTTGGCAGAATATTGTCGATTGCAATTCGGAATTAAACGATTAAGCCTTCCACTCATTGCGTAAGGAAAAGAGAAAAGAATTTATCCAAAACCTTGGCAAAGCAAGATTTCAATTGCTGCTGGACGTAATAATATATTTACTAATCCACCAAGTCCTCGTTACCGCCGAAACTTATGGCAGAATATTGTCGATTGCAATTCGAAATTGAACGTTTAAGTCTTCCACTCATTGTGCAAGGAAAAGAGAAAAGAATTTATTCAAAACCGTTCCAAAGCAGGTTTTCAATTGACGTTGGACGCAGTTTGCGCTTAATTATTAATCCTACTATTTTGGTTTTTTAAAACTTATGTGCCTAAGGTTCCTTTTTTCTTCTTCTCTTTCTCAAAATGTTATTGTGCGAGATAAATACGTTCTACCTGATTTGCAATAAACTGGAGTGAAATACAAATGGATTTTCTTTCTTAATATGTTCTTAATATACTTAATACAGTGGGTGTACGAAGAGTTGTTGAATTTTAAAGCTTTTTTGTTTGGGCCCTTAATGAAAATTAAAAATTTATGTTTGGTTACATACACTGAAAATTTCATCGAAATCTTTTGACGCAGGGAAAAACAACACGCATTGAAAAATTCTTAGATTTACTGCAGTAGTTGTAGCCATAAAATCGTGTAAAACTACGATTTTCGCCATTTTTAACCGCTTGCAGCTCGTGTGTATGTTAATCGATTTTGATGAAGTTTTGAGCATGCGTGTAACAAACATATATTTCCTAATAAAAAATTGAAAGAAATGCTTTTCTCATTTTTGCATGCAACCATGTAAATTGTAATTTTTGGAAAATCTTTGTGGCAGATCGTTTAGTAAACTAATGCTTCTAATTGATGATAAAAAATCAGATCGTTTGGTACAATTATAAAAAAGTTCCATTTTACAAGGTGTACGAGTACTTTATACACCCACTGTATGTGTTTTTAAATTCTTCTGATGTTTTTAATGTTTTAAATTACACCTACACAATTCTGGTCGCAAATGCATGAAATCCGCTGTCTACTCGTAAGAAATTACCTAATTAAAAAGAACGAATATACATGCGAAAGCAATGCGCAATACGTTGCGTTCGAGTTTTTTGGTTTTCAAAGTTCACGCTTCAAATGAATCGACCAGGTTTTCATTCGTTGTTACTTACGCACGTGTGTTACGTATTACGTGTACTGTATACGATAGCTACTTGAAAATATTTCCGCTAACGGTCACGCTGCTTTCCGGACCATTGGTGCAGAGTTCAGAAAAGTAACGATCGATTGTGTTTCAGGGAAATTGTACGCTGTATTTGGAAGGAGACAAGGCCGCGTAATCGCAGCGGAAAGCGCTGGATTTGGCGGACAGTTTCGTGTGCTAGCAACGTTGCCTGTACCAGAGAGTTTCCAACTTGCCAGAGAATTGCGAACTCAAACGTCCGGGCTGGCTAGTCCTCAACTGGTTTTCAGCCATTGGGAGGCAAGTTTTTTCATACCGAGGAACGAGCGTTCCTCCGCATTTTTCCACTTTTCTCGATCGAGAACTGACCTCGCGTGTCGCTAACCGTTACTCCTATTCCAATAATTCATAAATACTTAAACGGAGCAACTTCCGATGGTTATCGAAACGAGTAATGCCGTATTCGTTTCGTGATCTTCTTTTATGTCGTATTCTATTCGGTTGGCAAGGAAGTAATTTCAGTATTTTCAGGTGAAGTAAATATATCCTAATTCTTCAATTAATCATGTATTTTCTATTTTATTCGATGTACTTTTGCAATCTTTCTGGTAGCTTCATAATTCGTGTTTTACCGTGCAAGGAGTTTTCTAAACTTCGAAATACATGGTGCAATGTCCGGGCTATATGTCGGATGTCACATCAATTCTCAACCAAGCTCCAGTCATTTTTCACGTATTACTAAGGCTGAGTGTGGCTTAGCGTCGTCGTGGTGGAACACGTGAAAAATTATTGGATATTGCACCATCAGATTACCATTTAGTTTGAAGTTTACAAAACTCTCTGAGTGGTGAAACATTCATTACTGTCCGAATATCAGTGGGAGTCACTGTATATATAAATATACGTGTATTATCATCGCATGATATCGCCGATACCATTGATAAAACTGTCAACAATGATTTATCGTTTTTCGTTACAGGTGATCGAGCAAGATCCTTATTGGACACCATCTACAGACGAAGAATATCTTCACTTCGGTGACAAAGCGGACAGCGAGAACAGAGCCAAGAAGTATATAGACGCGGTTCGTCGACGTAAAGGTCTATCCGTCGACTCTCAGCTTGTTACGCACGCGGAGAAGCAACGTACTTTATCGAAAAACAAGTAATGCGTTCTATCGGATGATAGAATACCCACCTAGCATTGATTTACATGTATTATACAATTATACAATAGTACATACATACATAATATCTTCCAGTTGTTTTTTCAAGCAGAAACTGCCAATATATAGACTACGTCTATGTTAGCTATATTTTTTGTTACTCCACGAGCAGCGATTAGACTAGCCTGTCAGGTATTAAATCGTTTTGGTGTAAATAATAATCTTGCAAACGATTCAAGTTGTTGCTCGCGTTATTGCTGATTTTTATCGTGATTGTTATCGACCGATTCGTTGTACATGTACTGTCGTGTAATGATTTCCAAGCGTGTAAGTATTCACCATAAATGTTTTAAATGGGTTGTTCCTCGCATTATGCCTGTCACTCGACAGAATCACTCTATGGAAATTGCGACGAAAACAAATTCTTCTATCCCAAACAATAATACGATTCAGGAAATATTTACAAACTAATTTCCTACATTTATCGATTGCATAATCTTTTACGCCTTGGACGCGTCAGAAACGATACACGATAACACTCGATCCGTGTAAAGAATCGCAAATGATTCTATTTCCTGTGGAATCACCAAGAATAAGAAAAGAAAAGATAAGAAAGCAGAGAAAAGAGACAACCGAACACTGCTAAACGATCTGCAACATATTCAGTTATTGTAAACATGTTAAATGTGTCGTTTAGGTGGAATTAAACAATAATTACATTTAAATTATTAGATAATCCGCAATAACGCATATTTTCAGAACTATCCAATTAAACAGCGGAATCCTTTTTCAAAGATTACTGTGCTCTTCTTCTTTCTTTTGCCCAGCAGTGTGTGTGTACAGTGGGTGTACAAAATGTTCGTACACCTTTTAAAATGGAATAACTCTTTTATGATTGTACCAAACGACCTGATTTTTTATAATTAATTAGAAGCATTGGTTTATGTAATGATATGCAAAAACGATTTTCCAAACCATCAAAGTTCATCGCTAATGTCTGATTCTATGCCACCCGATCGATGCGTTGCGACAAGTATTTACGTTTCATTTAATGCTCATTCAATAAACTGCATAGTCCAAGTACATGTGCACAATGTAATCGAATCATTTATTTTCGACGAAACGTCTCTGCATCGACCATAACGAAATCAATTCTACGAAACTACCTCGATAATCGACCCGTCGCGTCGATCGCGTAACACGTTCGCTAACTATTGACGTTTGAAACGTTTATATAATGTATATGTATATTGCGAACTATTGCTGCACGATCTACGAATGCGCGCATACGAAATATTCAAATCGGCGAAGATGTACTGGTAAACTATAATCGAGCGCTGGACGCAGTTACAGTTTACTTGCGACTATACACGTCAATTACATTGTTCATTGTAAATGTCATAGCCATTTTGTACGATTCATAACTGATATGGATATTTCAATAAAAACATCAATGAACCTGCGCCCTCGAGATTATAATTTACATATGAAATAAAATGAAACTTCGTTGTTCAAACGTATCGTGATTTATTAAATTAATTCTCGTCGAATCGAATTTTTTTCCCTTGAAATCCTTTTTTCATCGCGTCTTGTAATTTTCTTCTTGCTGCCCACGAAGGATGTAAACTTTCGTTTTCCGTGGACTTTGTATGGTCTTTCTTGAAACTTTCGTGGATATTTCGTGACGCCTCCTTGACCTCTGGAAATCGTTTCTTCTGCTCGCTAAATACCGCGCTTGTCTCCTTCGTGTTGCTTCGACGATATGAAACACCTTTGTTCCTTTCTGCTTGTCTCCTTTGTCTTCTGTTTTCTTGGGGCCTTCCGTACCTAGAAAACTCTCGCCTATCGTTTCTTCTCGGAAAAGTCGTGAACGTCTTTCTATCTACATCTCTAGAAGTAATATTCGAGTCTTCTGAAAATGTTGCAGCGTTTACGTGTACCGCAACAACCTTATCCGAATTTAAAAAGAAATCGTCTGGCCTCGTTAACGCCACAGGCATTGAAGAAGATTGTTGCTTTTTATTCTCTTCAGGTCGATCATCTATACTAGCAAGTGTGTCAGATTCTCGTAAAACATCCGTAAATCTCTTGACTGTAGCCTTTCTGCTTACAGCTTTATCCGAATTTAAAAAGAAGTCATCTGGTCTCGTTATCTCTTCAGGCATCGGAGAAGACCGCTGCTCTTTATTCTCTTCAGGTTGATTGTCTATTCCAGATGTTTCAGATTCTTGTAAAATATCTGTAAATCTTTTGACCGTAGCCTCTTTGCTAACAACCTTGGTGATCAATTCTGAGCTCTTCTTGTTACCTTTAACACTTTCTCCTTCCGACTGTACATCTTTGTCTTGCTTTAATTTTTGCAGTGGCGTTTCTTCATCCTCCACGTCGCTTATACTTAGCCGAGTATTTCTCGTGTGCTCATCATTGTCATTTTGATCATTCGGCGATCGTTTTAGTTTCTTTTGGTCGTGTTCGCTTATAGAATTTTTCCTTTTCTTTTTCTGCGAATGCTCCTTCTTGTTCAAAGAAACGCATTCTTTACAGTCGGGAAACTTCTTTACAAATTCCAAGAGTTTCTCATTTAAACATTTGTAACGAACAACTTTAATTATGGCTCTAGTCCTATCGTCTGTCTGTGAATTCTGCAGCATACGCGCCAAATCCTCCAGATAAATAATCCCAAATTTTGATATTTCATCGTCCTTGGCGCGTTTTAACTCGGAAACCTCTTTCAAATATTTCTCCGCTTTATTCTTATTCTTTTCTGAGAGTTTCTCGTTGCCACGACTAGCACGCAGTTTCTTAGCTTCGCGAACCAATTTGTTTATCACGCAAATGCGAGCTCGACGAACGCACTGCCGCAATAAAACGATCTGGAAAGTCACCAAAACATGTGTCATTTGTCATGAAATTAAATTAGAAGAAAAGAAAGAATTAAATGGAAAAATATCGATTGCAACCTTTCCGGTGTGCTTGAAATATTGGGAAAGGTTACCTCGTTATTCATTTCGGTTGAGATCTTCGTCACAGTCATATTGCTCACGGAATTATCGTATTCAATTACGACCAATTCAACTGTTGAAACTTTGATAATTTTCTACATGAAATACGATAAACTTTACAAGGTTTTCGTAGTTGATTACACAGTCAACTTACAATATATAGCAATATATTTAGACCACGGTGCATACTGAAGTATAGTGTCGTATAGTGTATAGTGCAGTAAACTCCCGTGTATAATATGCGGCATGGACATCAGTAGCGCCATCCCATTTATATCCCTCAACTAAAACCTGTATATGTATATCAGTGTCTGAGAAGCACAGAGATTAAAAAAAAAAAATGGTACCTCATTTTATCGAGAATCTTACTTCATCTTACTTTCTGAGGCTGAAATCGCCGCGCATACGCGAGAAAAGATGGTTCTGATCGGAAATTGGAACACTGTACAGAGCACGGTCAGGTCTAACGGAAATAAACCAATCGGATACTTTCTTGAATTGAATACGCTATGCTTGAATACTTATTCAAACGCATCGTAGATTTGCACGAAATCATTTATGTCAAATCAGAAAATATTACTTGATCAGACCAGAGGGGATTCATGCTTAGTAAATAAGGTTTTGTTCCATGCTAAAAGTAGGTCTGACAAAAATGGAGGGAAAAAAACCCCGGGCGTGAGCACTCTCATATATCTTCCCTGACCAGACCTTGACAAATTAGGCAAATATGCTTACATATGACTGCATATGACCGCGTACACACTGTACGACTACATTCCGTGTTGTCGAAATGGGCGCCCTCGAGTAATCGTGTATGTAAATCCATGTAAACATACTGACGTTTTGTTATGTAGTTGGTAGAAACGTCATTTGGTCAAGTGAGCGTGCATGTAAGGAAGACAGCGAAACTTCCTTTAGAAAATTGCGTGTTCACATGGTACACATACAACCTGTTCTTTCGCCTCAAGTAAACATAATGCCGTTGAATTGACTCCGTGACTGTGTTCGTGATTATTCGGAGAGGATCGAACGTTAGTGAGAGTAGCTACATAGTTTCTGTAACCGTGACTGATTACATATACACAAAACACATATACGTGTTGTAAATATATGTATGTATATGTATATATATTCGCCACGTATGTAGTTAGGTAGATATATCTACGTTCGTATACACAATAGTATTGTACGAGTGTCAGAAATTTTAGTGTTTTTAGATGTTTCATTGACATGGAGGTAAACTGCAATAACCTCCACTAGCACTAGGTGGTTGTGTTTTAGTAAATTTTAAGATCGATACATATAACAAAAACAGTTGTATAGAAAAATCGTTGAGTGACCTTGAATCATGGTCAACCGATTGTTGAATCTTCTAATCCGATGTGTCAGACTTTCGTGTCTTTAAATTAATACGTTTCTTGATCTCGCTTTCGATAACACATTAGCAAATCATTATTTGGGCGACTCGATTTGTTACGCATTTTGTGATAAAGATGAATGAATTGTGAACAATAACGAACGATTTTCTGCGCTAGTGTTTATTCGAAAGGTTAGTATTTACGACGCTTCAGTGTTTTCGTACAGCTTCGAGCTTCCTCAGAGTTTATTTTTATAATGATATTGCGTTCGTGTCCATATTTTGATTTCCTAATGCATATATCACACCTTCAACCTTTATGTGAACGCCAAGTGACAACGTTATACACATCTAGAAAAAGACGTTTATCTTCCTTGAGATTGTATTTCTTCGTTCTTCGTTCTTCGCTCTTCGTTCTCCGTCCGATGATATCAACTGAATTTTTCTGACATTTTCGTTTGGTATTTTTTAATTTTGTTAGAAATTCCATCGATATTCACAATTGCAAGTAATGTATTTTATTTTTCAGTCGATGACCACGTAATTTCTACAGTGTGTGCTGTTTTTAAATGTAATGTAAATTATAATACGCTAAACTGTTTTACCATATGTTTCTTTAACCCGTATTTTTATAGTATATTAGTTTCTCTAATCTTGTTCTGTGATTCATAGGTTTGGTTTCAAGTGATTCTGCTAATATCGTTTTCACACCATTCAAATATTTCTAAACAAGGATGAGTTGCGTACGTTGTTGTTTAATTAGCGCTGGTCGCATAGCAACTTCTAATCACATAGCCAATCATGGTAAGGTTTTAATATTATTTACAATGCAAGTAGTAGTAAGAAGGAAGATAAACATATTATATTTCTATGTGAATAATTAATCTTTCTCTCCATTAGTTCATAAAATTGTGAGAGTAGCTGTGACTAGGTCTTTGACGCTCAGTAGTACCTTGACTAAAGCACCTACAGAACCAACGCCACCCAGCAAAGACGGTAACGGTGGAGTATCCTCTGTGGGTAGCGGCGGAGGGAAAAAAAATACGCTTACTTGTCCGAAATGTGGAGATCCTTGTACACACGTAGAAACTTTTGTTTGTAAGTAGCAATACCATTGCATGTGAAATCATCAATCTCGACCAGGAGTGTAAAAGACTTTGTTATGTTCGTTAGCATCATCGAGATTCGTAAAATGCGAAAAATGCCATCATTTCTTCCTTGTACTCTCGGAGATAGATTCGAAAAAAAGCTTGAAAGAAGCTATGAGACCAGATGAAACGAAACAAGGATTTTATAGGAAACCACCGCCACCACCAAAAAAGGTAACAGTTTTGTGAGGAAAATGAAAAGGAAACATACTCTTGAAGTATAAACTCTCGTTTCTCTCAGTGGATATACTTGAGGGGGTAGACTCTTGTTTCTAGGATTGGGAAATTACACCTCATAAATATGAAAATAGGACTTTTCAGATTGATTTTTTATCTAACGCTTTTGATTATTGGAAAACAACCCCACTCTTGAAAATCGCATCCTTGCAGTCCTAGAAATGAGTTTACCTCCTTAGCAATGATACAAACTTACCACTGATTTTGTTGTTCCCAGATTTTCGAATACCTAAATAAACACGTTGTGGGGCAAGAATTTGCTAAAAAAGTACTGAGTGTCGCTGTTTATAATCACTATAAACGAATCTACAATAACCTGCCTGTACAGAATGCGATGCAAGGATCCACAAATTCAACTGGTACACAAGATATGAATCATCCCTTCACTCACAGAGGTCTTAAACCACGTAAATAACAATTTCCCCATTTTACATATAATCCCATAGCAAGAACAATTAAACACAACTTGTACTAAATTCAAGTTCCAAACAAGCAAACAGAACATTAAATTTAATTAATTCGTTTCTATTGTATAGATATAGTATAATGATTAGTATATATACAGTGGGTGTACAAAGTGTTCGTACACCTTTTAAAATAGAATAACTTTTTTATAACTGTATCAAACGACCTGATTTTTTAAAATGCGTATCATTTCATAAACCAATGTTTCTAATTAATTATAAAAAATCAGGTCGTTTGGTACAATTAGAAAAGTGTTATTCCATTTTAAAAAGTGTGCGAACAGTTTGTACATACACTGTATCTAGACATAATAGAAATATGTGTACATTGTAATGACGAGCAAAACGAATCCCATGTCTCTCTTGTTGCAGACTTGTTACACATTTCTACGATCGGGAATTCGCTCGGTGTTGGATTTCAACAGTTTCCCCCGGGAAACGAGCAAAAATCAAGCAACAATCAGTCAGTTCCGGGTTCGGACATTTTGGATAGTAAACAGCACCAATTGAAATTAGAGAAAAGCAATATTCTGTTACTGGGTCCTACCGGTAGTGGAAAGACGTTGCTCGCGCAGACGATAGCTCAGTGTTTGGACGTGCCTTTTGCTATTTGCGACTGTACGACGTTAACGCAAGCGGGTTACGTCGGCGAAGATATAGAAAGCGTGATAGCAAAACTCCTCCAAGATGCCAACTATGTAGTTGACAGAGCGCAAATGGGTATCGTATTTTTAGACGAAGTCGATAAGATCGGCGCTGTTCCTGGCATACATCAATTGCGAGACGTTGGCGGAGAAGGTGTTCAACAGGGGATGCTAAAAATGTTAGAGGGTACGATTGTGAACGTACCCGAGAGGAACAGTTCCAGGAAACTACGCGGCGATACGCTGCAAGTCGACACTACGAATATCTTATTTGTTGCTTCTGGTGCCTATAACGGTCTAGATCGGTTGATTTCACGGCGGAAAACCGAAAAATACCTCGGATTTGGCGCATCACCTTCCACCGAGAGTCCTGGAAGGAGAGCAGCTAGTTTGGCAGACGTTGCAAATATGTCACCTTCGGCGGAAAAGGATAACCAGGAGAAAGACTTTCTACTGCAACAAGTCGAAGCTAGAGATTTAATTGACTTTGGTATGATACCAGAATTCGTCGGCAGATTTCCTGTTTTGGTACCGTTTCACACACTCGACAGAGATATGCTGGTTCGAATTCTAACCGAACCACAAAACGCCATGGTACCTCAATATCAGATGTTATTTTCGATGGATAAGGTATGGGATACTGATACATACACTATTGTGAAAAAGAAAGAAGCACCTTATATAATTATAAGATATAATGACAAACAATATCTTTAAGCAGAAATTGTACAATGATTGCATTTAAATTATTACATAGTCTGCAATAACACATATTCTCAGAACTATTCAATTAAACACCGGAATCCTTTTTCAAAACTCACTTTGTTCTTATTTAGTGCTTCTTTCTTTTGCACAGCAGTGTACATACATACTCTACATCTGCAAATTGTAGATACGTAATATAAAAGTTGCAATTTTCTTTGTGTAATTCACAGGTAGAATTAACATTCACTACGGATGCTTTGCGCGCGATAGCCGCGCTCGCGATGGAAAAGAAAACGGGTGCAAGAGGTCTTCGAGCTATCATGGAATCGCTATTGCTAGAACCAATGTTCGAAGTCCCAGGTAGCGATGTAATGTCTGTTCATGTAACCGAAGGTTGCGTACAAGGACAGGACAAACCACAATACATTAGAAAAGGCGATGCTACCGAAGAGGAGCTCCAAGCTCAACATATACAGAATTGATCAATAATTCGCTCAAAATCTAGGCCGTGCGACAGATTTCGAATGTTTTCGCGTATACGCGTATGAAATCAAATGCAAAAAGAGTACGATTTCTTTGACGTGCATTTTTTTTAAAGAAACGAGATTCTCATACTAAAGACGAAAGACGAGTACCAATTTGAGAATCAAATAAATCTTATACATATGACATATGTATTCAAATGTGTTCAAACTTTGTGTTCACACACAAACGTTGAATATCTTTTCAATTTCGTGTTTGCATGATTTGAAATCGTGCAAACGGATATTTCGACGGAGACGGAGTCGGTTTCTTTACTCCTAGGTTCGCGTACAGAGAATTGAATTTGACAAATATTCATTCTCGGTTGCTTAGACTAAATATATTTTATCTACATCGAGGCCAGAAAATTCGTGTTTGTGTCCTTTACAAATACAGTAATGTCGCGGTAGTTGCCGCAGGAGCTGTTCTCTGGAGCGACAACTTCCAAGACAACTGCTCGTCTTTTGATTTAGGACTGGCCTTTACAGTCTACCGCGCCGAGACATCAATCGAAAGCCGAACGTAGAGAAGGACAGAATGATCGCGTGGCCGAGCGCGTCGCCGTCGCCGGCACAGTTTAAAGGCCCGCGTGTTCGCACAATGTAATGCCAATTAAAAATGCTTTATTCTCCATTAGTTTTTAATGAGATTTTACTGGCTTATTCCTGGCAATATTCTGATTAAAACAAGACCAAACACGGTATAATTTGGCCCATCAGTAATGTCTTGAAAGTTGTCGGAGGGCTGTACGCGAAAGTTGCCGTAGTGCCTACTAGTGAATTTTGCCAGGAATAAGCCAGTAAAATCTCATTAAAAAATAATGAATATTGAGTAGGAAATTCACTAGTAGGCACTACGGCAAATCTCGCGTACAGCCCTCCGACAACTTTCAAGACATTACTGATGGGCCAAATTATGTCGTGTTTGGTCTTGTTTTAATCAGAATATTGCCAGGAATAAGCCAGTAAAATCTCATAAAAAAATAATGAAAATTAATCAGTTTGAAAATTCGATTCATGGTGTCAATGTAGTGGTGTTCACACCGATAAACCCGAGCTGACATCAAACATCGCCGCCTTGCGGCCCGGCGCAGCATTGACAGCTGGTGGAATGGGTAGGCTCTGCGGCAACTATCGTGTACAGCTCCTGCGGCAACTATCGCGACATTACTGTATTGTCGATTGTGCATGAATTTTATGAGACACTGTTTCCGTTACAACGAGTAATGAAATCGATCAAGTTTGTACGGGAAAAAATCGCAGAACTTCAATCAAAGTAAAATACATTGGTGTTTCGTCTTGTTTGTTTGACATTTATAATATCGAAGAAGTAACTTTTTCAAAATTGAATAAAACATTATGGACGAAAACGAAGATTTAAAGGTCAAAAATAATATTGTGCCTGTAGGTAATCGAAGAATTTTGTAACATATTGTATATAATGATAGTTTAGCTAAATCGATGAAATTAGAAATTTAGGAACTGTATACTGTATATCGTAGTTTTGACATTTCTTTAATTCAGATGTATGTGTGTATCGTGTACATTACACAGTACTTTTTAAGTTAGTGTTGCATTGTCTGGAAAATGGTCGTGTAATACCAATCGCGCGAGGTATGGAGTAACATTAATCGCAACTGATAACACGATTTTCCAATGTCGTTCAGAGGTCGGTGGTGTGCCAATGAAATATTATTGAAAGCGCCAAGATAAGATAACTACAGAATCACAGAATTTACGTATAGATCGAGCTTTTATGTTTCGCATTTATACGCACGATTATCGCCAATGGATGGGTAAGGTTTTACCTACATGATATATATAATTCAAAGCAAACGCAACTTGTTCATTTTACACTTGAAATGTTCTACATACATATAGATTATTGTATTGTACATGATATTGTAATGTTTGCTGGACAAATACTGTAGAAGAAAATCTATTTAAACTATTTCTTATGGACGAAATCATCTTACTTATCTGTGGCAATAATTTGTAAAATCAAAATGTTTAACTTTTAATAACACTTTGCGTTAAGGGAACTTGATTTACAAGTCCGGCCTTAATATTGTCACTAATAACGATTACAAAATGTCGCCACAGCAAATCTGTACGAGCGCAAATATAACAGGGAATGCCTATGGACATACCATACAGGCAATAACAATAAAATAAAAGCAACAATTTAACACTAATTGAAAAATTGCTGTGCGTGCGATATACACGTGTATATAGAAGAAAGGCTGTGTAACATACAATGCAAGATGGAGAAAGTTTAACAGAAGATACAGCAAGTAAACACAACGGAAACCAGATCAGACACTGTTTCATAGAATGTATGCTAATTTATGAGAATTGACGCATTCATTTTTTTATTAGTAATAAATTTAATGTAAAAGTCTACGTATAAACTACGAAACACTTCTTTTGTCTACCACGATCTTTGTTTCTTGCTAACAATAAGCAGTGTTCGGACTTAATTGATCGCATCTATATGTACAATATTTTTGAACTTTGATTTATTTCTACCTTATTTTAGATATGCTTACAGAGATTCGCAATGAATCAAAGAGTTCGAATTATGGTACACCTCTTGTTACTGGATCTCTGTACTATGAATTAGTGTAGGTACACTTTCGTATTATTATCAGACGGTTTAGATCTGAATGATGTCGATCCACGGAACTCTCCCAGAATCCAACTCGCTGTTCGTACTATTATTAAATGTATAACAGATTGTAAAAGAAGAGCCCCAAAACCTTTGTACAAACCGAAAGGACCTTCGGTGGAAATTATTGTACTATAACAATCCCAGGCTCCGCTATATCCGGTTAATAACGGTGTTACGCTTCGTCCATTGTCTAAATTATCGATGATGGTACGTGTACCCTGAAGATGAAGTCTGTGAATGACAGTTTCCCATGGATAAAACAATACGTCGGCCATAAACCTGGAGACCAGGGTAGATTGTAGATGTATGTCTAGAATTACCCCCGACATCATAGCTTTACTGTATGCACCCTAAAAAGAGAAAAACAGTATAAATCCAATTTTCGTAGGTTTGGTGTATACATTTACAGTGGACCAACAAACAACTTGCCTTCAATTCTTGAGAATGTTTTTGCCTGCACTGCATAATGTAGGTGGTAACTCCGTGAACAGTCATGATGAAAAGATATCTGGAAACTCCGTACGCAATAGTTGACGGCAGAAGAGAATATATAGGAATTAATCTACCGTTGGTGCTCATCAGGCGAGCAGCGCCGTCTTTAAAAACATCCAAAATTCCAGGTCTTTCAGATGCAATTTCGGACTGTACCGTTTCAACTAACGATGCCGAATAAAATGGTGCGGTTATGCCTATGGAAATACTATTAGATTTTCTATTAATATACCTCGTAACTAAATCTATAAACTATAAGAAATTTATTTGCCAATTTATTATTGCTCATTACCATTTAAGAAGAATGTGTTGACCCAATGCTTTTAATGACTTGTTGAATGGCAGTTCCCTGGAATAAAATATCTGTTTATCGCATCGTTCTCGCAGATAGTAAACGATAAAATTTGCAACACGACAGATTGTAGAAAAATGCAAGCAGAAATGAACAACTCAAGAACGGTGCTTTCGATATTCTTCGATTCTTCTCAAATCCAACATTTAGAATATTTACAGTATACAGTGTTTTCTCGATAAATGTCATAATTGTCTGGACTTTAATTGTCATAGAACTATCTCCACTACCGTGGGGTATACCCTGTGAGGGTTCCAGAAGCTCGAGAAGCCTCGATCGTCAATAAGTGTAACATAATACGGGTCGAGCATACTGGCGTGAACCAATATTAATCAAATAACAAAACTTCTTTATTTTTATTATTGTTTGTGGAACATTCGCCAGATATATTACATTTATTATACTTGTGTAATGAACGACGATAGTTTCGGACGCAAGGAAGAACAGCGTGTGGGAAACTCTTTAAACTGTGCCTTTCTTTCTTTCTTTCCTATACAATGTCCTTTGCATCCAAAGTTTTATCGTTCACTGCACAAGTCAATATAATTGCAATTTTCATTAGAAAAATACCAAGAATACGTTGGTCAAAGTCTCATCAAAAGTTAATGAGAAATAAAAAAGAATGTTATTCGATTAATTATGCTTACACTTCCCTGTGATCGTGAGAAAAGTTAAAGAATAGTATCCCTGACCAGACCTATGTTCTGGACAATTGTCGAGAGAATACTGTATTTACAGTCTTACAATGACCAACTTACTTTGGCCACCATGTCATTTTAGAAATGACATCTTCAATTGCTAATGCCATTCCATTTACTAGTAAGACCGACCCGATTCCTTTCCAAAGGGTATTTATTCCTTGTGTTTGATGAAGCCGCATGACAACGGGTATCAAGGTAACAGGTATTATATGGTAGCTTGTCAAACAAGGATTTACTTGACATTGTCTTCGTAGAACAACAAATGGGTGAACTAATAATGTTTCCGTAATTAAAGTTACTAAACCGCAACAAGCATCAACAAGCCCTTTTGCTGTTGTATCTGAAAGATATTAATAAGAAAATACAAATCGATTGAATGCTAACAGCAATATAATCTAAATCCCATGGATTCGATTAAAACTTACCGTCCACAGGAGGATCTTTGGCCAAAGGGTGTAGATGCGGAACATCCAAAGGATGAACAATACCATGGTCGGTATACATGTATGAAGGCCTTGGAGGTGTTCCGCGATAGACAGAAGTAGATGATCTAATCATGTCGTGAAAACTGTAATTATATTATATTCCAGTAATGAAAACTGTTAACTGAACATTTCTGTGATTCTTGCAAAGTCATGTATGTATTGCAAACATTTTAGTCGACATTCAATAGTTGTGTATTTAGCAGTGAAATTGTCAATTGTCTAGCCCAGTCTGGTTTGTGAATTTTCGGAAGTTTACACAACTCGAAATGAAAGTTTTCTCTCTTTTCTTCGAGACGTAATATTGAATGGCAACATAAATACATGCGAATGTATTTTTAATGATAGTGAGTGCAGTATCGTTTATATTTACGTCGTAAATGTGGCGATACATGAATAGATCTGTATACATACATCCACGCAATATTAGATGATTTAACCTTTGGGACAGATCCGATTTTCAATAATTTAATCTCTGTATATACACCAAAAAAGATGGGAATTCTCTGTGCATATACAAATTGAAAAACATTATTTCCCGTCGTATCATAAGTTGTAAGTTGTAATTGTAAGTAATATATCTACCTTTTATGGGCTCTATTGAGTACGTCCCTGTCATCTATCCCTGCCATTCCTCTTCCCCGTGGCTTATCCTTTATAATTCTATAATCAATATAACGTCAGAGAAATTTAAACTAAATAGGCAAAGAAATAAAGAAAATATTCTCATAAAAATAGCTTTTCACAGACATCAGGTAGCCGATACCTGGTAGCGTATATATACATAGAACAGGCCCATCAAACGTCTGCTTCCCCCACTTTTACTTTTTCAGAATTGAAATTCTCGACGTAACAGGGGAAAGAGAAGTCTGATTGGTTATTAGCTAAATAGAATTTTGCTATTGGCCGACGTGAGGAGTTTCAATAGAAAAGAGAGCCATTTATGAATCAACTTTCCAACTCTCCGTCAAAGCTGGGATATTGCACGATTTTGTATTAAAATTCGATATGTATGTACATATTATGTATAAACTCTTGAACTTTTCCGGTACTTCCACTGCTTTCCCCACAAATTTAGGACGTACACAAAGAGTAGGGATACAAGAAGAGGCCGACACTCCGGCCGGTACCTTTGATATCGGTAATTCGAATGTACAGCACGCGGGAAATTTAAATCAACTACGTTTCGTTCGCAGCAATATTTAATAATTACAAGCCTATTTATCTAATTTAGGATGTAATATTTATCAACATTGGTTTTCGAAGTATTTATGTTCATTTTACAAGATTAATAAGCCAAAAACGAAGAAACATAATAAAATAATAACTGTAGAAAATATATTGTACACACTATTATTTTACCATACAAATATTTTCAAATAATATTGCTTCCAATTAAATCTATTTATAAACTAATAATATAAATATATATGTAATGTAATTTTGCTTCGAATGATTTAAATACACTGCAATATACGTTATAAAGTATATGTGAACGTTCAACAAACATTGCCGAAGTTTACCGATCCTTACCGAATGGACCTTTAAATTGGTCGTATGGGTCGTCTCTCTAAAATTTTGTTTTTTTTTAAGTGTCGCCTCTTGTCGCACCCCTAATCTTTGAAGTAGATACGTACCTGAATTTTGAACGTACATGCGCGGAAATTCGTGCGATATCCCAGTTATGTTCTCCATCTACATTCTCAATTCAACTGGCTCTTGTCTATGGAAAAGGAAGACACTGCGATCAAATTTTTGAGGAAATCAGCTAACTCACCGATTTTTGGCTACGTCGGTATTTGAGACAATATATATGTATATTTCTTTTTTAAATGATGTACAAAGAAAAAGTATTACTGTGATGAATCAACTCATCATATGTATTGGTTACAAAAAATGTAGGTTATCAAGAATAAATATTTTTGGAACGAACATAATATATTCCGTAGATGCACGTTCGAGCGTTTCTTGATTTAATTGACGGAGCAAATGAAAATATGCGAAACGAGGTTTTACAGAATTGTATTTCAGTGGAGAGAGCTCTGATCGAAGATGTTAGCTAAGAATTACGGTTACGAAATTAAACGAAAATCTATGCAAAGGGAAGCGGAATGGTTTGAATTATGTCTGAAAATTGCGAACCGAATACGTAGCCTGCAAGAAAGTAATTTGCACGATTTACAGTAAGTAACGATGTATCGTGAATTCGACGTATCGTATCGTGTAATCTAGCGGTTCGAGTCGGCAGATTTGATAATAAATTATCGTATCCCGTAATCGTATAGTTATAAAGCAAAGAAGAGCTGTCTGGACCAATTGAGAAAGTACGACGAAACCATTAGAGCGCTTTATGCTAATAAAACGACTCTTCTGCGAGATAGAGACAATCTCGAGAAAGATTGTGCTACTATACAGGTGTGTCTGATAACTTTCGCTTTTCCTCGATAGCCTACTTTCATTTGTATTTTCTTTGTTAGTTCAGCTGAAAGAAAAAATCTTGGATCTTTACACGATACTCGTACGTTGTGTTGCAGAAAAAACTTTCCGAGCAACTCACTTTGTACAATCGATTAAAGGAAGAACGGGAATTAAATGCGACGAACGCTTTTCTAGCAAAAGTAGAACGTTTCCGTTTGAATCACGCTGCGAAAATTATTCAGCGGAATTGGAGATTATACTGTAGGCGTGTATCCTCGAAAAAAAAGAAAAGCAGGAAGTAATGCAATACGAACCTGTTTTAATAATGGTTACGATGCTCGTAAATAAATGTTAATCCGAATGATCGAAGCGACGATATTCTCATAAATATATATGTATACAATGTATGGGCTTGTATAAGTGAGTACATTATCGCACTGATTTCGATCACTTAAGAATTGACTGGAGGTATCGTTGTCGTTGACGCTGCATCTCGGAAATGTGCATTATTAAATGTCCAGATTGTTACGATGAATTTGATCGAGTAGCGTGAACGGCAACGCGACGGACTGGTCGCAACGTACATTTTAAACGGACAATTATTATGATCCAACTATATTGATCTTTTGCTAAGTTTAGAAATCTCTCTATCGCTTTCTGTCTCGCTTGTTTCCTTGGTAGCTCTGTCTTCACCCGCGCACCGCCTTGTTTTGCAACCATATCGGCGTGTAGGGGCTCGTGTTCGGACTTTTGTTTATCCCTGCAACTTTCTCTTCATCGTGCTTGTTCGCTCGAAGAAAAAAATGCGCGCGCCAAACGATCAGGACACGATCAAAATACGAGCAGAACACGACCAGAAACTCGGGACACGAAAGCGACGGTAAACGTGAAAAACGAGGATTTTACCGAAATAAGAAGCATATTCGGTAAAAACAAACATACACAGTGGGTATACAAAATGTTTGTACACTCTTTAATATAATTAATTAGAAGCATTGGTTTATGAAATGATAGGCTAAAGAAATGTTCAAAAAATTGTAATTTACAAGATCACATGCAAAAATAAAAAAGGTATTTTTTAACACTTTTTTATTTGGGCCCGTAATGAAAATTTAAAATACATCTTTTGTAGATCTACGGTAGTTATACACATACTGAAAATTTCATCGAAACCTTTTGATGCGCATCGAAAGATGTACGATTCTGTGAATTTTAAGCAGAAACTGATAAAAAATCGTGTAAAACTACGATTATCACTATTTTCAACTGCTTGAAGCTCCTGTGTATGTTAATCGATTTCGATGAAATTTTCAGCATGTGTGTAACAAACATATTTTAAATTTTCATTAAGGGCCCTAATAAAAAAATTAAAAGAAATGTTTTGTTTGTTTTTGCATGACACCTTGTAAATTGTAATTTCTGGAAAATCTTTTTTGCAGATCATTTAGTAAACCAATGCTTCTAATCGATGATAAGAAAAATCAGGTCGTTTGATACGATTATAAAAAAGTGATTCGATTTTAAAGGGTACACGAACAGTTTGTACAGCCACTGTAGAAATGAGAAGGTAGCGGAACAGCGTAACACGGAAAAAGAGGAAATACGTACAATATGTACATCGCGCTCGCGACTTACAAAACGAAGAGAGTAGTGGTCGCACGAGGAGGGTGAACGTGAACGCGAGCGCAAACCTGAACACGACGCATGCTCTGAAACATTTTCCCGGGGTGATTTCTTTGACGAGGTAAACCTGGCAGACCACCATTCGGTCGTTACGGGGATGAATCGGTGACCGAACGTATCGCGAGCCACGACATGGAACAGGTGTATCGATTACTACCATTGGCTGGTCTTACGATATCGTGTTTCGAAAAAGTAAGTGACATTGGTAATTTCAACGATCGGTCGAATTGAACGGTAATGAGACTGATTCGTGAAGGAGAAGGTGACGGCACTTGTACGTACACGCGTATCGAAACCGAGTCGAGGAAAGGAGTTGTTTAGAGACGAGTGAAACAGTTTCAAATTCGTCGCGGTAGAATCCTTGGACATGTAAGTTAGATTTGAAGCATGTCGTTAAAATGAATTCCAACGTTCGATCAAAAAATTCATTGTGTCAAATTCAAATTTGGCAGTTCGAGAATCACTCCAGCCTGTTGAACGTGATACCCGACGAGAGAAGCGACGGCCATCTGGATGCACGCTGACATTGAGCGGAGGGGATCCAGGCTCCACTGTTAAACGCAACTGAATGCGCACCACCTGTAGTTCGATATCCACGCTCGAAAGGTCAACCGCCCCATTGTTCTCGAGTTTCCCTGTGAACGTGTAAGTGAAATACACCACACGTTTTATTTTTAACGTAGTCAGGTGTAATTCGTGGCTACTTTCCACAATTTTCTGCCCTCTCTTTCGCAAAAGCAGAACGGAGTTGACTGAAAAATGATCTTGTTTTAAAGAACGCGTAAATTGGAAATTATCAATGTTTTGTTTGCATTTGTGATCGCTAGTCATGTATAAATACAGTGGGTGCACAATGTTCGTACACCTTTTAAAATAGTACAACTTTTTTATGATTATACCAAACGACCTGATTTTTCATTATCAATTAGAAGCATTGGTTTACGAAATGATCTGCAAAAAAGATTTTTCAAAAATTACAATTTACAAGGTTACATGCAAAAATGAGAAAGACATTTTTTAAAACTTTTTTGTTTGGGCCCTTAATGCAAATTTAAAATATATGTTTTGTAGATCTACATTAGTTATTAAAAAAGTTTTAAAAAATGTATTTTTTATTATTGCATGTAACCTTGTACGTTGCAATTTTTGGAAAATCCTTTTGTATATCATTTTGTAAATCAATGTTTCCAATTAATTATAAAAAATCAGGTTGTTTAGTAAAATTTTAAAAAGTTATTATATTTTAAAAGGTGTACGAACACTTTGTTCATCGAGAAATTCATCATAAAAGTATTGCAATAATTGTCGAATAATTAAGATATTGCGTATAAGGTACATGTGTATACATAGTTTCATTTTTTCAGCGGAACGAGTATAGGAAAACGATAATAATGATCTGTATCATAGCAGTTGCTGCAACCATCGCTGCCATCACCACCAATAATAATCGTTGTCGGCGTTAATTACGCGATTGGTCTTGTGATTCGGCGCCATTGGCTTTCACTTTCGAAAGGAGGAAAACGAGAAAGAGGGAGAGATACTAAAGAAACGAGAAACAGAAGATGAGAAGGGGGATTGTGAAAGAAAAAGAAAAATCTCTGCTGTCCCGTGGTTTGAAAGCTTTCTCGTTCAGATAAACAAATTGAAATTGTTTTTGGAAAATGACGTCCACTCAAGACTTTATCGAAGTCTAAATGCGTTTCGGTTGTACTCGACAGAGAATCGCCGCATCGGAATCGTGCAATCCGGGCCGAATCGGTTGCCACGTTCACGATGACCGAGGGGACGGCGAACAAATGGAGCATCGAGGAACGGGAGAAAATCTTGTCCAGCGGAACCTTGGATCAGAGGAAAGCTGCTTTTAAAGATGACGAGGAACTTATGAAGGAAACGTTGAAATTTGTCAATGAAGTTATAGATACAGCGACTACAGAAGCCTCGAAAAGGAAACAGCATCCGGAGGTAAATGATTTCTATGATATTATGGCGTGGTATCTATTCTTACCTACCGACGTTCCTTGTTGATCGTTTTATTTTGCTTTGCGTTTCAGGGAAGCGGTGTCCATGAAGGTAAGCATCACATTCGAACGAATTTTCGGTATTTTCGAAGGGATTACGAGAATAAAATACAGGAAGAATGTATCAGCATATTTTCAATCTATATATACACACATCTATGTAAAAGATTTAATCTTCGAGAAAATGGTTGCTCGACCGAGAAAATGAAAACGGTGTGTGTATTTGCGTAGGAACTAGACTGAAAGGTAGCGACAGTATCGCTGGGTGGTACCATCGTGGACGTGGATTCTGCAATCGAATACTGAACGCGCTCTGCCCATGCTTCAATAGTGCTGGTAAATCGTAGAGTGTTTCGAAGTGTAGTACAAGTTCCTTCCTCACGTTCGATTCTACGCTACCATTGCATACATGTCACGTCACCTTCCAATGTCGTAGCTTTGCATCGTTCTTGTCAACAAAACTCATGCCCCAACATGATCATTAAACAAACAACATACTGCGTCAATCTCCTGTACATATCACGCAGACGTAGACGATAGCTTCATTGTTCGAGGACGGATCGGATCGTATCGGTTCGGTTCGGTTCGCATCAAATGGTATCGCCAATTTCAACATTGCAACCGTTTAGTTACGCATCCGCTTTGGCAACCCGAGATAATAAATATTTTTCTATTTTCTCGGGAATGTATGTAACATTCTCGGGCACGCAGTCAAAGAAAAGGACTAACTTTAAACTTCCATTCGACGCGATGCGACACCGACTAAACTCGAGTGGCAAACGTGGACGCAACGGAAAAGGTCTGATCGAGAAGTCAAAGAGAACGAAGACGATGTTGTATCCGCAGGTGGCCTTCCGAAAACAATTAGTAAAGGTAGAGCTTCTACATTCTCAAATAGGAATATTCAAATAACGAGCGATAGATTTACTGGGCGAGACGGTATCGTCGTAACGTCGCCAACGCGGATTAGCTCCAAACACTGCATAACATACAAGAACACCGTAATCGTGATTAGATTGCAACGTCACGACGATCAACAGAGTATTATAATGAATCTTGGGAAACTGGCTCGACTTTGAGCGCTTCTAATAAGATCAACTATCACATACGTCCTCGTTCATTGAGATTACTGAACGGATAACGCATGTATGCAGCGTTTATATACATGGCCTAACATCATCCTTGTAGTATATCCTGTAGCTGTAGCTGTAACTGTAATTCTACCAGCTGTGGTAATACATAGGGGATCAATGAAGTCGCTTAGCATGCGTAACAAAGCACACCTACGTTCTTCATTGCAAACTAGTAGGTGCTCGCACGTTTCATCGATCTTTCTCATTTGCAAACGTATCTGAATCCTCTAACAGAACGCATTACAGACGTAGTATATTATATTAAATGTATATTTTATGTATATTTAATAGCAAAAGTAATATTTGAGTTTTTGCACGTTGCAACGCATAGACATAGCGATAGTGATACAGTAGTAAAGATGCATAGTAAAGTGTGTACATGCAGCATATCTATTCTTTTCGTAGAATTATTCGCCTGGACATCGTACCGGCATCGCTTCACGAGACCTTAATCGGTCGCTGCCTTCCCGAGTTACCGTACGTTGCCGAATAGCATCAGATTCGATTGATATCACATAATTCGATAAAAGCACGACAATACACGATCGTATTTTACGAGTAACATGTACACGATGACATCCCAGGTAAAAAGATGATCGGTACGTCGATCACTATGCGTTACCATGGGTTAGGTACTCTACGATCGATTTCGTAGCATTCATATTTTTTTGGTTCCCTTTTGGTTCATCTTTACAACGTATTAGGCTTCCATTAAAACACTCGCTTTCCGTGAACTACTAATTTAACAATGCTGGTTTTCTCCTGCTGTATCTATTGAAGAAGGAGTTGGCAAATGTCGATTAAATTATCTCGCACCTTGCACCTCGAAATGCGTACGGTCTATGGAGAACGGTTAATCGCGAAGTTGATTATCCCCGCAATCCATGAATGATTATTTATGTATGACCGATCGATCGTGCTACAAACACGCGTCGATCGGAAATCGCTGTAAATACACAGAGCATTGCATGAATTAGCGTACATGCGTTGTACATGTTTTTAATGTTGGAGGAAAAATCTGGAAACGTGTGTGTGCGCGCGCGCGTGGGAGAAACGGCAAAAAAAGTGAATGTTTATCGTATAAGACTCGATATGGGATCAAGAAGCAAAGAAATCGATCGAATGACAATCAAAAATGTTCAACACGCACTCGGATATATATACAATATGTATTATAAGCTATTTTCGTCCTACCAATTCCAGGTGTTAACATAAATATCAATTTATGAAATAGTTCAAGTAGCTTTTTCTCACTCCGAATCTATCGATCAATTTCTTTCTAAAACTATCGACCAAACGAAATCACTGTATGTACTGACGTACTTATGTAGTTATTACTTATGTACCACCACCAAGCTACAAAGCTACTACTACTACAACTGCTACCACTACTACTAATACTTCTACAAACAAGTATTCGTGCAAACAAAGAAAAGAGTTCGCGAAATAATAGATATATCATGTGTATTTTTGTGTGTATACGTATACATAGAAAGAAAACTAAGCGTCTCTTATACATAATAGGTGGATGTATCGTTAGTATGTCTATCGATTTAATGAATGCAGAAATGTAACAGTACATTTCCGGCAAATATATAAACACCTATGTACCTATGTATGTATCTATGTATGTACGCATGTATATGTACGTATGGATGGTTTATCTGCGTTTGTATGTGAATAGATTTTCAGTGTACGAAAATGACGATAAACTTAATAAAAAATACTAACTGTCGGTGTGTTCTGGGTTTGAGTATTTTACATTATATTATAAGTTTACATTTTGAAACATACAAATCTACTCCTACGTAATACATGTACATATAGATACATATGTACTTACGTGTGTATGCATACAGAACACGGTTGTCATGGAAAGTTACGCGTGCCTTTGATTGACCGACAATCGTCGGAACCATCGGAACCATTGAAATCGCTGGAAAAGCATTTCGTTGAATCGCGAATCAGCTGCAGGCTACGTTAATTCAATTCCAAACAGGATCAATCGGAGATTGTGTGTAATCAAGCGCATGCCAGCGCTTCGAAGGATCAAGTGGATCTTTACGTCGACGCGTGCTTCGAAACGAATACATTAGTGCACGATATGTATACCGTAAGCGATCGCTAAAATTGCGAGCTTCCGAAAAGGATTCTTTGTCTTTCGGAGATAATAGAAAGAGAATCGACTGTCGACAATTATGAAGAAGTATCTGGCGCTTTGCGAGAAAAGGGAGAATTTTCGCGCGCAACTTGTTGAGATCCTGACGAAACGGCAGAGGAAGAAAGATGAAGAACCACGGTATAGATCGAGCACATGCGACGATCAGTGCGAAGCAAACGAAACGGAGCTTGAAAGTGATCATTCAATTACACTGACGGATATGGATAAGGATCTTTTGCGTTATTATTATTACGTTACTCATGGGATCGAGGATGTTTACGTTGGCTCGATGGACACCGATCTTTTGGGCCGCATCTTGGGCATGATTCCTGCCAAGTGGCGGAACAAGTTTCAAGACTTGGTGTCTCGCTTGGTGAAAGAAGTGAAGGAGCAATACGTGATGGACGTGAAAAGAGCGGTTGTGGAATATGTGATCGCGTATTCGCCGGACACTTTGATATTGAATAAGGTTCGTCTCTCTTTACATTTACTTCGGAATGGCGAACTACTTAATGTTACGTATGATTTTCAGACAGCCGAATTAGGAACGAGCGAAGAAGGTGAAAGAAGTCAAGAGTCGGCAGGACAGTATTCGATGCACAGTTGCAGAGCGAGGGTGGAGAAATTGATTATGTTGTATTGTCCCGCTGTACGGCGAATCATCGATTACTGGCACCGAGAATTCGTGCACAGGAAAGTAATAGATGAGAGCGAACTGATATCACACGGTACATCGTACGATCTTGCCAACTTCGAAGATGCCTGCCTAAAAATGTGCCGCAAGACAAGAGAGAGTCTTGTGAAACACTGGTTGCCGAAGGTTCAAGCCATATTGTCTACGGTATTTCTGTATCCGTTATCCAGTACTTTATATCGCTATAAGCACAGTCGAAATAAAAGGTCTGTTCGATCTACCGTAAAGCATTTTCATTTTTCTACGTAGTGAATTAATATCGATATTCGTTTATCTTAGATCGTACAGCAAAGCTTTACTGTATATCGTAACGTATGTTTGCTTGCGTTTTTTTTTGGAACATTGAACATCGTCTACTATTACTTTAGGCTTATGAAAGGAACGAGTTACCTTTGAGAAGCGACATATCGAGGTGTCAAAGATTTTATAATTGCGTCGCTTTCGTCATGGAAGATCAGTTGCGAGAGCTTTGTTTGCAGTCGATGGAACAGTATATCGATTACATTTCAAAGGCGGGCGTAAGTTTGTCTCGGTGTATTTGATCGATACATTTGAATACGAGCTGTCCGAAAGTTCAATTGTCATCCTCTCGCTGTCCAATGTAGAGTATATACTATGGGTTCGATATAAAGCTGGCGATAAGAAACATGATTGTTGCGTTCGAACCAACGTTTCAAGTTTACGCCGAAGGGTTGTCAGCGTTGCTGCAAGAACTCCACGAGGTGGTCAGTGAGTTGCCGCGCGTTGAAACGCTTTTAAATATCAACGACCTCTCCGAGAAAACTTTACTCGAGGTATCTCTGTCGTATACTCGCACACGCGTCTATAGTTCGGACCAAGAATCGCGAGCGTCTCGTATCGATCGTTTAATTTATCGCCGTAGCCATGGATCTCCGAAGAATATACGGAGCTGTGCGCGGAGAAAATCGCGCGGCTGATCGACAGTGAAAAAGTTGGTCCCGAATCGCAGGTCAAGGAATTCGAGAAGTACACGAGTTTAATGACCGACGCAGACAACGAGAGAGTCGCCCAAGTTTTAACTGGAGATTCCGGTCAAGATTTCCAGCGTTTCAAAGCTCTGATTGTACACTACGATCTTCTGTCTCGCCGTATACCGACAGAATTCCATCAGACCGCCTTCGAGAAATTTTTTGTCGTTTATAGAGGACAGCTCATACATTATATCGCCTCTGTAGCTCGCAGACTCAGAGATGAACTGGTGGCTAAAATGATCGTCGACTATCAACAGAAATCCAAGGCGTAAGTGATCCAGCAGCGAAAAATCGTCCATGTATCATTATTGTATTATAGTACAGTGGGTGTACAAAGTGTTCGTACATTTTTTAAAATGGCCTGTTTGGCACGATTATGAAAAAGTTATTCTATTTTAAAAGGTGTACGAACACTTTATACACCCACCGTATACAGTAATTCCTCGACTTACTTCTTTTTAATTGTAGATTATTTTGCAGGATATTCCATATGCGTGTTTGTTCAGTCTAAAAAATTTTCGGATTCCACTTTTAGATGCACATTCACATTTTTCCGATTAAAATGATACCAAACACGATGTAGTTCGGATTTTCAACGATAACGCGTTGTTTGCCGCGACCCAGCGAGACAACATGTATTATTTGCCTCGCCCGCTCCTGAAATGAATAAATTTTTTTAGTAGATATTCTCATGCTTTCACCATAAGCTCCTCAAAGCTCGTTTTCCTCGGATTGCTAGTTCATCTATTACAATTTAATGGAAACATGTTGACGCTTTATTTTACACCTTTACGCGGAAAGAACTGGAACGAATTACTCGTGTAAGTCGACGACTTACTGTATTTTATATTGTGTTGCTCTTGCATCGTATTGTATGCATTCAGCATTGGAGACGCCTATCAACATATCGTGGATCGAGCGCTCAGCGTGCCGGCAAATACGATGGAATTGATGGAGTTACGAGAATTTATACGCGTCTCGGAGACCGAGACCGCGATTGAATTGCGAACTCGATTGCAAGAAATTATTGTGTACATTAACTTCCTATCCGATTACTCGGCCTTGACTCCCGTTGAACTGAAAACCAACAACTTTTCTTTTCAATGGTACGTAAAAAGAGGAAGAAAAATCGAAGCTGCGACAAACGAGTTCAAAAATATTGTTGCAAACGGATAGTAGCCCTACACGATCTCTATCGAAGCAGTGTCCAGAGGATTAGGCTTAGATCATGACTTTACTGATGTTTATTATCTTTTTCATATTTCACCGATGGAAATATTCCACATTTCCATTCCAACGAATCGCGTATGCGTACCGTGCAACAAGGTATCACAAGCTATCCGAGGTGTTCGGTGAACACCGAGAAATAGTAGCGAGCAAGACTGGAGAATACCAGAAAACTCTGCTGAAAAGAATCGAGCAATTCGAACGGGAACTCCAGGTTTACGCGAAGCATTGCAACGAATTACAATACTGGGGTAACATAGAGGAAATCTATCGGTATAAAAAGAAGGCTGAGCGGTTGGAAAATAAATTGATCACCGCGATGAACACTATCGATAGGTTCAACGAGGAAGAAGAATTATTTGGTTGGGAATTGTCGCAATATCCGTTGCGGAAAGAGGTCAGTTGTTTTGGGTTTGGAGTTTCGAGTACTTTTCGTCACGATCCGCGTTCGACCCGATGTTCCAGACAGCGGACAAACTTGCGCCGTACAAGAAACTGTACGACGCTGCTTGCGAGTTCTTAACGAATTACGACGCGTGGATGAATTCAATGGTGGGCAGCCACGATCCTGAGGAGATCGACGCGGCTACGGGACTCGCTTACCGTACGGTTTATAGACTGGAGAGATCCATGCAAGAACCGATTGGAAAGAAACTCGCCGAGACGGTGCGAATACGCATCGAAGAGTTCAAAGAGCACGTGCCTATAATACTGACTCTTGGAAATCCATCGTTGAAGAGTCGTCATTGGGAATTGGTTTCTGAGATTGTTGGTTTCCCCATTAAGGTCGATCAATCGATGACGCTCGCCAAGGTATAAGTTGATTTCGAGTATTCGTACACATTTAAAAAACGAATAACTTTCTCAGAATTCGATCCAACAGCTTGAGTTTTCTGAAAGTTATTCGTTTGTAAAAGGTGTACGAATATTTTGTACACCCACTGTGGAACCGATACTATGTACAATCAATGCTTTTCGACGAGCACAGATTCTTGATTACGGTTTGCTGGACTACGTTTCGAAGTTCGAAGGGATATCGGAAGCGTCGACGAAGGAGGGCAGCTTGGAAAAGGCCCTCCAACGGATGCACGAAGATTGGGAAGACATCCAGTTCACGGTGAATCCTTACCGAGACACCGGTACATACGTGATCGCGAGCGTTGATGACATACAATTGCTCCTCGACGATCACTTGACCAAAGCTCAGACCATGAAGAATTCCCTTTACATTCGCCCGTTCGAAAAAGAGACGCTGTAAGTATCGATCTCGTGTCCATTTCTGTATCTTCTTGTCCGTCGGCTTCTCTGATTCTTTATTTCTTTCCTTGTTCGATCGATTCTCTGCTGCAACCCCGCAGAGAATGGGAGTCGAAATTACTGTTGCTGCTAGACATTATGGATTATTGGCTGCAGGTCCAAGCGACGTGGATGTATCTCGAGCCGATATTCTCTTCGGCCGACATTCAGCAGCAAATGCCGGAGGAAGGTCGGCGATTCAGCGCAGTGGACAAAGTACGTCTCGTTTCTGTTCAATTTCTTTTTACCTCTAGTCGCATCGGTTCATTCTTTGATACATTTAAGCAAAAAGGTAAAGGCACCAGTAAATGTTGCAAGTAAATGATATCGCGATTATCGCTCGTTCTGGTTTCTAGATCTGGAGAGAAATCATGCAACTCGTGTGGGGCGATCCTCGAGTTATGTCCGTGATTGGAATAGATAAAATGCTCGAACGTTTGAAGAAGTGTACCACCTTGCTCGATCTCATACAGAAGGGACTGGCGGCCTACCTGGAGAAAAAGAGGTTGTATTTCCCTCGTTTCTTCTTCTTGTCGAACGACGAACTTTTAGAGATATTGTCAGAAACGAAAGATCCCATGAGGTAAGAACATTGAAATTCATCCATTTTTAGAGGTACGCTCGTACATAGGTACATATGCACGTACAGGGTGTGTATATAAAGTAATATACACGTTTTACTCACCCTGTACATACGTGTACCTGTAAAGACGACGTTTTCATGTATTTGTTTTGAATATCTGTATCCTCTGGCTTTTTTCTCGCGTTAGAGTGCAACCGCATCTGAAGAAATGTTTCGAAGGTATCGCGACACTAAGTTTCACTTACGATATGGAGATAACCGCGATGAAATCGTCCGAGGGAGAGGAAATTATCCTCGAGAACATCATTTCTACCGAAGCGGCTCGAGGACAAGTGGAGAAGTGGTTACTCGAGCTCGAAATTTCTATGAAAAAGAGCGTCAGAGCGCAGGTGAACACGAATTCTAATATCGTAATAACTCTGATTGAAATTGTAAATCGAAAAGTTTCTGTTCGCAGTTGGTTGCTTATGTGTTACGTGTTGCAGGTGATCAAGGCAAAGGATGGCTACTTGAAAGAAGTTCGCT
Organism: Lasioglossum villosulum; assembly: GCA_963971365.1. Classification (NCBI taxonomy): domain Eukaryota; kingdom Metazoa; phylum Arthropoda; class Insecta; order Hymenoptera; family Halictidae; genus Lasioglossum; species Lasioglossum villosulum. The sequence continues at coordinate 6,552,054 of OZ020497.1, read as the reverse complement.
CGCGATGGGCTCTGGTCTGGCCTGGACAGACAATCCTCTGCGTCAGCAAACTCTATTGGACGGCCGATGTAACGAAGGCGCTCTGGGAATCTTTGGCCAGTTTAGGAAAGTATGTTGATACTTGCACGCACGAGTTGCATGAAATCGTGGATCTGGTTCGTGGAAAGTTATCGAAACAGAATCGAACAACTTTAGGTACGAATCGACCATTAGAAAACAATTGCCGGTGTTGTTTAAGGTAAAGGCAGTAATTGACCTCGTATCGGTAGTTCGAACAGCATTTTCACGCATAGAGTCTCTCTATTTAATAATGGCTAAAGGAATTTACTATTATTCGCACAGAGAATTTTTCTTAACTGGTCAACTATTGGCGCTTTTACCTTCGCCCGCATATGGAAGAATGTAGAAGTTCTCTAAAATCCCCTGTTGTCTTATTCCGTTGTTTATTCTATCGTAGAAGCGTTGGTTACATTGGACGTCCATAGCCGAGACCTGGTACAGTCGTTGTTCGAGCAAGGCGTCGACGATGCAACGGGCTTTCCTTGGTTGGCTCAGTTGCGGTATTATTGGACGGTAAATCGAAGCTGATCTCGATATAGTTCGACTTCTCGTTTATCCTTCATTTACTTAATCTATGTTGGTTCGCAGGACGACAACTTGTACGCAACAATGATAAATACTTCGTTAAGATATGCATACGAATATTTAGGCAACACGTCTAGACTCGTGATAACGCCGTTAACCGACAGATGCTATCGAACCTTGTTCAGCGCGTTAAGTTTAAATCTTGGCGGTGCGCCCGAGGGTCCCGCCGGAACGGGTAAAACCGAGACGACCAAGGATTTAGCTAAAGCCGTGGCGAAACAATGTGTCGTTTTCAATTGCTCCGACGGTCTTGATTACATCGCGTTGGGCAAGTTTTTCAAGGTGCGAACAAAGATCGTATGTCATAATACGTCCGAACTTCCTCTGACCTTATTTTTTATCCACCGATGCACTCGTTACGTGCAATTTTTTTCACGTTACGTGCAACCCAATTTTTTTGTTAAGCCAATCGATTCCTTTTGTTGTCCTACGTATAAAAGTACTAAGCCAAGGTCATCGAAATGTCAATACTTCTTGAGATATTTGAGTGTTAAAATGCTCCACCATTACACTCTAAACATTTTTCATTACATGTTTCAACTGATTTGTATTGACATTTGTTTTTCAGTTAAATCATCGACCGATACAAAAGGACGTGAATTGATTAATTGATTAAAATCATTATTGCTAGGGACTGGCAAGCTCGGGAGCATGGTCCTGTTTCGACGAATTCAATCGTATCGACTTGGAAGTGTTGTCGGTTGTGGCGCAGCAAATCCTTACGATACAACGATCCATCAACAGTGGGGACGAACGGATTCTATTTGAAGGTACCGATATCAACTTGGACCCCACGTGTGCCGTATTCATCACGATGAATCCTGGTTACGCCGGTAGAAGCGAACTTCCGGATAATCTGAAAGCGTTGTTTCGACCGGTTGCTATGATGGTCGGTAACGACAATTAACGATACGATTCTATCGTTCGGATCGAAACGGTAAGAGAAGTATGTTGGGCGTTGTGTACAGATGAAGACATCGTTACAGGTTCCTGATTACGCTTTGATAGGCGAGAACACTCTGTACTCTTACGGATTCTATAAAGCACGACCGCTGTCGGTGAAAATCGTCACCACCTACAGACTTTGTTCCGAACAACTGTCCAGTCAAAATCATTACGATTACGGGATGAGAGCGGTGAAATCGGTTCTCGTAGCGGCTGGCAATCTGAAGATAAAGTACCCTGACCAAGACGAAGAGATTATCGTATTGCGCAGCATCAAAGACGTTAATTTGCCAAAATTCCTGTCCGAAGATGTACCGCTGTTCAATGTACGTATCGGGATAGAACACGACGACGATGCAACTCGAAAATGTATGTCGACGATCAGCTTTTTCGATGCAGGGTATCATGTCCGATCTTTTTCCTGGTGTTATCTTACCGGAACCGGACTACACCGATTTGAACGCGTGCGCTCTCGATGCCTGCTCAACATTGAATCTCCAATGCACGCCCGTCTTTTTAGAGAAGATACAACAGATGTTCGAGATGATGATCGTCAGACACGGATTTATGATCGTTGGGCTTGCGTTCGGTGGAAAAACGTCAGCTTACAAAGTTCTGGCGGATGCGTTGAAGCTGTGCGAGGAGCGAGTATGTTCTCGAGCACTTCGAAATTAACCTGTTATTGTCCTATGATTTATTTTAACATAGATTTTAAGAATCGAGAGTTTGGCTCGATATCATATACCATAAGGCGAGATTGTGGCAGATCCTTATTCGTATTCCGTGCTTCCGCAGAGTTTGATGAACGAGCATCGAGTAGACGTGTTCACGATCAATCCGAAAGCCGTAACGTTGGGTCAACTGTACGGGCAATTCGATCCAATTTCTCACGAATGGACCGACGGCGTTCTAGCTATCAGTTATCGCGTTTTCGCCACTTCGACGAGCACCGATCGTAAGTGGTTGATCTTCGACGGTCCCATCGATGCGATATGGATAGAAAGTATGAATACGGTACTCGACGATAACAAGAAGCTTTGTTTGATGAGCGGAGAGATTATTCAATTGGCCCCGAACACAAATCTGATATTCGAAACGATGGATTTGGAAGTGGCCTCGCCGGCTACCGTCTCCCGGTGCGGTACGAAAGCTTTTCTGTTTTATGCACACCTATTTATTTTCACGAGATCGATGGAATGGCGTCTGATCCAGGCATGATCTACATGGAACCGGGAGCGTTAGGCTGGGAACCATTTCTTCAATCTTGGATAGCCAATGTTCCAGCGGTGATGGACGAATGGTTAAAAAATTATATGTACCGATCGCTTTTCCGAAGATTTTGCGACCCCTTGCTCTATTGGTTACGACATAGCGACGTTGAGGTGTGCATTTTCGAGGAAAATTTATTTGTTTCCTTTCTTTCTCTTTCTTCCTTTTTCCTATGTTTACTCTCCGGTTGTTTGTTCGTGTAATAGGAAATATGTCCGATGCCGGACGCGAATCTCATTCGTTCTCTGACTTACTTGATGGATTGTTTCATCGACGAATACCACGACGAAAAGGTAGCAAAGGAAATAAGCGAGCTGGATCTTCGAGCACAAGTCGAGGTTAATTGGAAGCACGATTGCAACTCCGTCCGAATCGTAGAGACTGTCTCTTTGAAAGATATTCTCGAAACGTTTTCAGGGGTCGTTTTTCTTCTCGTGTATCTGGGCTCTAGGAGGGACGATGGGAGGATATTACAGGGACCAATTCAGTATTCTTTATCGCGGTTTCCTGGAGAAAGATTTCCCTCCGAGCCTGAAGGAACTATTTGGTTTGACGAAGCCGATAGAACCTCCTCTGAAGCCGTATATATTTTTGATGCCGCGGGACGGATCAGTTTTCGACTACAGGTTCATCAAGGAGGTGAGACGAACGAGAAAAACAAAGAAGAATCAAGAGATTTTTGGTGCGAACAATAGATGAGAAATCGGATCTCTCCTTGCAGGGTAAAGGGAAGTGGAGATTATGGACCGATGAACTATTGGACGGACCGTCGATTCCTCGCGACATTCCCGTAAATCAGATCATAGTACCGACGGTGGAAACTGTACGGTACACGGCTTTGTTCAAGATGTTGGTGAACAAAGACAAGCCAGTGCTGTTCGTAGGTCCGACCGGTACAGGAAAGTCTGTTTACATCATTGACTTTTTACTGAAAAAGAACAATCCTGCGGTGAACAAGCCACTGATCATAAACTTTTCCGCGCAAACTACGACGAACCAGACCCAGGACACAATCCTGGTGAAACTCGACAGGAGAAGAAAAGGAGTGTACGGTGCGCCGATTGGTAAACGTTGGATCATCTTTGTCGACGATCTTTCGATGCCTTCGAAGGAAATTTATGGCGCGCAACCTCCCATCGAGCTGTTACGTCAGTGGTTGGATCAAGGAGAGTGGTATGCTTGCTCGTATTTCGAATTTAAGGGAGTAAACAAGTTTCTAGGATTGCAAGGTTGCGGGGTGCGCCTTCTCATTTCTCGATAATGCATGCGATGAGGCTTTTCAGTAGTCAAAAGCGCTAGATAAAAGACAATCTATGCCGCAATGTCCCCCCAAAGTCCTGTTTTTACATTTAGGAGACGTAGTTTGCATTATTTTTAAGCATAAAACAACACATCTAGCCATTTTCATAAAGCTTTGACTGCTACATGCTGCCGAATAATGCAAATTACGCCTCTTAAACGTAAAAAGGTCTTTTTAGGGCGATTGCGGCTTTGATTGATCTATTATCTAGCGCTTTTGACTACTAAAAAGCAATCCTGGAAATGAGATTACACATACCAGTTACTTTTAAGGCTCGGTAGGTTTAGTGTTAAGATAAGGCGGTACACAGGTAAGACTTGCAAGTATCGTCGAGCTCATTGCAGGTACGATAGAAGAGACAGAACGATGGTGAAATTGATCGACGTTCAGCTGATGTGCGCGATGTCCCCGCCTGTCCAGGGCGGAAAGGACGTTACGCCTCGATTCAAGAGGCATTTTTTCGTCCTAACGATATCCGAGTTCGAGGACTCGGTAATGACGATGATATTTAGTAAGATCGTACTGTGGCATCTCGACACAAGGTTCGTTCGTTACACATCGGTTGTCAATATTCTTCCTAGATCATTTGATAAATTCTTCTCGATTTTCTTGGCGTATCGTAGAGGTTTCAGTAAAGAATTCGATCCGTGCATCGACGAGATTGTCCTAGCTACTTTGGATGTGTACAAGCAAAGCGTTTGCAACTTGCTGCCAACACCCACGAAGTGTCACTACGTCTTCAATCTTCGGGACTTTTCCAGAGTCATACAGGTCTGAGTTGAGTCTGGGTCTCTGGTTTAGTTTCGGTGTCCTAGCGACTTGAACGACGCATTCATCCGTAGGGTGTATTGCTGTCCGTTCCAGAGACAATGTCGACTATAACAAGTATGAGAAGACTTTGGGTCCACGAAGTGCTCCGAGTGTTTGGAGATCGATTGATCGATAATGATGATTTATCTTGGCTGGTGGATCAAATACGCGTTACCTTGAAGAGACGTATGGATGTGGTTATAGAAGATTTGTTCAAGGATCTGCTGCCCGCAAACAAACAGGTAAGCGAACGAGAAGCGACGCGATAAGCTAATTTATCGCATATCACTGCTGATTTCTACGGATATCCGATTGTTCTCGATTGAATTCGGATAGCCGCTAATATTGTTTCGGTATTCCCCAGACTGACCAACTGATCACCGAGATGGAACTTCGTAATTTGGTATACTGCGACTTTGCGGACACAAAAATGGACACTCGTCTCTACCAGGAGGTGCCTGATCTCGAGCACTTGCGAGAAACGGTGGAAACTTATTTGGCCGAGTACAACTCGATGAGTAGGAAGCCGATGAATTTGGTCTTGTTTCGGTTGGTACGATTAGAGAGATTAGAACCCTTTGCACTCCGAATTATTTTTCAAATTTGTTGCCAACGACTCCCTACTATTTGAAGGGTTTGTTAAACAAATATGAAATATAGCTAGACAAAGGAGTGCAAAGGGTTAAGCACCGAGAAACAGCGATCTCGAGGAATGATTTCACGAATCATTTTCATGGATCACGTTAGATTCGCGATCGAGCATTTGTCCCGCATCTCTCGCATCATCAAACAACCGCGAAGTCACGCTCTTCTGGTCGGAGTCGGAGGTTCGGGAAGACAGTCGTTGACCAGATTGGCGTCTCATATAAGCGACTACGACGTCTTCCAAGTCGAAGTCACTCAACAGTACGGAGCTCACGCGTGGCACGAAGACGTCAAGATGATTTTGAAGCGCGTCACTAGTACCGAACTGCACTCTACCTTCATCTTCTCTGATACTCAGATCAAGGAGGAGAGTTTTCTGGAGGACATCAGCAATATGCTCAACTCTGGAGAGGTAACGTAAAGATGCGGTACAATCAGAGTTGGGCAAAAATTTTATTTAAAAAAATACTTTTTCCCAACTCTGGATACAATGCGATCTTGTATTTTCCTTTCGATTCGTTCTAGATACCAAACATATTCATGGCCGATGAACTGGCAGAGATATCCGAGCAGATGAAGCAGATAGACAGGCAACGCGACCGATCCGTGCAGACGGACGGGAGCGCGGTAGCATTGTTCAATCTTTTCGTTCAGATAGTTCGCGATCAGTTGCACATCGTGGTCGTAATGTCGCCTATCGGCAACAATTTCCGAAATCGAATCAGAAAATTTCCAGCGTTGGTCAATTGCTGTACCATTGACTGGCTCCAGGTAGGAACACGATAAATTATGCGTATAAATTTCACGTACATGTACAGCATGTTTCAAAATCATATATCGTGACTACTGTAACGTGATACTGTACCCCTGGATCGGTGGAGATCTGTTGAAAAAAGTGAACGACTTTAAAGATTTGCCAATTCTTTTATTAAAATGGTATAAATGTAGAGGGGACGAATCTATACGGCTTTTCTAATCTATAATAGAGCCTTCTCAGCAAAAGTTGTCGGTCCAGAGTACGACTTTTTGACAATTTTCAAGAGTTTACTGTAGTATATTATAGAACAGAAACTACTTGACTTTACATGTCCGAAGCCGTGGCCGGAAGACGCTCTGTTGGCGGTTGCGACCAGGTTCTTGTCGATGATCGACTTGACGGATCACGAACGAATGGCTGGAATCGACATGTGTCAATACTTTCACGTGTCCACGGAGATCCTGAGCGCCGAGTTTCTCCTTCGACTGAACAGATACGTTTACGTTACTCCGACATCCTACCTCGAAATGATAAACACTTTCAAAGATTTGCTAGGGAAGAAACGCGAGTAAGTAATTTACCGGATAATACATATGAATCGATCTTACACTTGTGAAACCACTGCTTGCTCCGCTTTCATGCACGAAATCGAATCGACGAACAGTGAGATCATCACGGGAAAGACTCGATACGAGGCTGGTTTGAGTCAGTTGGACGAGACGCAAGTTCAAGTAGCGATGATGCAGGAGACTCTGAGGTTGTTGCAGCCGCAATTGATCACCGCCACGCAAGAAGTTGAGAAAATGCTTCTCGACGTGGACAAGGAAAGACAAGAGGTGGCAGAATTCGAAAGGACCGTGAAGATCGACGAATCCGCAGCCCAGGTTCAACGAAACGATCTTCTTCCGAATAATTTCTGCAAAATTTTTTCCAAATCTGGAGAAATCTCTAGAATGAATTCCTTGCGATTCTCAGATCCTCTTTTGAAAACTTGCAGGTTTACGCGAGCGAAGCGGAAGCGATTAAAGCTGAGTGCGACGCCGATTTGGCCGAGGCAATGCCAATTTTAAAACGCGCTCAAGCAGCTTTGGACACGTTGACCTCCGCCGACATAGCTATAGTTAGGGCCATGAAACAACCACCGTACGGAGTCAAACTGGTCATCGAGACCATTTGCGTTCTAAAGGTTGTCGTTTTACGAATTTCTACTATTATTAGAATAATTGGACGATCTCTCGTTACCGAACGTTCTTATCTGCAGCAAATAAAACCTGAAAAAGTTCAACAAGCCGACGGTTCGCACGCCGACGACTATTGGAAGGCGGCATTGCGAATGCTGAGCGACGCAAAGTTTCTCGATTCGTTGTTGAATTTCGACAAGGACAATATACCAGATAGCGTGATCGACAAAATACGCAAACAATACTTGACTAATCCGGACTTTGACCCGGAAAAAGTGAAAAAGGTATCGACGGCGTGCGAGGGTCTCTGTCGATGGGTGTACGCGATGTCGGAGTACGATAAAGTATCGAAAGTTGTCGCCCCGAAGCGAAAGGCTCTGGCGGAAGCTGAACGGGTTTACGACACCGCTATGAGCACTCTGCAGGCAAAGCGAGAACAATTGCACCAAGTGCAGGTTCGACTCGGGAAGAAGTACTCTGAAATAAATCAATCTTTCCGATGTATCCCGATCTATTTATCGATATTGGTTTTTTCTTGAGTAGGAAAGATTAAGGGGGGTGGAAGAACTTTTGGCACAGCGAAGGGCGGCTTTTCAAGCCATGTCCGATAAAGTAACCGATTGCGAGACCAAATTGAAACGCGCCGAGGATTTAATCGGAGGATTGGGCGGAGAATACACACGTTGGTCGGAAACTGCTCGCAGTTTAGGCGAGAGGTAGATCGATTCGCGATCTTCTGTGTTGGATAATCTGACATTCACGATCTGCATACACGTCCGAGTATAACCGAATGAAATTTCTTTTTCGTACTCGATAGATACCACCGATTGACGGGCGACGTTGTGATCGCGTCGGGCATCGTAGCATACATGGGACCTTTCACGATGACGTTCCGTATCCGACAGGTCGCTGCATGGATCAAACGTTGCACCGACCTGCAAGTGATTTGCACTCAAGAGTTCCAATTACGAGACATTCTCGGAGATCCAGTTCTAATAAGATCTTGGAACATTTTCGGTTTACCGAGCGACGCGTATTCCGTCGATAACGGTATTATCGTCGGGTAAGTTGTCCCAAATAAATTTCGTTCCAAGTTTCTTTTTTCGGTCGGCGACGAATTGATTAAAGGTGGGATTTCCTTTGCGCGTTTGTAAACTAGGTTTGCTAGTTCAGCTATTATAATTTAATGGAAAAATATTGACACGTTTTTACACCTCTGTAAATCAACAATATTTAAAATATCGAAAAACCCTTTGAGATCCGCTTACAGGTCATTCAAGAGTATAGAACGTATTTAAATTTTAACAAAATCCGAAATTTGACTCCAAAAAGTGTACGTTTTGTTTGTGTTTATTTATCTGCTTCAAATACTTAGAAACGCGAGAAGATGGCCATTGATCGTAGACCCCCAGGGACAAGCCAACAGATGGATCAAAAATATGGAAAGACAAAATAGTTTAAACATCATCCGTCTGAGTCAATCCGATTACGGTCGAGTGTTGGAGAACGCGTTGCAGTTTGGCCAACCAGTGCTATTGGAACACGTCGGCGAAGAATTAGACGCCGTTCTCGAACCGATTCTACTCAAAGAGACGTTCAAACAGGGCGGAGCGATTTGTATAAAGTTCGGCGACTCGATCATCGAGTACAATTCCGACTTCAAGTAGGTATTTTTACGTAGGACAGACGATCCGCTTCTTTGCGTACCGTAAAATCTGCGAGAGAGGAAAATCATGTTCAGATTGTCTCGTTCGCAGATTGTACATCACATCTAGATTACGAAATCCGCATTACTTGCCGGAGATAGCGGTTAAAGTGACGCTATTGAACTTTATGATAACAACGACTGGACTGGAAGATCAATTGTTGGGTATTGTGGTAGCGAAAGAACGACCAGATTTGGAATCGGAGAAAAATGCCTTGATCGTACAGGGAGCTACGAATAAAAGGTTTGGTTATTCGTTGCTCTTAAAACAGTCGGTACCGTTGATATTTTCCCATTGATCCTGCGTATCGCTTTCCAACGTTCCTCAGACTTCTGAAAGAAACGGAGGATAAAATCTTGGAAATCCTATCGGTAGCCGAAGGGAATGTATTGGAGGACGAAGAGGCCATTGAAGTATTAACGTCGTCCAAGACTTTGAGCGACGACATACAAGTTAAGCAGGCAGCCGCTGAACAAACTGAGATATCGATCGATGCTGCTAGATTACAATACACGGCTATCGCGGTACACTCGACTGTACTTTTCTTTACCACCGGTATCGTATTCTATCGTAGCGTATCGTACTATTGCGCATATATTATAGAGTACATGTATTAGGTTGGAGAGGAAGTTCTGTCGTATTTTAAATGAACAAGTAATTTTACTTGTCAATCAAAAACACAGATAATGGAACTTATATCATTCAATACTATTAAACACGTATTTTTACAAATCGATTCAAATGTTTTCTTCAAAATACGATAGAACTTACCCTCAAACTTAATAGATTACACATAGATAAATACTCGTTCCGATTATCGCGAAGGAATGCTGGCGAACGTGGACCCAATGTATCAATACTCGTTGCCGTGGTTCGTGAATTTGTACGAGATGTCCATCGATAACACGGAACCTGCGGAATCCGTTGAACAGCGACTTATCGATCTGATCAAGTACTTCACCTTCTCCCTTTACACGAACGTCTGCCGATCTCTGTTCGAAAAGGACAAGTTACTATTCTCGTTGCTATTGACGATCAATTTGATCGAGCAACGCGGAGAACTGTCCGCGCCGCAGTGGATGTTTCTTTTGACCGGCGGAATCAGTATCGACAATCCACACGTGAACCCGACAAGTTGGCTGCCGACCAAACAGTGGAACCAACTGTGCAATCTCGATGAAGTTGATGGTTTTGTGGTACGAACCTCGAAAAAACTCGCTGTCTAATGTTTTATTCTTAATTGTTCGGGTACCGTTTGCACAGGGGATTCGGCGGAACTTCACTGGCGATACCGAACAATGGAAAAACTTATTCGATTCGAAGGAGCCGCAAAACAGCCCGATCCCTTCGCCGTATGCTAACTTGAATTCATTCGAGAGGCTGTTGGTGCTGAGATGTATTCGTCCGGACAAGATCGTTCCAGCAATACAAATTTTCGTCGAAGGTATCCTCGATAGTAAAATTCGTATGTCTGCGAAGAACGATCGAATCGAATGTTTCAGCGGAACTAGGTGCGCAGTTTGTCGAGCCACCGCCGTTCGATCTTGCTTCGTCTTACGCCGATTCGAATAGCTGTACCCCGCTTGTGTTCGTGTTGACGCCTGGAACGGATCCTGCACAGTTGTTGCTCGCGTTCGCCGATGATCAAGGATACTCTGCGACTCGGCTCTTTTATCTTTCTCTTGGACAAGGCGAGTACAGATTCGTAGATTCGGAATGTTCGATTTAATTAATCATCTATTTTTAAATGATTACTCCTAAATGTTGACTCAAAAATTGACTCCAAAACTAAATGTCCTATTCGGCAGGTCAAGGCCCGGTTGCCGAAGAGACGATACAAAAAGCCGTGATGGTCGGTAATTGGGTCGTACTTCAAAATTGTCATCTGGCGATCAGTTGGATGTCTACCTTGGAGAAAATTTGCGAGGGTTTGATGCCCGACACGATCCATTCCGAATTTCGACTGTGGCTGACGAGTTATCCTTCCGAGCACTTTCCTTCCTCCGTTTTGGAAAACAGCGTCAAGATGACGAACGAGCCACCGAAAGGGCTCCGAGCCAACATCCTCAGATCTTATACGAACGATCCGCTCAGCGATCCCGACTTCTTCGAATCTTGCTCTCAGCCCGAATACTTTAAAAAGCTTCTCTACTCGTTATGTTTCTTCCACGCGATCGTGCAAGAAAGACGAAAATTTGGCCCCATCGGTTGGAACATCATGTACGAATTCAACGAGACCGATCTACGGATCAGCGTGTTACAATTGCACGTGTTCCTCAACCAATTCGAAGACGTTCGATTCGACGCGATCAAATATTTAACCGGTGAATGCAATTACGGCGGCAGGGTGACCGACGAGTGGGATCGCAGAACTCTTAACACAATCCTATCCAAATTTTATTGCGAGTGAGCTCTTTCTCTAGCTCTGGGTGTTAGGTAGGGGTGGACTGGTATACGGAAATTCGAGTTCCGTACCCAGCCACCCCTACAGTGGGTGTACAAAGTGTTCGCACACTTAATGAAAGTTTAAAATATATGTTTGTTATACACATGCTGAAAATTTCATCGAACTCGATTAACATACACACGAGCTGCAAGCGGTTAAAATTGCTGGAAATCGTAGTTTTACATGATTTTTTATCATTTTCTGCTTAAAATGAAAAAGTTATTCCATTTTAAAATGTTTATGAACAGTTTGTACACCCACTGTATGTCTTCTGTGTTCGTCGGTAATCGGATTAATCGCGTTTCAGAGAACTACTTGTCGAAAAAATGTACTACTTCGACGACAGCTCGAGTATATATTACTGTCCAACCGTTCGAGAACACGAAGCATTCGTTGATTATACAAAAAGTTTGCCACTGATCGTTGCACCGAGTGTCTTCGGTATGAACGAAAATGCTGACATTATCAAGGATCAGCAAGAAACGGGTACTCTGTTCTCTTCGCTGCTACTTACTCAGGTATTTTGCTAAAAGTTTGGAATCTTCTTCTCGCTGTATTTACTCGTCGTATTCGTCATGTTTTTTACTTGATTGTTACGGCATCTCAGGATCGCGTGGTATGTATACCTGTGTGTTTAAAGTTCAAAATGATTTCTCTGTACAAACAACGGTAGTAAGCACAAATCAATCGACGAATCCATTTTTTGTCGCGTTTTTAAAACGATTAATAGTTGATTTGTGCTTCTACTGTCGAATGTTTAACTTATTCAAAATGTTGTTACACCCATGCCGGACATGTAAATAGGATCTTTGGGAATCTCAAAAGGTTAGACCTAAATCTATTATAAATATTTGTACGTGTATTTCGCATAGTACATTATACATTATCATTATGCGATAACAGACGCGCGTGTAGATACGTACTCCTACAAGCGCGGAAACGCGAAGTCTCCTTCACATTTCTCAATAATGCAAAGATGGAATTTTTACGTTTACGAAGCGTAATTTGCATTATTCAGCAGCGTAATCTCCATTACTCGGAAGCATAAAGGCTGCAACAGCTACGTGCTGCCGAATAATAGAAATTACGTCTCCTAAACTTTTATCTAGAACTTTCAACTACTGAAAAACACCATATTTGGGAGCGAGTCTACCCCTTTAACGATTACAAGGAATTTGCATTTGTTGGTAACAGGAAACAGTGAAATCGGGTAGCGGGCAAACTGCAAATGACGAGATAGTACGTAGCATCGCGAGCGATATTTTGGACAGGCTACCTGCCGCTTTCAATCTCGCGCAGACGCTGGAAAAATATCCAACGTCTTACACGCAGAGCATGAACACGGTTCTGGTCCAGGAGATGGGCAGATTCAACAAGCTTCTTCGCTGCGTGAAAACTAGTTTGGAAAATATTCAAAGAGCCGTCAAAGGTTACAATCGATCACCTTCATTTTCGTTATTTAAATATTAATTCGATTAAAATTTATAGAATTATACATTTCTTAATTTCTAGAATATCATTATATATATATGTACATTCGACGAATACAATAATTACGACATCGGATACCGATATTCTACTGATAATAGGCATTTAACGATTCTATTCTATCCTCAGGCTTTATCACCATGTCTCTCGAACTCGAAGATATTTATGACGCGATACTAACCAGCAAGATACCTGAACTATGGAAACAATACTCTTATCCGTCGTTGAAACCGCTTGGCAGTTATGTGCAGGATTTATTGCGTCGCTTAGAGTTTCTACATGTAAGCAAATATGAAAAAGGAAAACGAAAACGGACCAATTCCTTCGATTTTATGATGAATATTGATTAATATTGAGCTCGTTCCAATATCATGTGCGGTAAATCCTTGATCTAAGAGAACGTAAACCGTTGGATCTATGAAAGTGAAGTTCCCTCCGCGAGGGGTCAAGAAGCTCGAGCTGCCTCGGTCGCTGAGCCACTATGTACTAATCCAATTACAAAACTTCTTTATCTTTTTATGTGACTTTCATCAACTTATTTATGGCTTTTTTCTGATTAAAATGACACTAAACACGATATAATTTGAACTGTATTTTCAATCGACGGTATATAGTGCGGCTTCAACCGCGCGGTTCGTGTTTACAAGCGTTATCTTTTCCATGTTCGACGCGATCGGCAAGGTCACAAAGAAGTAGTAACACCAGACAATCTAAAAGACTAGAGGATTCTCTTAGATCAAAGATTTACTGGACTTACTACTTTCTACTTCTACAATATACGCACTACATACTTATATACATGTTTAATATGAAATCGATCCACAGAAGTGGTACGAGGACGGACCGCCGAAGACTTACTGGATCTCCGGATTTTATTTCACCCAAGCATTTCTCACCGGGAGTCGACAAAATTACGCGAGAAAATACCAAATACCCATAGACCTTTTGTATTTTGATTTCGTTGTATTGAAAGCGACCCACTCCGACCAGATCCAGTCTCCTCCGGAAGACGGTGTGTACGTCTACGGATTGTTTTTAGACGGTGCGAGATTCAACATGGAGGAGATGGTCCTCGATGAAAGTTTGCCAAAAGTTCTTTACGAAAATGTTCCCCTTCTATGGTTGATTCCTGTGAAGAAAGATGACATTAAACAAGGAAGCGCCTATCTTTGTCCGGTGTACAAAACTAGCGAGCGACGCGGAATTTTGTCAACTACAGGACATTCGACCAATTTTGTGATCGCTATGACTTTACCTACCATAAAACCCTCGGAACACTGGGTCATGAGAGGTGTTGCGATGCTTTGCCAACTCTCCGAATGAAAACGTACACACAGTGGGTGTACAAAATGTTCGTACACTCTTTAAAATGGAATAATTTTTTTTAACTATACCAAACGATCTGATTTTTTTATGAATTAGAAGCATTGATTTATGAAATGAGATGCAAACAAGATTTCCCAAAAAAATTATTATTTACAAGGTTGCGTGCAAAACTAAAAAAAGTTTAATAAGAAAATGTAAAATTTATATTTTGTAATTGATGATAAAAAAATCAGGTCGTTTGACACAATTATAAAAAGGTTATTCTATTTCAAATGGTGTACAAACACTTTGTACACCCTCTGTATTATACTTATCTACACATACAATTAATAGTTTCTATTTTAGATTTATCAATTTTCTATATCGAAGAAAAAAGTATACGTACGAAACTAACTATGAAATTGTATGCAACTTGAAATAAAATTATATTTCGATTAGGATCGATCGAATGAGAAAATTGTTCATCAATCACTGATTTTGAATATCGATCATTGTTCGCTGATTAAAAATGTCGATTGAACTGAAACGACGGCATATGTCAGAATGATATTCATCTGGATTGTCATGATCGATATTGAAATTCCATTAAAAAAATAGCTGCGCACCCAGTTCATACACATAGTTTGAAAAAATCTTCGTGTGAAGCAGAATAGTTTTTTCGCCCCCTGTAAAACTTACTTTTTTGGGTTTAAGCAATATTCAGTTTGTCTAGACGAATTTTAAGAAAATGGAATAAAATACAACGTTATTTCCTGCAATTAGATCCCTTGCAGATCTAAACAGAATAAAAATCGTACTAAATTCTGTCGAATTTTATATTCCACCCTCTTATTTTGAAAATGTTTAGACGCCGTAAATGCATAAAGATCCGCGGTCTAGTAATCAATAACCGTCCAGTAAGCAATCTGACGGCAGATTGGCGCCGATTGACTTGAACGATTTTAATAATTCGCTCGCTAGATGGCGATACGATTTTGGAAACTTCAAACGATTCGCTGTACAATTTACGCCTTACAAACAAATAAATTATGAGCATACACTCGGTTCTCGTCGAGGAATAATAGAGAATCGACTTGAATTGTTCGTGGAAAGATATATGTAATCTATATTATCTACCAGAGTGGGTATCCTCTCTGCTGTACACAGCATATATACCTACACCTATACGTAAAAGCGCACACAGACATCAGAAATACATACTTACTTCAGTGATCAGTGACGACACGACACGATTCCGGCAGCAATAGCAATGTGTCGGACTGTGGGCCGTGGGAATCCATTTAAAGATGGCCGCGGATCGAACAACGTCACGTCTTTATAGGTGAAGAAAGCTGTGAAAAACCGTTGACTTTCGCTGTCGCGGGCAACGTTTTTGATTCACGGGTCAGGTTCGAGAAGAATGAACTAGTCCTACGAGAGAAATATGAATTGTCATCAAATATTAAGTGGAGCCTGTAATGCGGGAGATCGGTGTTACGCCGTCGGTTCCGTCGAAGGGATCTCTTTTACGGTAAGTCCTCTTACATTTCGAGACAATTACACTGTTCACGAAGTTATTTCTACTGTAAGCACAGCCTACCTCCTATCAATGAATTTAATTATTTGTACTATATTATTTATGTTATCGCCGTAACGATCGACTAATTAAAATACGATACATTTCTCAACGTTCTTAATTTTCAAAGATATATTTACGTCTGGTATTTTTTTTCATTATCGTCATTCCAGAGCGAGTAAATAGTTGCTCGTCACGTAGTTTCACTTCATCTTGATTATCAAGACGTTTATCATGCTTTCCTATCATTATCGTTATGGAACTTGCACAATGTCATGATTGTATTGTTTGGTGCAGGCGTACGCGGCTGGGTGCAATATCGTGATTCTGGCTAGTAACTTCGAACGGGTTCAGATAATTCCTGGAGCTGTACACAATTACATAAGAATCAGCTGCTTGGATTGCAGTACTGACACAGGAAAAATTGCAGCAGCCTATGAAAATCAAGTTTGCATTTTTGAGCCGACGCCGTTGATTCATAGCACCTGCTCTCACGTTTGTCTTAATTCCTTTATACTCGTACTTTATTCTTATATATTTTGTCGTTTAAACATTAATTTCATTGGTGTCTCTTGTGTTCAATCGATCTGCAGCAATTGGAATATCGATGGGTGCAAACTGGAAGTCTACAAACGGAATCAAACATCGGTTCTCTGTCGTGGAATTTAGAAGGGACGAGGCTACTAACCGGAGGAGAACTTCTACAATTATGGCATCAAAATATAACCCCTTTTCAGGAAGAGCAATGTAAGCGTTTCTCGTTTATCTTGTGTAGCTTAGACGTAAGAATAATCAGCACTGTTCGTTATTACGCCTGTTCCGATCGAAGTAACAGCATCCTTGTCGTTAGTCAAAACAGTAACGTTGTGCGCAGCGGCAAAGGCGAATTTGTCGCAAACAGGAGATACCGTTGCGTCCAGACGAAAAGAAAATGCTCAGAACGTTCTTCCAGACCGTGAGTTTGTTTTCGATACGAGCACGAACAATGGAAAAGCTAATTTTCTGAATTTCAATTGCGAGATATATGGTATTATGCGTTTACCGATTACGATTTTTGCCAATATCTTAAGCTGCGTTTTGAATCGACCAAAAACTAAGCGATTCACTGCTTGCTAACTAAAGAAAATCGATTGGCTCTGCATACTTTGGACGTAGCATCTACTAAGCATACTTGCTTGATCCTCTGATATTTGTACGCTTCTACTCCATTATGTAATTTCATCTCATTTTGTTTCGTTCCATTTCATTTCATTTAATGAAAGCTGCAGTAACATTTGTTCCCCGAAGTTGATTTCTATTTTATATATTGCCACAAAAGGACATTCTCGTCAGTATTCAGAGTGAAAGAAGAACCCCACCCTGTGTAAATCTGTATTAGACTCTATTGGAAACGGTGAAAGACGTTCGATAAATTGTACGACCGTTTCCAGCTGGCGCGGTTACTTTTTCCATCGGCGGAGAAGCGGAAAGTCCTGCGCCCGGAGATTCGACCAATGGAAACGAACCAGGCGCTTGGAATTGCGTTTGGAAGTGTCGCACAGCCACGCCGGTGCATCTAATGAGTTTTAGTCCGGACGGAACGTTATTCGCGACCACAGGATTTAACGATAGATTAGTTAAAATTTGGTTCGAGAACAAACAATGTAAGATCCTTGTATGTCTACCAGATATATTATGTGCATGAGATACACCGTTTAAACGTGTTTAAATTGATTTAGTATTTTCAACGAGGAACGTGGATCATACAAACGTCTCGCAATCTACAGGCAGCGATAGTTACAGCTTCGTTTATGTTGCCCATCCACGTGCAGTCACACACCTATCTTGGCGCAAGACTAGCAAATACATGCCAAAGTATGTACAGTAGACCATAGCAGCAAAGAATATTTGCAAAGGGAAGTAACGATTATATAATTTTTTATTTTTTCCTGCAGGGGTTCCGTTTCCAACATGCTGGTCACATCCTGTAGAGATAATATTTGTCGAGTATGGGCTGAAACGATTCCACCGGAGGTCGAAGGTTTAGCTAATATGAGTCAGTTCGAAGGTTCCGACAGGCATGGCCATCATGGTAAACATCGGCATCACAATATGCACAAACACCGATTCATGCAACGGCTGAAACACATGAAGTACGTAAATGGTCGAATTCTTGTTTGACAATAACTCTAAATCGTGATAACAATTAAACATCTTGGTTTATTCACATTTATCGTATTCGGTGTAGAACATGTTTTCATATCCGTCGTCACGCGAAGCAACAACATCAAGCTGGTCACGTCATGGCTCCAACCTTACCGACTTTACCCTCGACGTATTCCGTGCACGACTTCCACAATAATTATCAAGGTTCTGGTCACTATCCAGGAATGCATTTCCACTTGGCAGCTAGCATCAACGCGGAAACTGGTAAGACAATGCTGGCACTGGCTTTCTTTTCGAGAAGGTATTTATCTTGCAAACAATCCATCTCATTTATCCTATCGTACCGCAGACATACCATTAGTACCAAGTTTGATTACTGGAGATCCAGAGAGAGAACCAAATTTTATTCTGCACTGGTTGAACAATAAGGAAATGCACTTTACGATGCAAGCTGAAAGTATTTTGCAAGAACTGACTCGTAAAGTGGTAGAAAAAGAGGAAGGACAGCATCAACAGGATATGGAGAACGCAGAGCATGAATTCGAAGAGGAAGGTCCCTTGAGTGAGTTTTTTCTTTTTTATTGTTTCGAATATAACTCTGGCTTGACTCGATTCGATTCCATCACTTTGTTTATCGTAGAAAAGGGAGTACGATTGCAACATCCACAAAAACCAGGGACCAATGTCCGATCGATGAGTCAAGAGGATCATAGCAGCGACGAACATCATACGACTCATACAGTATCCTCGCACCACAGTTTACCGCACAGCGTGCATTCGCATCAAAGTCTTAGGTACGCTATCGTCCCGTCGAAGAAATTATGGGAACGTGCACGCATGTAACTACAGTATTGTTTATTTTTCGTATCCAGTAATACCACGTCTATAAACTCGATCGCAACGGATATAACGTCTTCGATTAATCATGCTCCGGATTCTTTGGACACCACGATAGAGACGTTACTGCGGGATTGGCATCATAATCCGGATCTACTTTTCTCGATTCATCCTATCGATGGTAGTTTTTTGATTTGGCACATCGAATGGTTGGACGAATACCACCCAGGATCGTTTCGACAAGCGCAAATATCGTTCTCGACGCGAATACCTAACGCGTTTCCGCTCGGCGATGCTTCAACGATGAGTCACAATGTATCGATGTATTCTCACAACACCGGCGGTCCTCTATTAAATATCCGTGAAGTAGCAAAGTCGTCGACGAAGACGTCCACCGACGGTGAGCGATATCATTGGCGTTTTCAAAGATCGCCGTTTTCGAATTTGGAGATTTTGTTCAATTCACAAGATCGAATGTTATATCGGCGCAGGTGTTGAAATCGCTACACCGTTACCGAGTCTGATCGAACAAGACGAAGAACAGTCGACGCTAACGTCGAAAGCGGGTCAAGAACTGTTGAAAAATCTTGAGAATACCATCGACACGCGGGCTGGTCAAAATGCTTCGGGAAAAGAGAAAGAAGGACATCTGGAAACTCGTAAAACGAATCAAGAGACGGTCAACGATTTATTAACGCATCCTAGCCCAATCGTCTCCATGGTGTCGAAGCACTCGAACGGTACATTGAATTTGTGGCAACTAACGTTTGCCGATAGAACGAAATTTTCCCAGGTATTTACTGCAGCAGTTTTGGTTGCTCGATAAACCGTGCTGCAACATTTTCGATTGCACGTTTCGCTTGCTATAACATACTATGTACTCGATATATTATAATATACGTAAGAAAGCTATGAGCAACTTTGCTTCGACGACAGGTATTGAGCATTGGACATGCGTCGAGGGCATCGGGGCATCGGTTTCGAGTAAACGATATTACATGTCATCCGGTGTTACCGTTGTTGGTGACAACGTCGCATCACAATATGCCGGAATGTTCCGGGTCTCAATGCCGAGAGAACGACACAGGTGAAACCTCGAATAACAGGACGGGCTCCGGATTCAACAAAGCATCCCCAAAAGATGTGTCTCCCACTGTGAGAAGAAATTTTTACCGAACTAAAACAAACTGTAGAAAATTCCTGGCAAATATCTCGTACATATGTCATTGCATATTGGCTTCTATTTATTGCAGGGATTTTGTAGCGAGTTGATACTTTGGCGAGTGGACACGGTTGGACCTCTGTCGAAGAGCGGCGGAGTCTCGGAATTGGCGCGTATCAATTCTCCTGAGATTTCAGCGTTCAGCAACGTGGCTTGGATCCCGACGTTACTGCCGAGTACTACTTTGGGCAATCTGTCGAATTCTCCGAGCGCGTGTTTCGTTGCTAGCGACGGGGAAAGTTTGAGAGTTTATCAAGCCGTTATCGATGCTAGAACGCTTCTGGCGGAAGTGTCGAGCAGCGAAAGACGAAGCAGAATGATGGTAAACGAAAACGCTCGATCGCCGAGACGAATCCGAATGAGATCTTCCTTCGAACACTCTTGCACGCTGATCTATTGTTTTCCGTGCAACAGGATTCGATGTCGAGCCTCTCAACGGACATGTCATCCGACGATGGTGTTAGACAGTCTATTCACTGCAGGATAGAGTTAGTGTCGCAACAATCAACAGCGAGACCCGGTTGCGTGATCAAGTTGGATGCTATCGCCGACGCAACGCACGTGAGTACCATCGGAACTGACAAATTGATGGTTTACTGTTTAACGAAAATGTGTTTTCTCAATGTGGAACGCAGGACTGGCAAAACACACAGTTCCTACACGTATTTCAAGAACAGTTGATCACAGGGGATAGAAACGACGACAAACAGTCTGGTGTAAATACGTCTGCGAACGATTTAGGTTTGATGGAGTCTACCTTGGACGCCATGGTAGATTTACAGCAGTCGGCGATCTTCGAAGAACCGTTCTACATAGTAGTTTTAGAAAGAACGCAGAATGGTACAACGGTGCACATGTGGCGGTTGATTATAGCCTCTCAGCCGGAGACCACCGGTACTAGATTCAACAATGTGCACGCAAGCATGTAGAATGTAGAATCAGAGTTCTTCTCCGTCCATTAATGTTTACGTAGGTATCCCTTGATTCCACAGGGCTGTCAGGATCTATGATGTATGTTCCGGATTCTCATTTGGTGCAAGACGAAGAAGAGGAGGGAGGTACGCCTGGGCGATACAATTTCTCGGAGGGTAAACGATCTCGCAGACCGAGTCAAACGCGTCGCGACAGTCAAGGTGAATTCGATACATTTTTCCACAGACGACCACAAAATAGTCACGTTCGTATCACAACCACGAAAGCTTGTACTCAGGAATTACCGTTGCCGGACGGTGTCGAGGTTGGTAACAATGGCTGTAAACGGGATTCGTAACGTAGGCCAGATACTACATACCATGTTTCCTGATTGTCCTCGCAGGTGGTACACGCGGCTCCAGCAGCTGGCCATTTGAGCAGCTCTTCCATATACCCTGCTTGCTTCGCACCGTATATTATAGTGACAGCGTGCAGCGACAGCACGATACGTTTCTGGAAATGTAAAGTGACAAAGAATCCAGGGGACGAGAAGCTCTGTTACGAATGGTGCGAGTGGGAAATGCTGCGAAAGGATCAGGAATCGACGATCGACATTACCGGTATGTTATCGTGGGACAAGTGGTTAAAAGAGCTAAATGAAAGATCAATCTAGGCCGCAATTGCCCTCAAAAGTCCTATTTGTACGTTTACAAGGAGTAATTTGCATTATTTAGCAGCATGTAGCTGTCGTAGCTTTATAATGCTAATTACGCTGCTGGATAATACAAATTGTATATTGTAAACGTAAAAATAGGACCTTTGAGGGCGACCGCGGCCTAGATTGATGTTTTATTTAGCGCTTTTGACTACTGGAATGGTGGAAAGAGCATGGGCTGGGTTGCGGTAGAATAGCGACGGTTTAGACAACTTTATGTGAACTTCGTTTCAGGACAACCATTGAATATAAGCGCCGCGTACAGCGGACGGATCGCGTGCGCGTACAAGTACGGCAAATCGTTTACGCGACCGACAAAAAGCGATCCCGACTCACGTTACGTGAACCTGTGCGTGGCTATTTATGAGTGCGAGAGCACCGGTGGCAGCGAGTGGATCCTAGAGGACACAATACACTTGAAGAACATACATTTGCCGAGAATTGCCGTGGACCAGCATTTGGATCTCAGTTACCTTTACGACAGTAGATTTTTACAAAAGAAACAGAGGCTCACCCAAGTGTTGCAAACGCTCAGCCACGAAGATGTACGATCGCCGAGGAACGGCGATAATGGCGAAACCACGAAATCGAATGCAGGTAAATCCACTTTCCATTGGTAATAGCATTTGTAGATTCAAAATACAGTGAACGCTCATTATTAGTCCGGAGTCGAGGGCGCGATCCCTGTTCAGTGTCACGATAGAAGGAATCATCAGGGCCACGATAGAAGTCCATGAAAAACACGCCTGTTAGACTAATAATGAGCGATTACTGTAAATAGAAACCGTACTAAATTCTGTCGAATTTAATACTCCAGCATTTTTGTAAACATTTCTATAAGCTGTAAATGCACAAAGATTCGCAGTCTGATAATAATAAATCACAATTTGTACGAGAAATCCGTGATCGCTGATTCGGTTGTGCTCCTCTCTGTACGTTCTATGCAATCCATACAAATCTACACGTTTAAGCGCGCTATCACAGTAGAACGAAAAAAGAAAACCAGTAGATCAGCAAGTTAATAACAACCGTTTTGTTACGATTCTGAAAGGTCTGCTGGCTGTTCCTTCGTTCAGTACGCTTCAGTCTCTGCGAAAGTCGATCATAGAGAACGGCAACACCTGCCCGCTCACGCAGAAGCATCTGGTACAGTTGGACTGGGTATCGAAGGAAGATGGTTCGCACATCTTGACGGTTGCTGTGGGATCGAAGATTATGTTGTTTACACCGGTCTGCTCGGATCTCGCGCAAGCCAACATGAAAGCGATGAAAGAGTCGCAGAGCAACAACCGACCGATATTGAGGAAGGCGTCGTCGTTGGCGCAACCGCAATTCGTCGACGAGATCCGGTGGATGAAACTACGAAAAATCGAGCTGACCACGGCTGACGGGCTTCCGCCGTTGCCTATGCAAATATCTTGGGTGAGGGATGGGATTTTGGTTGTCGGCATGGATTCTGAGATGCACGTGTACTCGCAATGGAAACCGAATCCGAAGAACGAGTGTTTCCACTCGAATCTGCAGCACCAAGAATCGGACGAGTTTCAAGCGAGCCGAAATCTACGGGACGAAGATCTGCGGACGCTGGCGCACGAAACGTCGCAGAGGCGACTGGCGAACGTGTCGTCGATGCCGCATCTTTCTCGAGTCAGCAGCATTAACTTGACGATGCTGGACGCGAAGAAGAAACGAGGAATACAAAGCGAGAATTTGAACTTCGATTATATGCCGGACTACGGTCTGTTCGAGGCATCGCGAATCGCTTGTCCGGTGCTGCCGCAGTATCATCCGAAACAGTTGATGGAATTGCTGAATTCCGGAAAGATCCGATGGGTGAAAGCCATATTGGCGCATCTGGTCAGGTGCATAGGAAGTTCATGCCCGTTGAGAACGGACGACGACAGTGTGAGGCAGCGAGGTGGAGGCGGTGGCGGTGGTGGTGGCGGTGGTGGCGGCGGCGTCGGTGGTGGAGGTGGTGGAGGTGGTGGATGGTCCCGATCAAGGACAATGTCGGTCAGTTACGTGGGCACCACGTCTCCTTTGGAATCGAGAGGTTCGACCACACAGATTCCGGAAGAGCTGATGTTGGATTATGCGGAGATAACTTCGATATCGCCTCTGCCTCTCTGGACGTTGTTGATCGCAGATAAAGAGACCAACCTGATGCATTCGCACAAGAATGAGGATAAGCAAGACAATTACAACGAACTGTTCGACAACAACCTGGACGAAGACGAGTCGTTGGACGACATGCTGGAGGAAGATTTCGACTGCACGCGCCAGAAGGACAGGCGTTCCTCGGTCCCGGAACGCCAAGGAATATCTCACTTCGGGCCGAGACAAGGTAGATTGCTCTCGCGGTTGTTGACGCACACACATTTGCCTGGCCTCTCGAGTCTCGATCAGATGCACCTGCTCGCTCTGGCTGACACCGTGTCGACTTGCAACGTCGATTTTGCGGAACGATTCGCGATAGACGCCGCAAAGAATGCGATCGCGAAGGAAAACTTGACCGGCGTTCCCGACGGAACGACTGTCTCGATGGACTCGTTGGACGATTGCGGCCTCAGATTCTTATTGGCAATGAAGCATTACAACTATTTGATCCGTTGCCTTCCGCTCGTTCAAAGAGCGCAATTCCAAAAACAAGGAATATCCTCGAACAACCTCGTTTGGGCATTCCACTCCGAATCCGAGGAGGAACTACTTGGCTTGATACCTTCTTACGCGAAAAGCCAGCCAAAGTGGAGCGTGTTGAAGGAGCTCGGCGTAGGTTGGTGGATCAGGAGCAACACCGTGTTGAAACGGTGCGTCGACAAAATCGCGAAGGCGGCTTTCCAAGAGAAACAAGAACCCCTCGATGCAGCGCTTTATTATCTCGCTATGAAAAAGAAGAGTCTGGTCTGGGGACTTTTCCGAAATAAGAGGGACGAGAGGATGACCGCCTTTTTCTCGAACAATTTCACGGAGGATCGTTGGAGGAAGGCAGCCTTGAAGAACGCTTTCGCTTTGCTCGGTAAACAGAGATTCGAACATGCCGCAGCCTTTTTTCTTTTAGCGAGCGCGCTCAAGGACGCTATCGACGTTTGTTTGCACAAATTGAACGATATTCAGCTGGCCATGGTCATCGCACGGCTGTACGAGGACGACACCACTTCTCCAAATCTGAGAAGATTGCTCTACGAAGAGATTTTAGGTTGCGACAAGGAAGGACAAAACCAAGATATGAACAAGGCTCATCCGGATCCGTTCCTGCGTAGCATGGCGCTGTGGATCCTCAAGGATTACACAGGATCGTTGAACACGTTGCTCTTGACGAACGTCGGAACCTTGCATCCGCAGTACAACGACGAATCCGATAAACCCGAAGGCGCAACAGGTACGACGAAAACATTACACGATATCACAGTTTTTATATCTTGTTACTCCAGCTGAACTTTCGCCGATCGTTTCAGCGAATCCAAATGTTTTCAACTTTTACGTCTACCTTCGAACGCACCCGTTGCTGATCAGACAATACATCGCGTCCACCGCGCAAGACAAGAAGAAAGGACATTCGGTGGTGATATCTGGATTTAGTTACGGCGCGGATACCAAAACCCAGCCTGACAAGCAACTAACCTTGGAAGACAGTATCACCCCGTTGGAAAGGCAACTGTACTTCACTACTGCCCACGCACACTTCAAAGCAGGTTGTCCCGCGCTTGCTCTCGAGGTCCTGTCCAAGTTACCCAGCAAAGTAATGGACACCAATTGCGAGGATTCACCTAGTAAGTAGAGTGTTGCGTCGTTACACGACTCTTCTTCTGTAGCGTTGTTCTTCTTCTTCTCGTTTACTTTGTCTCGAAGGTTTACTGAACAGCCCGATCAAGACCCGAAAGCAGGATTCTCAAATAGATACGGGTATCATTAGCTGGGACCACCAACCGCAGAAGACCAACGAGAGCGCAGGTACATACTTATTTGTTCAGACGGATGATCGATCGAACGCTAAAGCAATTCAATCTTAGGTCTGTTCGACTGGTCCGAACCCGCGAGCCGCAAAATCCAAGACGAATTGGTGTTGAATTGGGAAGACGACGCCAACGAAACCAATGATCCTGACAGTCCCCCTATGAGCATGAAACTAGACGGAAAGGAGACCGACGACAGCAAACTAGCGGATAAAGAGGGTGAGTGTGAGCGAGTTTTTATCAATTTACAGTAAAGACCTAAATACTGTCCAGGGTCGAGATTCCAAACCGCAAATGATCAATTTTGGGTCGTTATTCACAGAGAAAAATGGAAAAACGTCGGGTCAGTTGGATATTATGGCACAGCAATTGAAATTTGTCGCCTGTCTGAAAATTCTAATGGAAGAATTGTCAACGTTGGCAACGGGTTTCGAAGTGGACGGAGGCCAACTTCGATATCAACTGTACGTCTGGCTCGAACGAGAAGTTGACGCCCTCAGACAGCTTTGCAGTTACAGTATCAACTCGGACGGAGACCCGTACAATGTCTCGGAATGTAAGTACTATTCTAGTACGATTTCTATCTTCAAGTACAATACTGCATACGATACGTCGTAAACGTTGTACGGTTCGAAGTTGATCGTAGCAATTGTATCTGTTGCTCGTAGACGAGGGAGGAAGTATGGTAGATGACATACAATCGCACAGCAGGCCTGGTGAACAGCCGACGTTACACGAGATACTGGTTGCCGACAAGTTAGACTTCGAGGCTAAAGTGCAGAGAGCCGTGCGAAGAAAGAAATGGTTGAAAGGTGTATATCTTATGCTTGATATATGCGTATACGTACGCAGTGGAGTTCTTTACATAAAATATTGCTTGGACGTCTGTTTCAGCCAACGAGACTCTTCTGCGGACGTTACTTTCCTATTGTTCGTTGCATGGAGCATCTGGTGGTGGTTTGGCGTCGGTAAGAATGGAACTCGTCCTTTTACTGCAAGAGCTACAACAAGAAAAGACGCAACAACAACTGCTTAGTCCTCTACCGTTCCCCACCACGCTGCCTCTGCTGAGCGCCAGCGTGGCTTGCAACAAAACCGTCGTAGCAGATCCAGTCAGACATTTGCAGGTATGCAAAAATATTTAAAAATGTTTTACAGATAATATGATTAATACTATTTTCTTTCTTTTAGTCGCTCGCGCACGACATGTTACAAACGCTAGTGGAATTACGGAAACCACCGATGCCGACGAGAAATACGCACTACAGCGAAGTATTTATAATGAGGGATTTAGCGGTTGCTCTGAGCGCTTGTATCTATCAGTCGCTCTGCGATTCCGATACGTTCGTCATGAAACATCATCAACCGGATAGGTAAGTTTCGCGAGATTACCGTTAATTCGAAATTGACCGGCGTCGTATAGTTTTCCAGCTGTCGCCGAAGTCGAAGCGTTCTCCGGCGGACACTTGGTTGCCTCGAATCGACAGCATCGACGATACTCGACGGACGATGGCGTGTGCATCAACACGACACCCTCCAAGTGGCCTGGCGTGACAAACTTGCGGTCCCTACTAGTCCGCGAGAAAGATGAGGACACGCCGAAATTGAACATTCTTCTCTGCGAAGCTTTCGTGGCAACCTACATGAGCTTGTTCGTTTATGCTCTATGGAGTTGCGACAGCCATATTCTCTTCAGGCTCGTGGGACAATGTTTCGACAATAGTACTTGGTCTTGTCTCTTCGGAGGCGGTGTCAAAAAATTACTGCGAGTCGCGAGCACTACGAGTCAGGTAAAAATATTATGTAGAGTAAAGGTTCCAGTTACCAGATATCCAGTGGCGACTTTTGATTTATATACGAAAGAGAAACATTAATTTTATTTTAAAAAATAAAATAATACTAGGTACTTCATGATAACCGGGTGATGCACTGTAACTGGTACCTTTACTCTATGCACAATTAGTGTTCCTGATTTCTCAACATTTTTCATTTCTCGAAAATTGAGAAAGAAGACTATATTTCTCGAGAATTCTCTAAAATTTTCAATATAATAAAAAGAACTTGTAGATAAGCTTGTACGTATGCGATTGGTTAGCAGTATGTAATTTGAGTTAACTAAAAATTCATTTCCGAAAATATGTTATAAAATAAATGGGATTCGTAAGAATTTTCCTAGACTTAAATTTCACGAGAAATGAGAAATAACCAATTATAAAGTTTCTCGAGAAGGAACACTATGCACAACGTATACTAAGCTTTTGTACGGAAATTTAATATTTTGTATGTTTCTGAAATTGTTCAGGCTTGTGGAACGGCAACGGGAACAGGAGCGGTGGAAAAATCCGGCGATGGTACTTCCAGCGAAGCACAAACCACCGCGGGAGCTATGTGGAATACCATGACGTCGTTGACGAAGCAGCGAGTAAAGCTAAATATGAAACTATTGGGTCAGTTCACCGGTCAACAACCAAACATGAAAGAGGACAAGCCCACTTACAGAGAACAGTTTGTACCGCCCCAAATGAGCATGGTTTCATACTTTTTAATGAAGGTAAATTATTATTGTAACTCATTTGAAAGACTGTACTTTTGACTGACTTGATTCTTCGTTGTTTCTGCTTCGTTGTGCTTCCACGGAGTTAGCCACACATAGATAGCGAATACGCGGACGAAATCGATTACGATTCGTCCGACTCGGCCGTGTCGGACTTAGATTCGTCCGAAGACGAAGAAGACGTGTTTGACACCAATTCGAAGCCAAAGATCAAACCAAAGGACAATACGGAACATTCGAATCCGAACTCGCATAGTTGGTGCGTTATGCGATTAGCTATAGTGAAGATACTGCAGAGGCAACTTCAGGACTTCTTGAACGTCGCTGGCATAGAGATGCAAGGTACGTCCAGTTAGAAGATTCCGAAAGTTCTCCGTTCGATGTCGAATAAAAACAACGACGTTTTCTTTAGAATTACCCGTTAGCAGCCCGTTGACGCACGGAACGCTGGCGGTGGTAGCCCAGTGGCAGGAAACGTTGCGCGAAGAATTAGACAACAAGGGACCACCACCGATAAATTACATTCCTGGGTGTGCACCCGACCCAACGCCTACGCCAGGAAAACCGGCGATACACAAGTATCGATCGTTACTAGAGAGAGGCAATACACCGTTCAAGTAAGATGAGGATTCGATCGATTTCAAGTATACGAATCAAATCAATCGACCAACCAACTTGTTCTTTCTGTTATGTTCAGCACGCGGTTGGCATCGGCAGCTCCGGCCAATCGACTCTGGTGTTTCTTGATCAGGCAAGAACTGGTACAGGATATATTCATACGAGCCGTGTTCGGGAAACGAAGATCGCTGTCTTCGATACTGGAGAGCAATCACAGCGCGATCGATCATCTGAATCGTGGAACTACGACGGAAGACAAGGGTAGCGACAGCGGAACTACGAGCTTACCTGAGCCTGTCCGTATCATACACAAGGAACAGGACAGCATCAGCGCTTTTTGTCTGAACCAGGTGACTTATTCTCCACGTATAAAGCATGTTTCTTCGGTGTTTGACGATCGAATTGCATCCACGGTATTCCGTTTCAGGTGAATCCAGGTCTAATGGCATTGGCTACGCCGCGCGAAGTTCAAGAGATGAATATATCGTTGTTGCTCGAGCTGCCGTCTTGGTTGGAAGACGAATGCGAATTTGATCTGATCAATTTGAATAAACAGCCGGAGCCGGAAGCGGTGCAACCAACCAGTTTCTTGGTTATTCAGGTAAACATCGAACACCTGATTTTGCAACATACCCTTAACATATTACAGTTAGAAGAGGCAAAATAAATCTTGTTAATTTTTCCGGATAGACTGCAGCGGATCGACCTATGCTCGCTCAGAGTCCACAGACCAACAGTCCCCAACCCCAGTCCGGCATCGCTAGTCAGAGCGGAAGAGGAGCCAGCGTGGTAAGCTATCCTCTAGATTTCTCACCCCTATCGATCATGCAACTCGCGATTGCAATTCAAATACATATCGAGCACTCTTCGATCATCGTATGTTTGTCGATTGAAATCTCACGTAGCGTATCGGATCGGACCGTACCGTGTCGTGTCGTAACGTGTCATGTCGTGCGTGTCGTGTCCTTGCTCCGGCCTAACCCAGATGATTTTGATAGTCTTCACCTGTCCGATGTTCTCTACTCCGTATGTACATAGTCATGTATTTTCGAATACTCCTTCTCTCTCGCGCGACGTTACGTACCTCAGGAATGTTTGGATTAAAAGAATAACTCGTGTACGGAGAGCTAAAAGAAAGTTTCGACGCGAAAATTTACAAACGACCAAGTACCGCTATTATGAAAGATCTACGAGAATTCGTATGTTTTCGAAAGCAAAGGAACCTTTGAAAACCTGCGAAAAGTACCGAACAACGTGTTTCGCGATGTCTTTCGTTTCTGTCTCTCTTCGAGCAGGATGTTCAAAGAAACCGACCGACTCACAGTGGTTTGCTTTCCCTCGAAAACGACAAAATTTACTAAACATATTTCAAATATTTCTATCGTAGACTTAGTATTCGGTTATCGTATAATCTCTGTAGTTGGAATCGATGGATATTCAGAAGCAAAGAACAAGCTACCTATCGTGCATTTATTTCTGCGGAAAGATTAACATAAAATATTGAACGTTGGCATGCTATGCTCGTGAATCGTTGAACCACAACGAAGCATCCGACTTCGTGCGCTTCGAAAGAATCGTCTTACAGTGGGTTTCTCCGCGCGTTTGCACCACTGTGCGTCGTTGCATGGCATTTCAGAAAAGAAGTTCGCATTACATAGACCACATTTTAAAACGCGTGGCTGAAACACGGCTACTTCGAGGCTTGTTTCTTGAGAAGGATGATAGAATGCGCGCGGGCACGCTTATGCTGGAGCTGCGATGGAAACTACGAGAAACTTCTAGTCGCGAAGAGAAGAAGAATCATTATCGCCTAACAGTTTCGCAGAATAGTTCCTTATATCGAAAAGTATCTACATAGTACATTTAAACGTTTATTCTATATGTTAATACTAAACGATATCAATATGGAGAGCTTCATTGATCATTTCATCTCTTCAATTGATAGTTTGCTTGTTAATTTGTCTACATCCATCGTCGAAATGGTAACGTATCAACAATTAGAACGACGGTAACAGCGAACAAAAAGCATCAATTGATTCTGAAACGCTTGTATCGTTGATCATCTGGTACGCGTAGCTCTGGTCGCTGCTTCGACTTGAACACTTCCATTATAAAAGAATAGAATGTATTTTTGCACTGCACTCTCATCGTCGCTCTAATCGCTTGTCGCAGCTTCAACATAAACGTACCCTGAAAGGTACGACGCGTGTGTTGCGTATTCATTGATTACCATACATTCTAATTGATCGAGAAGTCCAAGATCCGAAAAAGAGAGCGAGAGAATGAGCAAGTAAAAGAGTGAGAGAGTGAGAGAAGTGAAGATCGCGGGAAGGAAGCCTCGACAGCTGTAATTGGTTTCGACAATGCCAATATAAATTAGTCATTGAGTAGCCGTCGCACTGGGTCACGTCAGAGTAGCACAACTGGTGACAGACAACATGTTCCTTGTTCAATGCTTGCCTAACGTGTAACTTGGTTCGCGTCTGACCGACGTCACTGACCTGGTGGCTCGTTCGCTCGCTCAGATGAAGGGGATGCCCGCTTTTCCTGGCTCCCACGACCTGCGTTTCTGTCAGTTTGTTGCCGATAGAAGCAAACACTTGTTGCAGCCGGTGAGACTAACTTCTAACAGAACTGTAGCCTGCATAATGATATTATTCTATAATAGTATTTTAGTGCCAGTTTCGCATTCGGTACTTTCTTTCATTTTGTCCGGTTTCGTTTTTTAATCACTCGTCGCCGTCATCATCCTCATCATGGTTATCATTATCATAATCATTATCGTTGTTGCCACGGTGATCGCCATTACCACCAACGTTCTCTCATTCATTTGATCGTTTCTGCATTACCTATTTATTCGTTCGTTCGTTCATTCGCCCCTTGTTCTATTTATTTATTTGCCAACGATTCACGGTTTGCTCTAGTTCTTAATATCACACGGGTACTTGTTGACCCAGTGTTGCTTCTCGCATCATAGAACCGTGTGAGAATCCTGTTGCGATCAAACTGGCTAATCTTTATACAGCTATGGACAAAATTATAAGACACCCTGAAAATTTTTGATTCAGGTACTTAGCCCTCGTACATTCCTCGGGGTGAAAATTCACCCTTTCAATATTTTCACACACTGTAAAATTATTCATCCTTTCATGACTACGTCATGAGATGTATTTCTTTAAAATGTGACGCTGTAAATGAAACATAATGTGTTGATCTAATGTGTAAAATAAAAATGGGTGAATTGTTATCCTGGTTTCTTTTATGCAGCTATTTTTCAGGAGCGTATGAGGGTTAATAATATAGTACTGTAATTACTAATATAATATAGTAATAATATAGTACCTAAACCAATAATTTTCAGAGTGTCTGATAATTTTGTCTATAGCTGTATTGCTTTTCATGATAGTTGGTACAATAGCTGTTTAAATATTGACAGAACACAAGGAAAACTTATACATACAAGCCTGTAATGCGTTTAATCGCCGCTGTTTTTTAATACAGACCCGAAACGAGTGCTGTGATAACACAGTATACAGACATAATCAGTCCGATCAGCTGATCCGAGTTCAAATTATTTCTAATCGGACTGAGACGCCGTTTCCAAATTGACCATGGTCCGACCTGTACTACTACATTTTTCTTGAACATCAAGGGTGGACGGGTGCCTGACAATTTCTAGAGAGACACTTGTTTGCAGTTTGTACCATTCTAATTGCCAATCGAACACTTTACAAGCCTGTACTCTAAAACCTAGTATCCTTGACACATTTCAAGCTCGACTAAACGCTCACGAATGTTACGAACGAGCGAGTGTTCTGTCTTACAAGAAGCAATAGCGACAAGTAATGATCACAGCATTTATATCGCATCGTATCGTGTAAAGGAACGTGATCGTTCTCTGCAGTTGATCGCTATTCTAGATTCCGTTGTAGCTACTAGTATTGTTTTCATTCATCGTCATTCATTATCGATAGTATTCGAACCGTAAACTCACACTATTACGTTCCACCGATTGAAACAATTCCAGAAAAGAAAATGGAACATGCAATCAAAATTTTGGATTCGTTCTTAATCCGGTGTATTTTCATTTTCTTACACATACGTGCGTACATACATTCGTACATGCATACATACATACATGCATACATATAGAGAGAGAGACACACAAAAACCATACAGATTAAAGAGATGGAAATTTCGCGCGTTTTCGTGTACGATCAATTTCCCATTCTTCTATTGGACGTGACGATTCGTTGAATGCGATCGCGAACGCTCTGTAAATTGTTTGAAAACTGAAAGAACTTTATTTATTAATCGATGACACTAAGAAATTGTAAAATTTTCGTCTCGTAACGTTGCATGCGTAAACAAAGCTCCCTTCGTATATAGAAATTCCGAGCATCTTGTTCGTTCTGAATGTCGTCTGTAGTATTTAGGCGCTATTATGCTTTCCATCCAGCCGCGTTACAAGCAAACTACACACTCCAACAAAATTCAACTCTTAGTAATTGCTGAACAAATTTGCTGTTGTACAGTGCTATCAAACAGTTCCGAATCTTGGAACACCGCGAGGTCTACTAGATTTTCATTCATTTCGAATCGATTCGACTGTATTTGACGCGATTATTCACCTCTGTAGAAGATGTAACGTGGCAACACCGCATATGGGCGAAGCATCAGTCCGATCAGCTGATCCAACTTCAGATCGGACTGAGACAGTGTCGTTAATCCTCATACGTTCCTTAAAAATAGTTGCTTAAAAGAGACTAGGATAACAATTCACCCAATTTTTATTTTACACGTTAAATCAACACATTATGTTTCATTTATAGCGTCACATTTTTTAAAAAATGCATCTCACGACGTAGAAATAAAAGGATGAATAATTTTACAGTATGGGAAAATATTGAATGGGTGAATTTTCACCATGAGGAACGTATGAGGGTGAAACTGACAATGTTCCTGCCTGCATTAGAGACGGACGCAAACGGAAGCAAATACAAGCAGCGATCTCTTCTAGTAGACCTTGAGGGATCGCGATGCGATCAGCTTTTGCCTCGATCGTTGAAATGGACTGGACAACGTCTCCGTGAACGTGAATACGAATAGACCTAATTAAACGTTCGGAAAATACAGTAAAGTCGCGATCTAGCTCCTATAGTCTGTTTCGATCAGGGACAGAGATCGTGTAGGAAAACTATCTTTTTATGACTGCGTCGTCCGCGCCGAAAGTACAAAGGATCCCAAACGTAGAAAAGCAGTTCGAACAGTGGAAGTGATAAGCGGAGGGACCGTGATCGTGAAGATCCTCAGAGAGCTAGATCGCAACTTCACTGTACACGTGTGAACTTGCAATAACACGATGTGCAATTTCATCAAATCGCTCGAAAAGACCGCGTGTGTTCATGTACACGTTCACGGAGTGACTATGTAGTCCTAGCTTGATGAAATTCTAGTCTCTCGATGAAACTTCGAGAAAGCAGAGAACAAATTTCCCCACCTAGCATGACGGAAACCGAAACATACAGCCCAACTAATTGCGCGACTGTTTCACACTAGGTATGAGTCAATACTGTACCCTAATTGTGCGTATGCGACAAGCATACATTTCTCCTACATTTACCCTTTTCTTTTCTCTCATGTTTTTTCTCTCTGATTGCATTTTAATATACGCGTGTAGTTCGTATGTTTACGTTCGATATTTTCCTTGATTCGATGTTGATTTTTCCCCTTGATCTCCCCCCTGATTTTCCCTCGATCCCCCTTGATTTCTCATGAGAATTTTCTCTGAATATACTTGAAACTATCAATTGCGA
Source organism: Lasioglossum villosulum (assembly GCA_963971365.1). NCBI lineage: Eukaryota > Metazoa > Arthropoda > Insecta > Hymenoptera > Halictidae > Lasioglossum > Lasioglossum villosulum. Next base: position 6,517,209 of record OZ020497.1, on the reverse strand, counting down.
AACATGGAAATGACCGAGGACCGTGCAGCCACGACTTAATGCTGACTTTGTTTTGTTCGCACAGATCTTGAAGCATAGAATCGACGGCATTAGGAGAATCTCGTCGCACCCACTGTTGCCGTTGTGTAAGCATACCGTTTGTTAAGTTAGCCTCTATCGCAATCAGTCTTGCAAAACAATTGCATCGTTTCCTCGTTGAGGAATCATGAAACATCCGTCGAAATGAAACTGATCAAATTTTACCGGCGGCTTTGTCGTCGATCCGCAAACAGACCTGACTGGTTCGCAAGACGGATCGGTCTCGCTTTGGGAATGGGGACATCAGACTGCTGTGGCCACTCCAAGACAAGCGGGAACCTTTGCGAAAGTGACGCGCGTGCGATTCTCCCAGCACGGGAATAAGTTTGGTGTCGCCGATTCCGACGGACATCTCAGCCTCTTTCAAGTCGCCTGCAGAGAAGGAACTTCTCGTCCCTTTTTCGTAAGAGTTTTCCACGTTTGCGCATTACCCATCGCATACGTAGACAATACAGTATACGGATTAGGTCATCCCATAAGTCATAAGTAGGCCGCGGATTTTTATCCAAAATAAAAATTGTCTGCATTGATTGCAAGAAATAGAGACTAAATTGAAGAATATCCTGCTAAACGAGCGACGACTTAGAACGAATTCTTATACAGGCAGCTGGTTCTACAACATAAAAATATACATGAAATTCAATAAGAAACATTAACACTAAGTGTACCACCACCAGTGAAACTTTCGTGGTAAATGATTAAATACATACATCTTGTAACGTGATGACCTCAAATAACTTGTAAGTTATTTGTATAAAAAAGAATATTAAACATTCAATTTAAAAAACTGAAGATGACCCTGATATCTCGATAAAAATGTAAAGTGATAAGAAACAGATTAGAGCACTGTATAGCTATACCCCAGAAAACCATGCAACTTTTGTTCGAAACGCTTTTTGGTACAAGTAACTTACAAGTTATTTGAGATCGTCACGTTACGAGACTCGCTCTGTATATTTAATAGCACATATATTATATGAACCGTGCAAAATTCAAATAAATTTACTCTTGTTATTTTATTATACTTTTAGAGCTCGGTAGGTTTAGTGCTAAGAAGCAACTTATCGGATGATCTACTATACGTACCTATAATGTGTATATTTCTGATGCAATGCAATGCAATATGCAGCAGCTGTCGACGACTGTGAATCACATATCGAATTTACATTTCCAGAACTATCAGTGCCATAGCAAAGTAACGGCCGATTTTGTCTTCCTCGGCGCGTGCAGTTTAATAGCGACTGCCGGCCATGGTTCCGAAGGACGTAACGTTGCACTTTGGGACACTCTACTTCCGCAAAATAAATCTTTGATTCAAGGCACGTTGTTAGATCGTGTTATCATTTCCTATTGTACGTTTCAGTCGTTTTTCACGCGTACAATCGAACCTTGGGCTTCACTTTCGCAGGGTTTACGTGTCACGACCAAGGTGCCAGTTCGTTGATACTCGCTCCTCAGCATCAGCTACTGATCAGTGGCGGGAAAAAGGGTGACATTACTATTTTTGACGTTCGACAGCGGCAACAACGTCACCGTTTCCAAGCTCACGAGTCGGCAATCAAGTGTTTAGCTCTTGATCCGCACGAAGAATTTTTTGTGAGCGGAGCAGGAGATGGTGACATCAAGGTACAAGTATCTTATAAGTAGACTGCGGATCTTTATGCAAAACAATAGTATTCTCCATTGTATATTTTATAACAAGTTCAAGACTGTAGAATATATTTCCACAAAAAGAAGGTAGCATTATGAAGAATACAGTATAGAACGAAACACGGAAGTTCGATTAATTGTCGAGCGTAAATGGCACGAAACGTGTTAAAAACAACATTACGATATTCTTAAATTTTTCGGATCTTTTACTGTTTTCGATTTCAGCCATTTTCGTCATAAATGCGTAAAGATCCGTAGTGTACTTCTAAGTATAGCGGTCGAATAACTTTATTATTCTCGGCTTACATGCACTCTTGTTTCGCTTCTCGTTTAGATATGGGGTTTGACCGTCCACTCTCTGCTGTATTCTTTCCCCGGAGAACATCCTCGGTCTAGCTTTTTCAAAAACATTGGACAAGTAAGTGAATAGACAGGTCGGCAGATTTCGCAAAATAGTAACGTCAAGAACGTTTTTCAGGGCGTGACGCAGCTGCACGTTGATTCCGCAGGACGTTTGTTTTCCTGTGGTGCCGATGGCTCTATGAAAGTTCGCCAGTTGCCGGAACGAGATTGTGTTGTGCACACTTTATATTAGAATAATGGAAACATGCTAATTAATCCCTTCTAAACGAAACGATTTCAATGAAAATATTTAAATATTAAACATTATACATAAATGTGTATATTCCTCGTAAATACTTCTTGCACGATGTTCTACGACAAATCAGTTTCCCCTTTGTCGAATCACGAATAGTGAACCACCCATGTATTTCACTTTTCTTTTCTCTCGGTGAAATTTTGCGTTCGGTCGAGTTCATCGAGAGTGTAATATTCTTTTCAACGGATTCGTATAATTTGCTACCAATATTGTTCGTTTCTGTTTACTTCCCGAACGTTTTGTGATGCCTTTAAATACTGCATATACCTTATTATAATCATCATTTGTCACCCTTGAACGTAGTATGTATTATATGTATACGGAAATATTTCTATATTTCGAGTGCGTGTAAAGTTTCAGAAAGTACTCCAAAGTTAGCCTGAAATTGTTAATAGCGCGTGTTAAATAAATATTGAGACTTGTATTTAGTATTGTGAAGTTACCGTTTCGTTACAAACAGCAATTTATTGTATTTACGCGTGGTAGTATTATTATGATATTATTGTAACGGGATACATTTTTAAAAAGAGCTTTTACCATGTAAAGAAACATTTACCGCAGATACGCTGAATTATATAGTATTCGATGAATATGTACATTGACGATGGCAATGAAACCGCAAATGAATACAGTTGTTTTTATGTTATTTCGCACCCAGTTATCCTTATCAGTTTTACGTTGATTAAAACGGAGGTATTTAGAAATAAAAAGAAAAGGAGAAAGAGAGGGATACGTTATCGTTGCGTAATGTATTAGGGATGAAATCAGAAAGACAGACGTATTTTATTAATACATTTCATTATCGAATCTGAATGTACATATGTACTCGCCAGTGATAGGCTAAATGCGCGTGGAATATGTAGTATACGTACTTACATAGGTTCGTAAACGATTCAAGGTCGGCAGCGCTCTAAGAAGCGTGGATAAAGGCACACCTCGCGTATATGGTACCGGTTTAGGAGCCAACAAAGAAATCTTTCTAGTCCTAAACCGTATCCACCGTGAGGACAAGTTCCATACTTCCGCTGAAATTGACAAGATTTCCAAAATATCGATAACTGTTTTCAAATCTGGAAATCTGTAAACGGTGTCGGGTCATCGACTCACCTGATCCGTGTACCAATAATATGGTTTCGGATCAATGTTTTCGCGGGCATAGCCTGCCATTAATTCGTCATGGTCCGCAATACGCATTGAACCACCAAGAATTTCGCCAACGTTCGGTAAGAGAACGTCTACAGATTCTGTAAGGCGTTTGTCGTCTGCGCAACGTTCCATGTAAAACGCCTTTATTTCTGCAGGAAATCTGCAGAGCATTATCGGCTCGTTTATCGCGTCGGTCATTTTTCTTTCTGGCATTTCGGGTATATCCTGTAGACAGAAAAAGAAAGTCAAATATTCGGTAAATGTCATTGTTTCAAAGACAGGACGACAACAACTGATCGTACCTCTCCAAATTCATAAAACGTTCCGTCTTCCTTAGTTATACCGTTCTCTCGAAGATATTCGATCGCATCGCTGTAGTTCATTCTTTTGAACGGCCTCTTCGGGACTTGAAAATCTGGATTTAGTTCCTTTACGACGTGACCGAGAGGCGATTTTAAAACACGATCCACAACGTCGCATATCAGATCTTCCAATCGATCGAGCAATTCGTCGAACGTGATAAACGGACATTCTCCCTCTATGTGCGTGTATCTGCAATATACGCACTCTGCTTTAAGGCAAATTCCGTTTGTGCGAATTTGTTCTAATTCATATTATAGCCATAATCCTATGTATTTACTCTGCCAGATGCCTCCTGGTTCTAGACTGTTCTGCCCTGTAAGACTGGGCAATACAATAAACATCGCCCATCGCGGGAATACAGGTCTCGAGGTATAGTTGAGAACTTTGAGTTAGAAATGCTTCTTCCCTAGAAATAGATATATTAATCATTAAAAACTATCGCAAACAACGAAGAAGTTAAGGTAGTCTTGTTTTCAGGATTGCAAGAGTGCAGGATGCGCCTTCTCATTTTTGGATAATGCAAAAACGGTGTTTCGGTAGTCAAAAGCCCTAGATAAAAGATCAATCAAGGTTGCAATCGCCCTCAAAAGTCCTATTTTTATGTTTAAGAGGCGTAATTTGCATTATTTGGCAGTATGTAGCTGTTGCAACTTTGTGAAAATAGCTATATGCTGCCGAATAATGCAAATTATGAAACGAGACCATTACCTTATGAAAACTACAATATTTTCCCATGCTTACCCAAAATAATCTAGTTTGAACAATGTAGATCCACCTTCCACTTGCGTCTGTACCAACGTTGGCGGTGTCACTTCAAAATATCCCCTGTCCCTGTAATGGTCTCTGAATGCCTGCAGTAAGATGGACCTCATCATCAATATACGAGACGTCTAAAACAAGTAAATGAACGATAATGTTAGAACAAACAATTTTTCGAAAACTACGAAACATGTGGATTCTCGTACATTTTCACCACGTATCATGATATGTCTGTTATCCAGTTGCACGTCCGGGTGAGCTTCCTCGTTTAAAATGGAATCCGCCCCACCGGCAGGAGATGAACCAATTAATTTCCAGTAGTCCACATGTAATTCGTGTCCATTTGGAGCCTGAAATTCCAGATGTAATAAATTTTGAACCATGTATGCCCAACTGCTTTAGCTGCTTTGCTATTTGTGGTACATTTTTGCCTTCCGGTACAATCTTCAATGTTCCGCACACTTCAATGGAAGCTTCTGTAGACAATGTCAACGCCTCGTATGTTTGACATAAAATGTCATTGATTACGCACTGCATAAATCCAGTTCCATCCCGCAATGTAATGAACATCAAGGCCTTACCTGTAATGATAGGATATCGCGATTACTAATTTAAGCTTTAGTTACTCAGACTCCATTTTCTAACATAACTGGTTAAATGGAACTTTACATGACTCCAACATAAATCAATTTTTATTGTATGAAGTAACTATTTTAATGCAAAATAGAATATTTGCTACTGTAGTCGACACCTTTGTTTATGCTTCAAGTACTAAATTAAAAATTTTTAGACTGTAAGTACTATATGTGAGTAATTAAAAATTAAAGAAAGAACAACAATTTATAATGGAGCATCTTATACCTTGACGTCTAAGTCTATGCACCCATCCAAAGAGTTTTACACGACGATCCCTATACTCCACACCATTTCTAATCTTTATAATTTGAGCAGATTCTAAAGTATCGTCTTCCTTGATTACAATTGCTTTCGCCTCCTCCAAGTTCTTCAGCCTCTTCTCCTCGTCCTCCAATAACTTCTTTTGCATTTCTTCATTCTTGTATTGTTCTCTGACCCATATTTTCTGTGCTTTCTTTAACTGAGACTTGGAAACCAGATCATATTTTTTTGCACTGTCTTGGGCATCTTGATAAAGTGGCGGGAATGGTTCTTTCCCTGCGTGACGCATTGCTTTTAACACTGTTTTGAAAGGGTTACATTTCGAACCGTCGCCTGTTTCATCACTTCCATTCTTTTGAGATGTGTAAATAGCTTCTGAAACAGATATTGGCGATGATTCCAGTTCTTTCAATGTTACGATTACAAAATATTATATATCAATCTGTAACACGTTAAAATTATTTTTGTTATGAGAACATACCTAACGACGAATCTATGGTTTCCTTTTGGGACATTTTTACTGTTAAGACAAAACTTTTGCTGATGAACCTTTGCTTCTTATTTCTTATTCCTACTTTTGGAGATAGCTTACTTCACGTTTTCGCACTTTCCAGCGTGTCTTTTCTGATGTAATAATTGCAGTGTCGTGGCTGAGCCGGTGAGCGGAGAGTGTAAATAGTGTGTGTTCTGTGTACATACACGTAATCGATAATCTGTACACTGTGCCACACTGTACCAGTTGTGCACACTAATATACATATACTGAGCTGCGAATAGATATATATATATAAAGTACTTATACTATCAGAGAGTATATATCCTTATCCTTAGACTATATATATTTAGAGAAGGCCACCGACGGCAGTTCGTCGGTGCAGAAGACCACTGAGGAGATTCTCGTCGGTAACAAAGCGCATGAAGACATGAAATGTTACATTCTCCGATGAACGTATCCGAGTTACACAGATATTTCTGATGATGTATGGTGTTGGTTTAACGTATTCGAAGCAAAACTAAATCAAGAGGATTTATTAAATTTTTTTTGAGGTTAATACTTCAAAGCGAATTATTTGCAGCTGCTGTACATTTCCGGAAACCAGAAATTTTGGCCTCTTCTTATGCCAAAAATCGAAGTTCCAATCCTAGGAGATCACTGATTCAAATGTTATGCGCGTTTAGAGCCTAAACGCATTGCATTGCAATTCGAGTCGTTCGAGTACCGCAGTCTATGTAGTACCACCAAGTACCACACATTGCCGCACTCAGCCGCACTTCACTTTGACCAGTTTATCTGAACTTGTCGATTCGAAAAAGAACGAAAAATGCCGAGAAAAGTAGCATTTAGCGGCAAAGCAAAAAGAGAACAATTACAAGCGAAAAAGCATCGTCAAAATCCTGCTCAGTTCGGTACGTATAATATTGTGCAATAGTTGATTAAAACGCGTTTCCTATCAGAAATATTTATTCGACTTGGTCCCTTATTATTTCTTTTTGTATACTAAAACACAGCCGGTGATCGCAACAAGGCCCATGGAGAGAAATCGAATGTTGTCAACAATTCTGAACCTGATTTCATGCAAAAAATCAACAAACGAGTGATAGGCAGTAATTTTCAGAAAAATCTGTACGCCTTACGATTTTTTCAAGAGACTAAAGAAGAGCTATCGAAACAAAGGGAAGAAGCTAGACTCACTGTCGAACCTTTATCCATGAAGGAACAAGAAATTTCTGACAACTATTTTCCGCCTGAACTAGATATGCCAAAAAGACCGCCATGGGATTTCAATGCGTCGAAAGAACAGTTAGAATTAAGAGAGCAAAAGTACTTTACCGTAAGCAATCGTAATCTTTATTTCCGTTTATTCACGTATAGCTTTGAAATCGGCTAATAACTTGTCGGCTTTAGGAATATATAATGAGTATGGAAAAATTAAGCGGTACTGGTTACTTTGAGTTGAACATAGAAACATGGAGACAGTTGTGGAGGGTTCTAGAAATGTCTGATATTTTATTGATTATTGTTGATATCAGATACCCTCCCTTAATGTTTCCTCCTTATTTGTACCATCATATAACGAACGAGCTGAAGAAAGATATGATTCTAGTGCTAAACAAAGTTGATTTAGCTCCTCCAGCCTTGGTTGTCGCATGGAAACATTACTTCAACGTTATGTACCCCAAGTTACACATTCTAATGTTTACGTCCTTTCCCACTTACAATTTACGCGGTAACACAAACGATACGGAAGGAATGAAAAAGAGACGCAGAAAAGGAAAGTTAAAAATGGCTGCGGAAGGTGCCCAAACGTTACTGAATACTTGTAAAGAAATCGTGAAAGATAAGGTGGACCTAAGTTCATGGCAGCAAAAAGTTCAGGAGGAAATGCAAATGGAATTCGATTTAGAGGACATCGACCATAAAGATACGGTTATCATCACGAAAAAAGAAGACACAAGTTACATCGAACACGAACAATTTAAGAACGGTGTGTTGACTATCGGTTGTATCGGAACCCCGAATGTTGGGAAATCATCGTTGATGAACGCATTGATGGGTAAATAGCAACGTATTAATGTATAGTTATAATTCATAGGTATAATGTGTAGTTTTAATGTATAGTAAAAAACTTGAATTGAACGTATGTTGTACAGGAAAGAAAGTTGTAAGCGTGTCGCGTACTCCTGGACACACGAAACACTTTCAAACCATATTCCTGACGAAAACAGTTTGCCTCTGCGATTGTCCAGGACTGGTATTTCCATCCATGGTGCCGAAACAGCTGCAGATTCTGATGGGCTCTTACCCGATAGCTCAAGTCAGGCAACCGTACTCGACGGTGAAGTTTATAGCGGAGAGAATGGACTTACCGAAATTATTGAATATTCACCATCCAGATAATGACGACGCGTGGTCCGCGATCGACATTTGCGACGGTTGGGCCCTCAAACGAAACTATGTTACAGCACGGACTGCCAGACTCGATACTTACAGAGCAGCTAACTCCTTGCTGAGACTGGCATTGGACGGGACAATTTGCGTCTACGTTTATCCACCGGGCTGGCAGAACGATCAAGGTAATGTCGAATTCTTATGATATTGCACGCAACGGCAATCTACCAAACGAGAGAACGAATTGTCGCATTCATAAAAATTCGAATTTATAGAAAAGTGGAAGAATCATTCGGACATCGAGTTGGTGAAATGGATTCAAGCTAGAAATAAGGGAGAAGATTTTACCGATGAAAGGAAGCTGCTTTCGTCGTCTGAAGACGAAGACGAAGACGGGGATGAAAGTTCGGACACTCAGAAAGATCAGAAAACAGAGAGTGCGGACGATACGTCGAGCGACGAATCGGAAACATTGCCACGTATGGTTAATAAATTTGAATCGCTTTCCGCAGACTTATGAGAATATTATCCATGACAACGCAACGGGTATTGCGTTTTCTGAGTTGTTAATTCTGTAATTGTATATTATGTACGTCGAGCTACTTAATATATTTACAACGAAGTAAAATATACATATTGTAATATTTCCAACGGAATGTCTCTTGAAAACCCTACACGTTGCAAGCGTTATCAACTAGCGATTCTTAACTAACGTTCGTTGCGATTATTTACACATAGTTTGTTCGTGGCAACGGTTTCGTTGGTCCGCTGTACAAGAATAAATGCATAGAGGTAAAAGTGATTGTACCGGAGGGAACGACAAAACAGTTTTAATTCCCCTGTTTAAGATGGCTTGGAAAACGAATGGCCGTCGAAGCCATTTCAAACACCATAGATATTTTGTTGTACCGTAGTCGTACTAACAAGCAGATATTGAAAACTTCAAGGCCTACGAGGTTTTAAAGAAACGATTTCGATACACGACTAAAATACGTTACGTGCAAGCAACGGTGATACGATTTCTATTATCTAATTAATACGTAATTTCTCTCTCTCTCTCACACACCACTCTCCAATATAGTAAAATATTGTTTCGAATGTTTTACAGTAGTACGCGTGTACGATAGACTCCCGTAGAACGCGACCAGAAACTTATTTAAAAAGGCTGTATACATATATGTATTGTATGTTACAGTAAATGTACAGTATACATGTACAAAACATTGCGCAAGACGACTGTACACTTGCTGCCACAGAAGATATCAATACATAGTAATTTTAAACAATTTTTTCATCGCGTTATATGGGAGTCTGTACATATTAAGTATGTGTTACATTTTGTTCGTCGATTTAAGCACCCAATAACTTCTTCACCGAGTAACCGGGTATCGCGTAAAAGAATAATAGCAGGAGAGTTACTATCGCGAGAACGATAATGCTCTTTAAAATTGCCCATTTATAGTTGTGCCAGACGATGTATTTGATAGACTTGAGAGGGTTCAAGAACCACATGAAAGACGCGTCGGGGCGACTGAAACAGAGCAAGTGATTTCGATATGTAGCGACAGTTATCATCCGATCGTTCGGTAAACAAGTAAAATCTTACTTTGGTTTGTCGAGCGGATCTGGTTCGTTTCTACCGAAGCCAGCTGGGTTTTGTTCAGCCTCCTCTTTGGTCAACAAGTGAATCTCTGCTTCCACCTTTCCCTGTTGAAGATGCGCAACGATAAAAAGGATAGGGTTCGACCAAGCTCGCGAACAATGCGAAAGAAATGATTTTCCGTACCGTTAGTTCCATATCTTCGTTCTCCTTTTTCACGTAGAACGGCCACCACCCTTTGATTCTCTTTTGCTTGAAAATATTTACGTTCGGCACGGTTCCGTCGGTTTTCAGCATGCCCAAGGTACAGAGCTTGCTGTTCTTCGCGCCACGGGGAAATCTGTTCAAGTCGAGAGTGATGGCGCCTAGGAAATCGTCGGCCGAGAAGTGGTCCGCGTCCCATACCTATCGAACAATAGAACGAAATCAATTAGGTGAAATAGGGATATCTAGATACTTTGCATATGTACAGGGTGTAAAGAAATGTTTGGTCCTGGCTGCCATAGGCGTGTTCTACATCTTCGGATCGGTGAAGATCTGTGAAAAGAAGTTGCCGCAAAATTGTCCTTGACCTTGAATTTCAAGGGCAAATTTTGGTGTTATTGTATTGTATTCTTCGCATCATGGGGACAAAAAGTGTTAAGGGAACCATGAGTCAAAACTCAACTCACCCATGGTTCCCTCAACACTTTTTGTCCCCATGATGCGTAGAATACAATGCAATAACACAAAAATTTGCCCTTGAAATTCAAGGTCAAGGACAATTTTGCGGCAACTTCTTTTCACAGACCTTCACCGATTCGAAGGTGGATACACCTTCAATTATGAACATATTATTGAAATTTATATTATAATTTTAATTAATCCTCAAAATTTAAAATTATATTAAAAATTTCATTTAATTATGAACATATTATTAAAATTTATTCTATAATTTAAATTATTCCTCAAAATTTAAAATTATATTAAAAATTTCATTTAATTATGAACATATTATTAAAATTTATTCTATAATTTAAATTATTCCTCAAAATTTAAAATTATATTGAAAATTTCATTTAATTATGAACATATTATTAAAATTTATTCTATAATTTTAATTAATCCTCAAAATTTAAAATTATATCGAAAATTTCATTCAATTATGAACATATTATTGAAATTTATACTATAATTTTAATTAATCCTCAAAATTTAAAATTATATCGAAAATTTCATTCAATTATGAACATATTATTGAAATTTATACTATAATTTTAATTAATCCTCAAAATTTAAAATTATATCGAAAATTTCATTCAATTATGAACATATTATTGAAATTTATACTATAATTTTAATTAATCCTCAAAATTTAAAATTATATCGAAAATTTCATTCAATTATGAACATATTATTAAAATTTATTCTATAATTTTAATTAATCCTCAAAATTTAAAATTATATCGAAAATTTCATTCAATTATGAACATATTATTGAAATTTATACTATAATTTTAATTAATCCTCAAAATTTAAAATTATATCGAAAATTTCATTCAATTATGAACATATTATTAAAATTTATTCTATAATTTTAATTAATCCTCAAAATTTAAAATTATATCGAAAATTTCATTCAATTATGAACATATTATTGAAATTTATACTATAATTTTAATTAATCCTCAAAATTTAAAATTATATCGAAAATTTCATTCAATTATGAACATATTATTTTTTATATAATATTATACGAGTAGAATACACCTATGGCAGCCAGGACCAAACATTTCTTTACACCCTGTACGTACATCGGTGGCATCGTTACCTGCAACTCCAACCGGGCCGGAATTTTGCATTCCGTTTCGTCCCAACTGAACAGACTCTCTTTTCGATTGATCACGATCTTCTCTTCCGCCACTAGATACTCGAACGGAAATATAAACCGCCAATTGAAGTTCCCTTCTCCGGTCAAAGACCGATAATGAATGTCGGTCGCTTGGCAGTCTTCCGGTCCTTTGAGCCATCTATCGAAAATCGATCGTATTTTATCGTTGCGGCAATCAATTACGATTACGAGAAGACAGTCCAGTACCCTTTCACGTAAATGTCGCTCATCTTTTCGCCGGTGAAGAACGCGTCGTCCTCCAGCACGACGTCGTCCGTGTTCCAAATGACGATTCTGAGCTCGTAACTTTTCGGTTTTCTCGGCGAAATGTCGATAGACGGTCCTGGGGAGGGCATGTCCATGGGGAACATGTCGACCCACATTTCCAGTTTGCCCTGTTCGATTCCGGGTTTCTCGGGATTGTAGAGTGGTCGTGTTTCCACGTGTTCGGGGACCAAGGCGCAGCCGATCCTTGGGAAAGCGTACCACTGATGAAGAACCGCCAACGCGAGGTGCTCCTCTATTCCTGAAAAGTATAACCAGCAGCGAACGAATACATTTTCACGGTGGACGTTAGCGTAGAATCGTTGTTACTATTGTTCCTGATTTCTCAACAGTTTTCAATTCTCGAGACATGAGAATAGAGAATTCTCTAGAATTTTTAATACAATGAAAACATATTGGAAAACTTATGAACTTTAAAAACAAGGAAAAAATAGACGCTAAATATAACCGATAAATTTGTTTGTTTAGAAGCAAACTTTTATAAAATGAAACATTACGCTCTTGTTTTGAAATTACTTTTTAAGAAGCATAATGCGTTTATTGTTGAATCGGACAATCTACTTTTTTTGTAACAAAATCTATAGCCGTAGAAAAATTTCTTTAATTTTGTGTGGATGTTGGCTTTATTGTATATAGAACATTCAAAAGTTTCTACAGATTCGGTATCCTTTTTCCAGTGAATTGAAAATAAGTTATAAGATAAATGAGATTCATAAGAATTTTCCTAGATCTAAATTTTTTGAGAAATACTATAATTTCTCGAGAAATGAGAAATAGCCAATTATACAATTTTTCGAGATATTCTAGAGAAAGAACACTAGTCGTTACCTTTCGAATGAACGTAATGCTCCATTTCCTCGTTCGTCAGAGAAAACGTTTTTCTGCCTATCGCGACTCGGCCGTGCGAGTACACAGGCCCGTCGATCTTTCCCTCCTTGCAGAGCTTGGACAGAACTTGTGTCGGTTTCGTTGAGTCCCTCCATTTGTTGTAGCCAGACCTGAAACGCGCGTAATTTATACGTTACAGTTGCTCTTAGCTACTCTTGTCAATAATTTTTGTCAAAATTTCTTTCACGGTACCCCTCCTCCTAGAGTTGTTCGAATTAATTAAAAAAGATCTGTGCAAAGTTTGAGCTTGATCGGATAACGGAAAAACGTGCCAAAAACGGATTAAACATTAAAGTGATTAATTTAATGCTCAGAAAAAAACCATTTTCCTCAAATATCTTCTAAACTATTTACCGTGTTGGAAAATATGTTTTACTTACTCGTCGTATCGTTTGGGTAGGCCGCAGGTAGCTCGATGCCTACTGTAAAATCTGTTTTCCAAATCGATCTTTGTTTCGCCGATCATGTCGTCCGTACCGACGAGATCCCAGTCCAGGACCTGAATGGTCAACAGCGAATCCTGCGGGAAGGTTGCCTCTATTTCGAAACACCTTGGAAACGAAACCGTGTGAAATTCTGCGATATTATAATTATTATTCTAAATATTAGGTTGTCCCAAAAGTTTGTTTCATTCTCTGTTAATGTGCCCAGTGCAAATTCAGAGTATTTTTGAGAAAACATGATATGATTGAGAAAGGGGAAACTTAAGGAATAATAAAACATTAACGAACAGAGAATCGTGTTGTTTGTGTATGCTGATGTTATCTAACAAAATTGAATGTGCATGTAGTGAAAGAAACTTTTAGCACAACCTAATATTAAATATAGTGGGTGTACAAAGTGTTCGTACACCTTTTAAGATAGAATAACTTTTTTATAATTGTACCAAACGACCTGATTTTGTTACCATTAATTGGAAGCATTGGTTTACTAAATAATCTGCAAAGAAGATTTTCCAAAAATTACAATTTACAAGGTTGCATGCAAAAATAGGTAAAGCATTTCTTTTCATTTTGTTATTAGGACCCTTAATGAAAGTCACAAATATGTTTTGCTGATCTATGTTTGTTACACACGTGCTGAAAATTTCATCGAAATGATTAACATACGCACGAGCTGCAAGCGATTAAAAATTGTGAAAATCGTAGTTTTACACGATTTTTTACCAGTTTCTGCTTAAAATCCACAGAATCGTACATCTTTCGATGCGTGTCGTTTTTTCCTGCGTCCAAAAATTTGGATGAAATTTTCAGTATGGGTATAACTACCACAGATCTACAAAACATAAATTTTTATAACGGGCCCAAATAAAAGAGTTTTAAAAAATTGCTTTTTTATTTTTGCAAGCAACCTTGTAAATTGTAATTTTTGGAAAACCTTCTTTGCAGATTATTTAGTAAACCAATGCTTCTAATTAATGGTAACAAAATCAGGTCGTTTGGTACAACTATACAAAAGTTATTCCATTTTAAAAAGTGCACGAACACTTTGTACACCCACTGTATAAATACAAAGTATATGTGCACGTACTTGCCGAAAACAGGGTTGAGCTGCTTCGACACGTAGTTCTCCTTGTCGCTGATCCTCTTGTTGCCAAGATGCAAGACCACGTACGGATCCGCCTTGCCGTTCAAATCGCAGGGATGCAGGTCGTTCGCTTTCACGATATAAACCCGTACCAGCACGTGAATGGGTTCGTTCGACGGTACACCTTGAAAGAAACCATATTGCGGGTCGAAGCCCATGATCGTGTGATCTATCAGATCTTTAGGAAGGGGCCACTTGTAAACCTTTAGAGCGCCTTTGAAGCTCCCGACGATTCTAGACTCGTCTTCGGGGTCGTCTCCGGTTTTCTTGCCGCGATACAGCTCGAACGTGTGCAGCCATTCCTTGAACTGTTCGAATTCCGGCTGAGCTTCCAGCTCATTTGGATAAATTTTCAAGAGCGCGGTTCTCGAGAATCTCCGTCGACAAGCGTGCTTCGGGCTCAGTTTCGCAACGAATCTCGCAGCGTTCGCGGTCGATTTCATCCCGAAAAGCTTCTTCGAGGCAACGACTCCGCTCGGACTCTTCTCGCCCGAGACGTTCCCTTGACTTTGATTCTGATTATAGTTCTCCTCCAGATACATCGGGACCGTACCGTTCGCCGGTGCTTGGAACATCGTCTTCTCTTTACGTAGCTCCTTGTTCTCTTCGATCATTACTTCCACGGAGGCAAAATATTTCGTCCACCAATCCTGACAGCCGTCCTCGTCCTCGAACGCGTCGAAATCCCCTACGATGATCGAGTAGACGTAGTCGAATTAGCTTTATCTATCAGTTTTCTCATCGACTCACCTGAACTCCCATCGTAAACCAAACTCTGTTTCTTCTTGATATTCTGCTCGGTTTTCTCCCGTTTCGTTGGCCAGTCTTGCTCCAAGCCTAAGGTGATGGTTGTGTCGCCGCAAACGAACTCGAGATCGGCCAGAGACTCTAACAGAGATGTTTGTTGTAGTTTGGGCTTCGAGGTGTCGAAACCTGCGCGAACAGACGAGATAAATCGAGGAAAACGATCTCGAGGTGTACAGTGCAAGTGCATAACAGTGTATGAAAGGAATAACTTTTTTATCTGGCGTTAGAAGGATTAGTATTCTAGCCAATGTGTAAATAATTTTTTTTAAATCATTATTAAAGGTTACGATCTTTTAATTTTTTATCTGCGCCTTTAATGAAAAAATATTTGTTTTGTAAATCTGAGTAAATTATATACACGTACAAAGTTTCATTGAGCTGACAAAATCTTTGAATTTAGAGTTTGCGATTCTTACAGTTTTTGCTATTCTCAATCAATCATATTTCATAACAACCTTGATCGATTTTTATGAAAATGGGAAATGTATTTAACTCTCTTAGACCTACCAAAGGCTCCTTCTAAATTTTCATTAAGGATACAGATAAAATTGCAATGAATAATAATTTTAAAAAATGATTTACACATAAGCTAATAAACGAATCCTTCTAACGTCTCAAAACTACTCAAGCTGTTAGGTCGAGTTTTGAAACAAGTTATTCTTTTTTAAAGGGGTACGAATAGTGTCTCACCCGCGTACTGTTGCAACTGGTACAAATTCTTTTTCCTCTCTTCGGCCTCCTTCGCTCGCTTCGTCAATGGACAATATATGTACTTGTGGATCGAGTTAATCGTGTGCGTGCCGACGAGGGTGTACCGGCCGAAGCTTCGACAGTCGACTGCCCTGATGGTCAACGGTGGCCGATAAAGCTCTTGTTCCGGTAACTCCAGTTCCATAAACTTGACTGGTGTCCCGAAATTTGGATTCTTCTTGGCGTTCGCTATAACGGACGAGTAGAGTATGTGTCCGGCGCATTCGACGTCCACGCGCGGCTTGTCCACGGTCAACAGATGTATCCTTTTCAAGTCTCTCAGCCCCCAGAACAATACCTCGATTCTGGAACAAGAAGGAGCCCTAGTAGCACTTATGGTTGGCCAACGATTGGGATAGGGTTGGCGAGTTCGTTAAGAAATGTCCAATGCTCAGGACGAAAATTTATAACAATTTGCCATCGAATGTTCAACGTTGGTCCTACAATTATTATAGTTGTAACGTTAAGTAGATGAAATTCAAAATTGTTGGAAAATTAAAATCATTGAGGGAAGATCTAACATTTAATTTAGTTTCTATTTCTTCAATCGATACAGAAAAATTTTATTTTGCTGAAAGATCCGCAGTCTATTCAGTAATTAGCAAGTTTGTGTATGATAACTACTTTGGTCCAATCAATGTCTACCAACATATAATATAATATTAGAATATATTTATTTAAAATTAAATATAATATTATTTAAAATTAATATAGAATATATTTATTTAAAAGCAAGGGGTAGTGTTCGTGTAGTATAAGAAAAACCCTATTGGGTTTCTTCAGAATGAGCCTTTGATTTTTAAATATTTTGATATTTTGTTGGCGGATTTAGTTTAGTTTTGTACAGAAAATTATGAAAAAATACCCGGGCAAAAAAATTGTTCTTCTATGATATTCCTCCTTCAATACCATTTAAATTATGCCATGAATATTTTTCGTATCATTAAAAATAAAGAAGATATTTAGGTGGCCTGATTTGGCTGAGACACCCTGTATAAATGCATAAAGATTCGCAATCTATTTATGATATACTCTAAAAATAACCGTAAAAGAGAAGATCAGAATAATATGTTAACGGGCCCAGTTGACCATTCGTATTATAATGACTTTGGCCCTTCGTTGGCTCAACTGCGTTAGGCTTCGTACATACCTAAATGGTTTGGCGAACCGTTCGCCAAACCTTCTAGGTCTAGCATGAAGCCTGAGAAAGGCGACATTTCTAACGGTTGGTCAGCAAATTGCAACCAAGGCAAAAATTAGGAAGGACAAACCGATTTCGAAGGATTTGCTTACCGATACTTGGAGAGGGTCGGCCTGATGCCGACCGGTACCGGAAGAATAGGACCCTGGTCTTGACCGACACTGTTCCCAGCGCTAGTAGCACCAGCGCTAGCACCAGCACTAGCACCAGCAGCAATGGTCGCGACTTGACCCGTTCCTCTCTCCTTCGGATCCGGCAGCGTCGGAAACCCGTAATCTTTCGTCGAAGAGTGTTCCAGCAGTTCGAAAACTGCTAGCAGTTCCCCGGCTCTGGCGACGCCTCTGGTCACGTCGTGCCATTCCAAACACGGAGGGAATTCTGGTGGAGCGTAACACTCGGACGCGAGTTTCACGTGTGGTCGCGCAACTGCTCTACCTATGTACTCCGATTTTCCCTGAAACCCAGACACATTTGTCTAATCCTGAAATTTTCAATCAATCCTCAGAACAAACAGTTACGAATCGCTCGAACTGTAGCGTACGGTGTAGGCGATTGGGAGTATTGTTCTATTTTTTTTAAGTGAAACTTCTTTGCTGAGGGTAACAATTTTCTGATGTTACGGAAGTCGATGTTACGGAAGTCAATGTTACGGAAGTCGAAAGTCGAGTGGCGCGAAAATTTAAACTGAGATTGAACGGAGAAAAATAATTTCTTACCCCGATGGGATTCGAACCGGTCTACCGATTGGTAGTCCAACTCCTTAACCGCGTGGACGACCAACGATAGTAGAATGATAACGAATATTTTAGTGTATATCGCAACGAATAAAATGCTGCAGCATTTTATCGCCGCTCGGTAGTAGGATCAAACGAAAAGGTTAGCAATATATGGTTATGTTACGACTATACAGGGTGTCCAAAAATTCCTTCAACATCCGGAAATGGGAGGTTCCTGAGATCATTTGAAGCGATATTTTCCTTTGTAAAAATAGTGTACGCAGCCTTGTTCAGGAGTTATTAACGAAAAACCAGGACCAATCACAGTGCGTCTACAGCGGATTGATTCTAGCTCGACCAACGGCAACACCGCGCTAAGTGGGACCTGTCCTTACGTAGGACTCTGATTGGTCCGTATTTTTCGTTAATAACTTCTAAACAAAGCCGCGGACGACATTTTTGCAAAGAGAAATGTTTCTGCAAATGATCTGAGGAACCTCTCATTTCCGGATGCTGAAGGAATTTTGGGACACCCTGTAGACATATAGAGATAAATTTCGCCGTCTTACAGAAAGAAAAAAAGGATTAGCTGTGATCTACAGCGCTCTCTCTCACTCTTTGTAACCCGCGCCGCCATTGAGGGCTTCGGGCTGAATTATTATACCTAATAAGCAATAAGTTTCACTTTTGTCGCGCGTGGTTTCCACGCACATGATTCTTTTTTGTAATCTGTAAGCCGTAATCCAGCGATCTTTTACTTATCTTGCGCGCAACGAACTCGTCGTGCTAACTACACCCGTTACGTTGAACCGTGGAAGTGTGTTTTTCCGCATACTTGTATGTATAGATGCGTGTACGGATGGTACCTACGAGGTCGAGCGTTGCAGCGAGTAGGCGAATAGTAGAATGTGTTGTATGGCACAGTGTATACTGTATGTTGTACGGTGTACGTTGTATGTTATAGTATGTTGTATGTTGTGTGTTGTATGTTGTGTGTCGCAAGTATCTGCCGCTAAAGCAGAGCCCTCATGCAGTACGTATGGCCACAGATAGAAAATCACTCTGTAAAAAGAATCAGAAAACAACGTAAGAAATAGGAGAGCGTATTGTTCGGTATAATACAGTAATGCCCCATTCTAAGTCACTTCTCGGTTCTGTGTTGCGACATAGTTGGAAAAGGACACACTTATTTTCTGGCTTCGTCGACCGCGCTGAACGCAGAAAAGGATACAATACTCCAACTTCTATATTTTTGACTTATTTGTAATGAAATTTCACTAATATATTTGCGACATTTTTCTGATTAAAATGACTCCAAGCGAGATACAATTTGGCCCGTATATACTGTACATGTAAAGCATAATTTTCAATCTATCATATATTTAGCATATGTGAAGGAATAATACGATTTATTAATTATTAACATATGTCAGAGAACATCTGATTATAAAACATTGAAAACTGTTTCATGACAGTGGACATTCGACCTCACGCATATACACATGCATTCACACATATTCGTACACGTTCATACTCAAAGCTGCAATGAAATGAGTGTCGATCGCAGAATCGTTGACAGCGAGAAGAAAGCTCAGATGCAGTTATTATTCGTAATTCTTTTAGCGACGAATTGCTCGGTCATTTCGGAAACATTTGAACGCGGATTTTCGGATCAAGTGTTTCCGATAATATTTTTATTGCGCGTGTAACAAGTCAGTTACTGGATTTTGCGCAGTCAAATGTAAATATGCAGAGTGTTCGCAAATACCAGTTTATTTTTCTATCCACTGTACACGCTTAACGAAAAACAATCTCCAATTCCCGGACGTACACTGGGTGTCGCATTGATATTTTTTAAATTGTTTTTCGTTGCGCATGAAAGTCTTGACAGGGTTTAATTAACGAGGGTAGTACCCCTGATTCTCGACGCGCATCACACGGAGCCATTTCTCAATCCATATTCCTACATATGTTTAAATAAACAACTTAACATTTCAAAATTCATGTTCTCAAAGAATTAGATTAGAATTATGCAAATTAACGGAGCTGTAGCTCGTTCGTTTTAATCAGAAAATTATGACAAATATCATGAGAAAGTTGAAGATAAAATATTAGCATAGCATAGGTATTCTAAATAATACAATAAGTTTTGAATTTTTGCCGACCGTCGCAGCCGTTGTTTCTCTTTCTTTTTCATTCGCAATCTTCTTCTGTCCTAAGGTTACTCCATACCGTCAATTAAACCACTAAATACTGTAGGAATATTTTATAGAAACTCCTACGTCTTGTGTGTGGCGTATCAGGTTAAATAATCCGACTCAATGTATCTCGATACTGTCACTTTATTAACTTTTCACAACTCTAAACTCTCAACTCGCTACAACCCTCGACTCTACTCGCTACGGCTCTTGACTCTATTCGCTACGACTCTCACACTACTGCCGCCTCGGCCCTTGCATTCGTCACTTTTATACATTTCCACTCTTCTCTCTCACACTATCATTCTCTCTCTCTATCAGTCTCACATCCATTCGCAAAAGTCATTCGCTCACGTACGCCCTGCGTTTGGCACTCCTAGCCATTTGACACTTGTCACTAAAACCAAAACACTCTTCTTTCACACCTCGGCCTAATCGGCCCATGCATACATCCTTTCATACTGGACCCAAACACGTTGGTGCCACGATGTCGCGTCCACAGTCACTCTAAACATTCACACCCCTACAATACAGTTGAAGTTATATCGCGTTTAGTGTCGTTTTGATCCGAAAATGCCACAAATAAGTTAGTGAAAGTTTCATAAAAAGTAATGAAAAATAAAGAACTATTTTATCCGACCGGTGTCTGTTTCGCCCCTCACGGGGTATATCCCCCAACTGAAGGGGATGCGAAGTGACATAGGGCGGTCTCTTCCGCCGGACATAGAATGGGGCATTACCGTATCCAGTTAGAACGTTAGAGGTTGTCAACGAAAACCCGAAAAGGAACAGAATGGAAGCGTTCGTTTGAACAACACCAGAGTAAAAAGAACACAATGTTCAGCCGAGGACGTACCACTTTATCTTGGTCGAAGATCTCGACGACGACCGACGGTGGATCCTTCTTGATTTCTTCTCCGGTTCCGTAGATCAGGATCTCGTCGAACAGGAGGAGCTCGTCCCACGTGGGACTGAGAGTTTCGTCGATGACTTGCGTGCACTTGCAGAACTCGCCGCAAATAACTCGCGCGAATGGATCCGAGAGACCGGACGCGTCGCTACCGATCAAAGATCGGGCTTGATACATGTGCGCTCTCAACTGGAATTTCTACTCAATAATTATTGGAAGATTTTAGTGATCTTTTCTCATTGCGACTGTTTTCGCTCGCTGTTACTTTCAGTAGTGCTCTCTAACGTCTCTACGTTCTACAGCGTGGAAGGGTAGGAAGGACTATCTAGTTACATGTGGGTTGAGTCTACCCTAGAAGCACAAAATATTGTATACACATCCATATAATATTAAAAAGAGATTCAATCTTTTTTAAATATTCAATTATTCATATAATATTTGTTTAATATTAAGTAACAAATATTATTTTTTAAATATGGAGAGAATATCTATTTCATGTTACGAGAAAAATATTTTTTCTAAATATTAAATGAATCTTTATTTCATATTAGAAATAGAATATTTTTTCCTAATATACTAATATAATAAAAAATAATCTGTGGGCCTATGAATGTAGCATTTGTTCGAGCCATTAATCTTTCTAACTGCATAAAAAATTTTTGTATTTTTAATAAGCCCCTTCCAAAGACGAAGATAAATATTCCCTCAAGCAGTGCACAGAAAGTGGTGTTATTGTATATAGTTTCTAATTTTTTTATAACTTTTTCTTAAATTTGAAGATTTAATTGAACGTTTTTTGAATATGGGTTTCACGTTTTTTAAACATTGACTTTATATTTTTTTAGTAAGTATGTAATTTATATTCTCTGAATATTTAGCTTATATTTTCTAAACATTCAATTTACATTTCTTGGATATGTATACAATATTCAGATCTATAATTTTTCTCATATGAAAAAGTGTGGCTTAAAAAATATTTTTCCAATATTTGAAACAAACATTTACCCAATATTTTTGTGCTACTAGGGTAGCGGTTGTTTGATTTTAGCTGGCGGAACACTCACGTGTTTTTCGACGTAATGTATAACGACCGGTGGTAACGCACGCTGCCTGTCGATGTTTCGAAGCTCGTGGCCGAGCTCGTAGCCCTTCGGCAAGCCTTGAATGAAGTACTTCCTGTGCTTCAAAATGCCCAGCCACACGTAGATTTGGAGTTTCGTTTGTATCGCCCAGCCCGATGGTCCGAATCTCTTCTTCCCTGGAAGCTATCGAGGCATCCGTGTTGAAAATAACACGCGACATCACCGACCGGTGATTATTGCACAATTTTGAAAAATCTATGGTACGTGGCTGAACAGTTTTTAATGGAACTTTCAACAGCAACAGCAATTTTCGTTGTGAACTAACGAGTCACCCTCAATAACGTCATCTAATAGTTTCATTTTAGATTGCAATGTAACAGCAAATTTTTGTGCTTTCTTTTGGTACAGCAACATCATTGAAAATCCTGTTAATATAGGATTTTGGCAGGAAATAGGCTTTTGGCAGGTAAAGTGGGATTGTTCAGTTAAAAGCGCTTGATAAAAGATAGAGAATAATACAATCTCGAAAGTCCACAGTGAAGAACACAGTGGGTTGGATTGTAACATTTTACTATAACTTTTCAACAATAAGAGATATCGGAGAGAAATTGATAATAAATATATTTTTTAATCAATCCTTTAAAGTTTGTTGTCTTAATCAGGTACAAGGTATAACGCGTACCTTGAGAAACATAGTTTGCACTTTGCCACAGTATTTGCCGCACTCTTCGTCCACGATTGAATAAATTAGATCTCTTCCAGGTATTCTGTGATAGGCGACGCGTCGTCCTCCGCTAATTACCCAGATGAACACGTCTGGTAACGAATCTTGAGGCTGCGAACAGAGTTTTGTTTAAATGGCCGCGAATATTCGATGTGCGTGTATTTACGCGTACTTACACTCCCGTCCATAAATCACCGGACACTTGCTTATCTTCAACAAATTAATTAAAGAATGCAAGCTTTCGGCTTGATTGTATTGTTTCATTTTGAATAGATGTACGATAACATTTGAATAAATGTTGGGGAAAAAGACAAATATTATGGACAGCTCTAGAAGTCAAATTGGGAAACAATTAGCCCACTTGAATTTTAAGAATTAAAAAATATGAGAATAATTAAAATTTCGAAAAGCAAGATATTTCGATCAGCTTTGATTTGCACGTTCTGTACATTAGAAAAAATTAGCAAGTACCATTTTTACTTCATTATATTAGGCCCAAAACATAGATCGAAATCGTTGCGCCGATAACATTATTTCAAGATTAATTATATTAGGTTGTTCGGTAACAATTATTATTATTATTATTATTATTATTATTATTTATTTATACGGACGGTAGTCCTTTTATACAAATGTGAGTAGATACAAATCAAAAAGAGAAAATATATATATAAAAAATACAAAGAATAGAAAAAACACAGAACGAATAAACACCGTAAAAAATCTTAATCCTAAGTCTTAATCTAAAATTATCCAAATCTTAACAGAACAAAACAGAATATAAGGGTAACATTATCTAATAGTACAGCGCAATTTAGTTTTAAAAGACTGTAGCGAGCCCTTAAAGAAATCAATACTATTACAAAATTTATTGCAGATATTAATAATGCGATTTACCGGATTAATTGCACCGTATGAAGATTTGGATTTAGTTATTTGAAATCCTGATCTCGTTCTCAAGACACGCTCCGGCACATAGAAATTAATTTGCCCCAGGAGTGGGGGACAGTCTATATTATTATTTAATAAGTTAAAGATAAAGCTTAGGTCGGAAACTATTCTACGATCAGATAATGTCTCCAGGTTCACTATGTTTGATATTGAAGAGTAATCATGATCAAAGAACGACATTATTATTGTTTATGAACGGGAGTGTATCTCCGATTATGTTATATTTCTTCTCGCATCGTTGGCAATGTTTCTGCTCACATCTTCGATTAGAAATTTCAGCTTCTGCAGATAGCCCTGAGTAGTCTTCAACCTTTCTTTGAAGCTGCTCTTCGTTACCACCGCTTTCAGATTTCTCGACAGGACTCCGATGTTTTCCAATTCCCTTTGACACAGCTTCATCCTCTCCTTGTCGAGCTTCGTTTTTCCGACTCCCGGCCCGGTGAGACTAGACTTACTAATGCTGACGTATCGATTGCAGTTGCTGCTCAATTCCTCGAGTGCCGACTTCAACATCTTCTCGCTGGAGGAGACTTCCGCGTGCGTCTGAGCCTCGGACAATCCTTCTTCCTAAACGAACAGGAACGATGAGAGTCGATTACGATCACCATCGGTTCCGTCCAAGCGTTCGCCGTTCGTTCGCTTACCAATTTGTCCGTGATCTTGTTGATGATATTGCTATTGTACATTCTACGCCTGTAATCCGGCCAAATGCTTCGAACGTGAATGCAAGGCTTGTCGTCCCAGTAGGGGATGAAATAATAAATCTTGTCGTGCGTCATGGGTTTGCTCGGCGGGGTGGTGCTCTGCCAGGATCCGCTCAACACTTCCATCAACTCTTCTTGATCTCCGCTCGTACCGCTTTTCGGCCCCATTTCGTACATCTAACAAATTCATTTAATAGACAGCAGTAGCGTAATCAGGGGGAAGGGGGCCCACCCCCCACAGAAAAAGGAAAATTAAATCGTAGAATAGCTCCAGTATTTTATCGATATACAGTGACTCCCACTAATATTCGGACACTCTTACGAAGACGATAACTTTTTAAATATTGTACTATACAATTTGAATTTTTTTGGCAAGCTAGTGCAATTAGTTTGCCACAGGATGCGAAAAAAAATGTTGTGAAAAATCGCAATTCCTCTGAATTATAAAAAAAATACTAAAAGTTGCATTTTATAACTTTTTTATGTGGACCTATATTGAAAATTTAAAAAATACGTTTTGTAAATCTATGTCAATTACATGCCCTGTGAAAGTTTCATCGCAATCGGCTGATGTGGAAAACAACGACAACGATTGAAAGATGCAAGAATCATTAGATTTACTGCAGTCGAAGGCCGAAAATCGTGAAAATCTGCAATTTTTAACATATTTAAACGTTTGTAGCTCATTGCAACGTCGACTGATTTTGACGAAATTTTCAGAATATGTTTAATTGACACAGGTCTATAAAACGTATTTTTTAAATTTTCAACGTAGGTCCACATAAAAAAGTTGTAAAATGCAACTTTCGGTATTTTTTTATAATTCCGATCAATTGCAATTTTTGATAAAATTCTTTTTTCACATCCTGTGGCAAACTAATTGCTCTAGCTTCTAAAAAAAAATGTTCAAATCGTATAGTACAATATTAAAACAGTTATTGTCTTTTTAAGAGTGTCCGAATATTAGTGGGACTCACTGTAAGTCCTCGACAAGGGTCATTTATACGCCAGGGATACTATTCTTCGAGTTTTGCCGAATGTAGAGAACAACCGAGCTCGAGAGGCCTCGGTCGCCAAGAAGTGTAAACATAACTAATCCGAATTTCAAATTTTTTATGGGATTTTGATGACCATATTTGTGGTATTTTTTTAAAAATAAAAATCATACAAATATAATGTAATTCCGATGATATTTACTTGTGTAATAGACAATTAAAGTTTCTGGCTTGTATCTCTTTCCATCAACATCCGGATATAGGTTTCTGAGATCATTTGCAGCAACATTTTCCATTGCAAAAATGACGTCCGCTAGATCGCGTTCTGATTGGTCCGTGTTTTTCCTTAATAACTACTTAACAGAGCCGCCATTTTTGCAAAGGTTGCTTCAAATGATCTGAGGAACCTCCCATTTCCGGATGTTGAAGGAATTTCGAGACTCTGTATAACGGAAGTAGCAAATGCTACGGGCCTTGGAGCAGAAAATGTTTAGCATGCAAAATTGTGTAATAATACAACAGATATTTTTGCAAAAAACACTCGGACCCCCAAGATTAAATCCCGAGTGCGCCACACAGTGGGTAAACTTGACAAAATACGATTCAAAAAGGAATAACTTTCGATAGAAATGAGATAGAGGGCTGAAATTTTTTTTACATACAGCTGAAACTTCACAGAATATGGGAAAAATAGGGAGATTATGGTACGAATGTTTTTTAACCTCGAAAAAATTCGTCAAAGTTGCGCAATTTCGAGAAAATTGTGGTTTTTAAAATACCACGCGCGGCAAAAATTTTTTTGAAACCTGCTCTACAGCATTTCGCGTAGATTTTCTCACGCTGATTTCAAATCTGGTCTCAAAATTTTTCTACGACCTCAGAATTTTCCAAAATATCGGATTATTGTTAAACAGTTAAACTTTTCTTTTTTCAAGGTTAGAAAACATTCGTACCATAATCTCATTATTTTTCCCGTATTCTACAATGTTTCAGCTTTAATTTACAAA
This sequence comes from Lasioglossum villosulum, assembly GCA_963971365.1. Taxonomy (NCBI): domain Eukaryota; kingdom Metazoa; phylum Arthropoda; class Insecta; order Hymenoptera; family Halictidae; genus Lasioglossum; species Lasioglossum villosulum. The sequence goes on along the minus strand of OZ020497.1, from coordinate 6,490,493 downwards.
AAATTTCATTGCTCTATCTCATTTCTATCAAAAGTTCTTTGATTTTTACACAGATTTCATCGGTTTGTCCCACGGTGACGTCTAGGGTAATGCTAACGCCACGCTATGGGACAAACCGATGAAATCTGTGTAAAAATCAAAGAACTTTTGATAGAAATGAGATAGAGCAATGAAATTTTTTGTAAATTAAAGCTGAAACATTGTAGAATACGGGAAAAATAATGAGATTATGGTACGAATGTTTTCTAACCTTGAAAAAAGAAAAGTTTAACTGTTTAACAATAATACGACATTTTGGAAAATTCTGAGGTCATAGAAAAATTTTGAGACTACATTTAAAATCAACGTGAAAAAATCTATGCGAAATGATGTAGAGCATGTTCCAAAAAAAATTTTGCCGCGCGTGGTATTTTAAAAACCACAATTTCTCGAAATTGCGCAACTTTGACGAATTTTTTCGAGGTTAAAAAACATTCGTACCATAATCTCCCTATTTTTCCCATATTCTGTGAAGTTTCAGCTGTATGTAAAAAAAATTTCAGCCCTCTATCTCATTTCTATCGAAAGTTATTCCTTTTTGAATCGTATTTTGTCAAGTTTACCCACTGTGCGCCACTGGTAGACAGGTTCGAGTGCGTAACCAGCGAAAGTACGAGGGGAGCTTACCTTTGTGCTTTCGTTGTGGCCGTCCAAAGAGTTTCCTGCATTCCCTATAGATAGCTCAAAGTATAGTGGTTTGTCTCCAATCTTCTTGTCGATCATCGTGGCGTCCATAATCGTGGCAAACAAGAAGAACTCTTCGTTCCTGGCGTACGCGGACTCGTTGATCGGCACGGTGGGTTCGACCTCGACCTCCGACGGAGCCATTTCCACGTTGTCGCTAATTTCCGTCCTGATCGCTATCAATAATCTGCGCGTGATATAACGAAGTGAAAACAATTAGCTCCTCGTAGAGGCTCTCGGAACATTGACAGGTGGAACTCGCGAAAGACATTTTCAGAATATGTATAATTCACACAGATCTACAAAATGTATATTTTGAATTTTCAATATACAGTGTGTGTACAAAGTATTCGTACGCCATTTAAAGTAGAATAACTTTCTTATAATTGTACCAAACGACCTGATTTTTTATAATCAATTAGAAGCATCGCTTTACGAAATGATATGCAAAAAAGATTTTCGAAAAATCATGATTTAAGAAAAAGACGTTTTTGGAATTTTGTTATTTGGACTCTTAAAGAAAATTTGAAATATATCTTTTGTAGATCTATGTTAATTATACACATACTGAACGTTTCATAATATGTGTATACTGGAATGGCGAGAAAATAATTTCGGTATTTTAAGTTGAATTTATGTATGTGATGACCTGAAATCGAACTTGGATCGGTTTCTTGCCGAGAAGGAGAAGATTTAGAATTGTGAAGCTCCCACGAAGATGGCAAAAGATCATCAAACAAAATGAAAAATATTTTACTGATTAAAGTTCATTGCTTGAATAAAAATACTGAATTCCATTTCACCTTAAAATACCGAAATTACTGTCGTGCCAATTCAGTATAACGTATAGTCAAAGGTTGAGTAACGGAACAAAGAGCTGTAGAAAGGAGAAAATAGATGATTGAGAGGAGACCTTGCTCTGTATGAAATGCCTTCTCCAAGCCCCGTGTTCAGCGTCGAATGTTCGTCTATGAGGCTGTAGTCCCTTATGCTTCCATAAAAGTGGATGAAAGCCGGGCCGAACGTAGGTAGAAATCCTCGTTCTCCGTCGTTGCTGATTTGCTTCAGATCGATGAAATGCGTCCCGATCACGGTCGCGTGAACAGGATCGTTGTCGCACAGCTGAATTTTGATCCTTTGACAGAGGGGTGGAAACATTTCCGTGAAAACGATCTGTTCGTTCCAGACTGGCGTGTAACTGTGCCTCTTGACGCTCGTCTTACCCTAAATTACGCGACAAATGGTTCAGTCTCTTGCCTCGTATAATAGCAACAACATTTTAAACGTACTCGTCTATTCTTCAATACATATAGCAGTGTACTCGTATATTTTTGTATGACGTAACGAATAGCAGACACTAGACAAATTTACGCTACCATCGGTAACTCTTCTGTCTTTTTTGCCACCATTTTTGTCAGTACAGATAGAGACAGCATGCCATCAATTCCCTCCGCATTAAAAATTGATAGGCCGTGTGGCGATTAACTTCAGCAATTCATTAAATCTTCGATTTTTCGATGATTTCTTTTTTTAATCATCAATTGACGATTAAGTTCATCAATCGATTCAATTAATCGTCGATTGTTCAATGACTACTTTTTTAATCGTGCACATTAATCAATCAATCTTGGTTGAAACTTTAATCGATTAATGCCTAATTGTGCTATACAACCATTTCTTATGGAATCAATTTTATTATTTGATAATTGTAAAATCGAAAATCTGGAACCGGCCCTTTTGACCGGTGATGGCAGGTTTAGTGTTTTCGAATATTATTGGGATTCACTGCACGTGTACTGTACGTACAGGTAATATATGAATAGATGTCGCACGTTGGAGATTAGTATGGGTCTTACGGTTAATCCAGCGAAGGAAACTTGCACGTAAGGATCCACGAGATCCTTGACCTCGCCGGTGAAAGCTTTCTTCACGTTCGCCATGATGCTGCTGTTCATTTTCGGCAGTCCGTCGGCTCTGTACACCTTCACGATGAACTTCGCCCTTTGCCTCTCGATCGGCACGCCATCCGGAAGCAAAAGATTCCCCTCGATGTCGTCCTCGTCTTTTTCACTTTTTGGAGGCACTTTGATGGTGTCGCCCTTCCCGATCACGCTCACGTCGCACTTCAAGTAGCCCTTTGGTCCTCCCGCCACGTCGTCCGGATCCGTCAGCAGCGCCCATTTGTGATAAAACTGGTGATCTATCGGAGTTCGTTAGAGGTCTCAGAGTTCCGCTTTTCGAACGCTCGACGAGAATAACAGCAAAGAGGGAAAGCCAGAAAAATCGAAGCGGAGAAACATGTCGGAAACGTTCAGAAACATCGTATCATACCTAGACAGAATGTAGCATGATGTGCGAGCGTGCGAGGACAGTGTTTCGCTGTATCCAGTATATGTATATGGATATCAACATACTGTCAGGGACAATGTTAAGTGGATACTATTAAAAATTGCAAAATTCATCAAAAATTCGTCCGAAAGAATTTTTTTAAGATGTTACAAGGGAACATATTCAGAACATATTCAGGGAACAGATTTTGATGAAACTTATGTGAGATATAGTTCTTCGAAAAATGTTTGACACGTGTTTTTTTTTATTAGCAATCATCCACTTCGATGGGGTGGAAACAGTCCTCCAAGTTGGGGAATGGCAGCCATTTGTGTGATTTTTAATGGGAAATATAGTCGTGCCAGAATATTTTCACAAATGTTTTTTGTTTGGAAGAGAAAGAGTAAACAAAAATTTGTTTTGAGTGTAATTGGTAGGAATCATACAAAATTTAAAGGGAATGGTTTTGCGATGCGCTGGTGTGGCCAGTTATGGCATACGGTGTGGAGATATGGGGTTGGGAGGAAAGAAAGAAAGTAGAAGCGATGCAGGAAAGATACATCAGATGGGTGCTAGGATTTGAGTGGATGACATGGTAGTACATGGTAAGGGGAAACAAAACGAGAGAAAATGAGGGTGAGGGGTGCAAGGAGGAGTGGGCAAGACAATGTCAGAAAGAGAAAAGAGAGAGCTAGAGAAGGAAATAAATGATCTAAACGGGAGAAGGGAAGAACTAAATATATAGAAGAGTGAGGGAATAGAAAAAAATTAGACAATTTTGAAAACGTTATGCGATTTTTAAAAGTGTCCATTTAATACTGTTCCCGACCGTATGTATATGTATACATATACGCATACATATACAGGGTGTCCCAAAACTACCCTAGGAGCCGAAAATGGAAGGTTCCTTGGATCATTTGAAGCGACATTTTCCTTTACAAAAATGGTGTCCTTGGCTTTGTTTACGAATTATTAACAAAAAACACGGATCAATCAGAGTGTGGCTACAGCGGATTGATTCTGAGTTAACCAATGGAGATAGCACACCTCGCGGGACCTGTCGCAGAGTTGGACTCCGTTCGCTATAGCTGCGCTCTGATTGGTCCGTGTTTTTCGTTAATAACTCCTTAACAAAGCCGCGGACGCCATTTTTGCAAAGAAAACTGTCGCTTCAAATGATCCAAGGAACCTCCCATTTTCGGCTCCTAGGGTAGTTTTGGGACACCCTGTATATGTATATATATGTATATATGTATGTATATATATATATATATATATATATATATATATATATATATATATATACATATATATATGCATACGCATAAATTGTCGATTTTTTCAATTATTCGAATTTCATTTATCGATCTTCGAACTCGAGCATACGCATGTACTTACACGCGTACACAGCTATGAAAAACTTGTGTTCGCGGGCCAATTCTCCGATCAGAAATCAACGGGTACTGTGTGTACGAATTCGACGACAGAAACCGAAAAAAGGTGCTCGAGAGTAGCTTTTCTAGTAAAAAAGTTTCCGCGAGAAGGGAGGTAACTACTTTTCTGGAGATAGAGATCATCGTCATCGAGTTGCGTGCGACAGAAGCGGCATGACTCGAGATAAGCGATGTGCGTACAAGAAAATCGAAGAAGACATGCTCTGGAATGGTAGTTGACGCAAGTTGTAGGTTGTAGGTTGCGGGCACATACGAACGGGGTACAGTAAAGCCTTGATCTAAGACCTAAAAAAATCCTTGTTTCTTAGATCTTGAAGTGTTCCCTATTTATCATAGAGAAGATAATTTTTCCCCTTAATTCGCACTTCCTCCCCTCATCTGGCGACTCTAGTTCCACTATTTCTTTGTGACCTCGTGAGCTATTCCCGCAGTGGAGGGGATATTCGTTTTCCGTAGAACCTACGGTTTCCAATTTCCCTAGATCGAGGCTTTACCTTTATGTCACATATAAATGAAAAGCGTAAACGCGTAAACAGAGATTGTTCATTCTAAACGAGTCTCGACACGATTGCACCGTTGCCCAGCGTTTTCGCGATCCTCCGTCGAACGTGCTTCTCAAGAACCGTAAACGATATTCAGGAAAAAATTCGTTCCGTTGACTTCGACAGATCCGATGTCGAGAATGAAACGTACCATCATTCCGCGCGATCGATCGTACGATGCAGAAACGGCGCCCATCTATTAACGTAATGATATAGTTGTGTTCTCATTGCGATGCGCAAACAAGTCGTATCTCAACTCCCTATGAATTAACAACGTTTTTCTTTCGCGGTAAGAAGTGAATTGTATACACGCGGAATGTGTAAGTACGTGTAAATACGGAAGCGCGTACATGTTCTCCTTGCTATCGATTCCAGTGCAACAAGTACACTCCAGGGCAAGAGGACAGCACCCTTTTCCGTAATATTTCGAAGCTGTATTATCTTGTAGCGAATTCGTGTAATGTCCGCGGTAGGGAATGCAATCCTTCAGGATCCAGCGTCAGTTTTTGGTCCCGCATTTCTTAAATAGATGATGCGGAAGCCCGACAATTTTGCAGGACCATGCTAAATTAGCCAAATCGGTCCAGCCGTTCCACAGTGGGGTATTTGCACCAAAAAGCCGGAAAAAAGTCATTTTTTAAAACTCGGTGTAAACCATATTATTTTTGTTGTATAAGATAATGGAATATGTATAGAATACCGTACCATAACTGTTTTTTTCATTTATGCACTCACAAAAGAGTGTACTTCGTTAGAAGTTAGAAGATTTTATGGTAACAGCTTATTTCCTTTCTATTCGTTGAAGTATCATTTACTTACTAAAGATTTTCTAGTATTTGAAATAACTTTGTCTGATTTTTCACTTTTCTTATATTTTGAGAAAAGTATGTACTACACTTTAGTACAGTTGTGATTCCTTCTCCGTATATTTTTTAATAGTTATTAATATTTGATGATATTCAATAGATCAAGAATTATTTTTCTAATTTCAAAACTTCATTAATCATTTTGTTATGGTTCAGGGTGAGTCCCGGTACTCTTTCTTGTGTCATTTTATTCCGTGAAGGTTTGTGATTAAAATCCAATAAAAATTTATTCCAGATTCGTCCAGTTTCCGATTTTATAGACAATTTAGATAGAAGTGAACTCCGCCTTTTCTCTCTCCGCCTCGCGTCATTGTCATACCAAAATCGTCAATATAGTTCTAAAATCGAAAAAACACTTACAGAATGATTGGTAATGTTGGAATATTAATAAGAATACTAATTTAGATGATAACAGAATGAAATCTGTGAAGAGTTTATACACCTACCTCAACTCAGTACATCGTAATCAAAGCATTCCATTATCACTACTTTTCAAGAGTTCGGATAATCTGACGACAAAATGTTTGGAATAAAAGTTGAACAGTATTTCGACATGTACAAAATTGTATATTTAAAATTTCGAAAATATTTTTTTTCAACAAAAAATGAACATTGTTTTGATTTTTTAAATGTTATAGTAGAATTTTGAATTCATTATCTTATAGCTGGCGTCAAGACGAATCCAACGACCTGCTTATTTATCACTCTGAACCCATAAATAACGCTACAATATTTTATTCCCGTTTTTCAGTGAAATACCCCACTGTGCGTTCTCACGTTATGTCGTGACCAACGAACAGCACTTCATTTTTATTATATAGATACATATATTAGATTGAAGAACTAAATCCTCAGCCCGCGAGATTGAAAATGGCGCGGGATTGCAATCCCTAGTCCGCGGATAAAATGTTACGTTTCGCGAACGCGCAAGTTGAAGATACGATTGGTACAAATTTTACAAAATTACACGTTGTGCTATCCTTTTGACCGAAAATCGAGAGTTCCTTTCGCTGTACGGACAGTAGACAAAATCCCAAAGTTGAACAATGATCCCTTCAACTTACTCATTGAGTCCAACGTTTTACAATTTAGGGAAAATATAGACATTTTTCAGAATTAAATCATTTCACACTTTTAATGTTGCCTGCGCACGGTTCGATCAATCTCTAAACAAATGTAGCTATTTTGCAAGTATCCTAAACGTTTCGGTTCTGATTTGAACCATTTCATGGTAGGATTTGTTCAAATGTAGGAATGGTTCGAATCGGAACCGAAACGTTTGGGATACTTGCAAAACAGCTACATTTGTTTAGAGATGTTTAAAATTATTGGATAATAATTAGGATCGATAAAAATTGATTATTTTTCAGAATATCCAGATCGAAGTATATTCTGTTACAGACGGAGTAAGGGCAACTACAATGTGTGATTAAACATATATTTTATGCGCGTGGCCAGTTGACGTATCACAGAAACAAAGTTGTCAAATAGAAATTTTCCAACAATTTTCTACGACACGTTCCAAATTTTTTAACTATACTCATCTTGCAAAAATGAATAACATATCACAAATACCTGTGCAGAGAAATTTTTGTTTGATTTTGCTCCAAAAATGTATGGAGTCCAATTACCCCCTGTACATGTTGACATTATAATAGAATAGCAGTACACAAGAAAAAGGTTGAAAATGTCGAGAATTTTTCCTAAATTTTCAAATTTCGTGCATCATCGCACAACTTAGGGATTTTGATCCTGTCGTTCGGGCGTCGAACCACGCCTTTGCCCGTGAGGATAACTTTCAATTTCTAAACAAATATTTTTCGACCCGGTTTAATGAACAGTCTGATCAGATTTCGAACTCGATGAGATTTGTTACGTCGCCCGTTCTTAACAATCATTGTAAATGATCTGTTTGTCAGTGTCGATCGTAATTTCCGTCTTGATCAAAGATGAGAGATCGAACGCGACGATCGGTGGGATTGGTAACGCATGATCGAAAGTAGTCGTTAGCGTCTTTTTCGGACGATTGAAATACTGTAGGTACCTGGTTGTGCCCATACGGTCGCGATGTCTAATTTAAAGCTGCCCAGCGTTAGATTAGCGCGTAAGAGATTCCGCGATTGCTGCACCTGCGTACCAGTAGAAGGTTAACTATTGCTCGCTTGTTTGTCATCGGAAACGTCGTTCCCATCGTTTTTGTGCGAGCTACGATCTACGATAATTATTGTCTCGGAGAATTTTTACTCGCCGGGATGTGCCGTACGCAGTTTGTTATTTTCTAAAGAACATATTCGCTTTTTCCAGCGTTACACGCGATCCGGTTGCCGTCTCCTCGTCCAGTATTTTGCGTCGATATTACGATAGCGTTCCAATCCGATCTCACGAAAGATCTTGTCGTGCGAAACGCTCGAAACTCGCGTTTTCACTTCGATATTCGATCTTGCAACGTATATATGCGAAGTGTATATATATTCCATGTACATATATTACGACGCGCGACGGTACGAGGAGAGAAAGTACTTGCTTAACCGATGTCGCGTATCGAAAGTATTCTTCGTTCTACCGGATTACACACTCTCCGTGCCTTGCCAGTTGTCTCCTGGCAGGAATTCAACACTGAACCTACCACCATCGATCAGAATGGACCGGTTCCAGATTTTTTATTTTACAAATATTGAAATAATAAAAATGATTGTATAAGAAACGGTTGTATAATTATCTTTAGTGGAGCACGTATTACAATAGGAACCACATCAAGTCTGAATAAAATCAATCTTGTTATTTTTATACAGAAACCAGTTACTTTCAACCCTCATACGTTCTTCAGGTGGAAATTCACCCATTCAATATTTTCACATACTGTACAATTACAGTAATTTCTGAATCGTAGTCCTCGGTCGCCTCTTCAATCGTAGTCCAGTGCCTACCCATTCCACCACCTGTCAACGCTGCGCCGGGCAGCAGGACGGCGATGTTTGATGTCGGCTCGGGTATATCGGTGTGAACACCACTACATTGACTCGAGTGAATCGAATTTTCAAACTACTTAATTTTCATTATTTTTTTATGAGATTTTACTGGCTTATTCCTGGCATTTTTCTGATTAAAATCATACCAAACACGATATAATTTGGCCAATATTTAGTGGTTTAATCGACGATGAAAGTTTTACTTACAAGAAGGACAGCGTGTTTGATCTATGCCGGCGACGGCGACTCTTTGCGTCTCTTTCTTTCCAATACGCTCTTCTTCGTTGCGTTCGAAACTTTCATCGTCGATTAATCCACTAAATATTGGCCAAATTATATCGTGTTTGGTATGATTTTAATCAGAAAAATGCCACGAATATGTTGGTGAAAGTTCCATAATGATATCATCGAAAATAAAGAAGCTAAGGTCTTGGTGTTTTATTGTGATGACGCACGGGCCTTTAAACTGTGCCGGCGACGGGGACACGCTTCGGCCACGCGATCCTATTTCATTCTGTCCTTCTCTACGTTCGGCTTGTCGTTTGAAGTCTCAGCGCGGTAGAGTAGACGCAGTCATAAATCAAAAAATAGCCACCCTACTTCATCGTAGTCCGTTCAAAACACGGGTGTTGGGACTACGATTCAGAAATTACTGTATTCATCCTTGTATGTCTACGTCGTGAGATGTATTTCTTTAAAATGTGACGTTATACATGAAACATAATATGTTAATTTAACGTATAAAATAAAAATAGGTGCACTGTTATTCTAGTTTCTTTTATGCAGCTATTTTTGAGGAGCGTATGAGGGTTAAGGCCCGGTAGGTTTAGTGTTAAAGGGAATGCAGCATTCTCAAACCTCACGTCGCCCTTTGCCCCTGTGTCTTTTCGAAGCACAACTTATGAGGCACGGAGAGTACTTGCAGTGGATTTACAAAGTGTTCGTACACCATTTAAAATAGAATAACTTTTTTATAATTGCACCAAATGACCTGATTTTTTTATAATCAATTAGAAGCATCGGTTTACTAAATGTACTGCAAAATAGAATTTTCAAAAATTACTATTTACAAGCATGCAAAAATAAAAAAGCAATTCTTTTAATTTTTTTATTAGGGTCCTCAATGAAAATTTAAAATATATGTTTTGCTGATCTATGTTTGTTACACACGTGCCGAAAATTTCATCGGAAACGATTAATATAATTAGTATGGTAATTTTATACGATTTTTAATCAGATTCTGCTGAAAATTCACAAAACCGTACAGTTTTCGATGCGTGTCGTTTTTTCCTGCGACAAAAGATTTCGATGAAATTTTCAGTACGTGTATAACTACCGTAGATCTACAAAACATAAATTTTCATTAAGTGCCCAAACAAAAAAATTTTTAAAAATGCCTTTTTCATTTTTGCATGTAACCTTGTAAATTGTAATTTTTGGAAAATCTTGTTTCAGATCATTTCATAAACCAATGCTTCTAATTAATTGTAAATAATCGGACCGTTTGGTACAATTATAAAGAAGTTATTCCATTTTAAAAAGCGTACGAAAACTTTGTACACCCACTGTACATATGCGCGTACTTGTTTGCAAGAGCCAGCGAGGAATTTCTATGAATTTCGCAAACTACGGGAAACTCGTGTGCGTACAGGCACGGTCGTCTCTAGCACGGGAACTTAGTTTTAGCAACGCTGTCTCACAAGAAGAGTGGAACGTCATCGGGTCGCCGATTTAGTTGAGATTTTATATACATATAGATCTCGATCTCCCATTTATAAATATACAGGGTCTTCAGGCTATTACTAGCCAACATTGTCCTATATTTACTTTATTTCTTCTGTTTCAAGACACGAGAGAATGATTTACTATTTTATTTATTTTGGTTAATTTATTTATAATTTATTAAGACTTTCGTTTTTCATTTTGTAATAATTGTATAATCTCTTATAAATTAGTCAACTGTTACAGCTGTTACACAGCGAATAAATAATATAAATAAATAAGTGAAAAAATGTTTCTCCCCGGATCAGAACCTGAAGCAATACAACTTTGTTTACGAATATCTCAATAATTATTGAGTGTTTGCCCCTATAATGGTATATATTCGTAAATAGGAGATTGAGATCTATATGTATACAAAATCTCAATTAAATCGGTGACCCGAAGGCCTCACACTCTCCTTGTCAGTCCGATTCGAAGGGATTGCAAGTCGGACCAGCTGATCGGACCGATGTTCTGTCTGTATTGCCAAACCAATGTTCCGGTGTGTACCAGAGATGGCCATCGCGTCGTACAGGCGTCTATTTCTTGGGTCCCAGGGAAATCACTGACACAAATTTCCCCAACACGGTTTTCACCGACTCCAGATTTGACCGACAACACCTTTAACCGATAACGACTTTGATCGACAACGATTATGACCGACAACGAATTTGACCGACAATACCTTTAACCGATAACGATTTGAGACGACCACCTCAGTTAGCGAAATTTGTTGTCAGTCAAATCTGGTATCGGTCAAATTCGTTGTCGATCAAAGTCGTTATCGGTTAAAGGTGTTGTCAGCCAAAATTATTGTCGGTCAAATCTGGAGTCGATGAAAACCGTGTCGGGGAAATTTGTGTCGGTGATTTCCATGGAACCCCTACTTCTTACACTACCGCGAACGTCGTACGCGTAAAAGCAAAGCGCGATTAGCGATTAGCTGGCGTGATATTATTATCGTCGCGTTTTTTCTGAGATTCCGACCAATGCAACGATAGGATCCCTTGCCCTCAGTATGTATCTAACGACGTAACGAAGCGGTTGATTTCCCAACTGTCGCCATTTAAACGGAAGCTGAAGCGCTTCTTAATAAGAAAATATTCGAGACGTACCGAAAGCGTGATGATCTTGTCGAAAAGCATCACCGGCGGCATGTGAAAGTCGAAGACGAAGTACTGGAAATCAAAGTGGAATTGTAAAGGGTTTCTCTTTGTTTACCTTTGACACGCGACACTGAATCACGCTTACTTCGTTGTAATACGGACAGTTTGTGGACTCCTTAACGCTCGTGTATTTTCGTTGATCGCCGACCTGCACGCAAACAACGGGATCCATGTTTAACCCGGCGAGTTGTCTTGCTTCTATGATGGTGACGCAAACTTGGTAGTCTTGGGCCTTCAGCGCGGAATGCCCCGTGTCGGCAGTCTGCAAAAAAGTTAATGATAGACCAGGTCGATTCGTTCGAATCGATAATGTTAATCTATCAGTAATTAATGTTCCGTTGCCATTCCATTACCTTTGGAAATTCAACATTAATTAAGACTTAATCAATTAATTTTATATTATTAAATATGTTGGGATCTAATCAATTACTTAACATTTAACCCCTTGCTCTACAATTTATTTTACAATTTCTGTGATTAGAATTTTTGTTCGTATAATTTCCTAAAACAGGAGAAAATGTATTGTATTCTTGTATGAATATATTCTCCATTGTATGCTTGTATGAATATATTCTCCATTGTATGCTTGTGTGAATATATTCTCCAATAGCTGTACATGAACAAAACCCGAAGTAGAATTTGATTTTGGTTCAAGGGAAATTAGTAACATACACATATTTGTTAGACTCTGTTCAAAATATTCATCGCGAGTCATCAGTTAAATATTGTATGAGGTATTGTATCAATTCGATATTCATACAAAGAAAAAAATTACAGTAACTTCCCTATGAATCGGGAAGTTAATTAATATAGAATGAAATTATTCTAGATCGAAAGTGTTATTTTAACTCGAAAACCAAACGATTCTTCTGATCTAGAATGTTTCCATTCTCTATGACTTTTCAAATTTGGTAGATCCGAAATTGATATAATACCTCATATTCTGAATATAAACGGAAGGGTTAAGTTCCGAGAGCGCGTTCCGTAAACAACAACAAAAAAGAAAATGCAAAAGAATGCGATGTTTAATAGCAAGGGCCTGTTTAATAATTTGAAACAAATTAGGAAGTATAAATATAATTTCTCAAACGGTTTGTCAAACGGTTTGTCAAACGGTTTGCCAAACCGTTTAGGTCTGTACGAAGCCTAAGGGTGAAAACAGCACCGAGTGCAAAGGGTTTAAAGGTGTACGAATACTTCATACCACCCACTGTAATTGAATTGGGTCCCATGGAAATCACCGACACGAATTTCCCCGTCAAGGTTTTCACCGACTCTAGATTTGACCGACAATAACGTTAGCCGACAACCAATTTGACCGGCAACAATTTTGATCGACAATGATTTGGACCGTCAACGATTTTAGATTCTTTGTCGGTCAAAATTGTTGTCGATCAAGTTTGTTGTGGGTCAAAATTGTTTTCGGTCAAAGTCGTTTTCGGCCAAAGTTTTTTTTTTATTAGAAAATCTCATATGAGATTTATTTCAACATAATAAAGGAAACATAATACATTGTTGCAGAAAATGAAACTGAATGTACATAGTGATATGATAAAACATGAAAACAATAGTATATACGTATGAGATAAACCGCTTAAACCTTAAGGCCACAGCTTTTAAGAAATGAAGGCATACAGCGACAATTCGGCCAAAGTTATTGTCGATGAATACCGTGTCGGTGATTTCCATGGGACCCAATCGATTTTACGGTGTCACGTCCGGTGGTCCTATTATAAATAATAATTAATAAACTTAATCATATATTTCTTTTCTTATTTGTTTTATTAATTTTGTGCGAGAATTGTAATCAATTATTATATCAAATATTATATTGAATACTGAATTATTGTATTTTATACCGTACTGCGAGCGATAGAATTAAGAAAAGTTTATAAGATATATTTTGCAGCGAACTATATAGGATTGTTAACAAATGAAATAATTCGAAACATAATATGCGAGCGATTAACTAAAAGAAACTTCCGTTGAAATTTATTCGTCATCGAAGAATATAAAAATTGATAAAAGATTGATGAACAATAGACCGGTGCAAATGAATCGAATATCAAGCGTCCGATCAAGAGGTAGACGATGGATTAAGAAGAAATATGATTACAAAGAAATTGATGAGCATGCATCCACCATAAGAAGATTAAGCGAAGAACAATGGATTAACAAATCTATAAAGGGAGCCTCCTCATCAGGAGCAGTCAATCGACAGTCGACAATCAAAATCTCCGGTGTTTTTCTCGTTCGCATTCAAAATCTTAAACGTACACGTAGTTACACAGTCAAAGTTCAGTGTTCATATACCATCGTGTTTAGTAAATTCAGTCAATCTAAATCAATCGTGCTAAGTGTTAAAGTATTCAGCAATAATTTAAAGGTGTAGTTTTAATTTAATAAAAGGCGTGTACAACCGCCGGATCACCAAAACACCACCAATTCATCAAAGAGAGGCTGAAGCGAATACTCAGCGATCGAAACCATACAATAGTTTAAGGAAACAAAGCGAGATTCATCTATCGGTAAATACTAACAATTTACAATTAGATATTAACTAATTCTATGTATTCTGAATTTGTTCATTTATAAAATATATCTTGGTCAATTGTTACAACGGTTAAGTGAAACGCGTGAAAGATCGAACGCACCTTCGGTTTCGATCTTTTGGTGGTTTTGACGACCGCGTCCTGCGACTCCGTCTGAGCGGCGACGGTCGTGCTCGCGCTCGCGATCGTCGCCGGACCCGAGACTTCGTTTTCATTGCCCCGGCTCTCGTAGTCGGAGGTGTTCGATTCGAGCGACGTCAAAGAGTTGGCCCTCGAAGGTTCGTTCGAAGTTGCGCAACTCGAATTCCCTTTATCGATCAATTCGTGGGTGTCGGAGCCGCTGTCGCAAGACCGTGATCCCGCAGCCGCCGGCCTCTGTTTGCCCAGTTTCATAAACGATCTCATACTCCTCAGCGTCGAGTACCTGCTGCAAACGGGACGAGAGTTTCCATCGTGAATTCTTGCTTTGCTTACATAATACGTTACATCCATCTCTCTTTCATATACGCTTTCGCGTTGCGTTTCGTTCAGCATTGGACGATTTCTAAATGACCGGTCTCTTATTAATTTTGTAATTATTGAATTTACGACGGTGCTTACATGGAAATTGATTCGATAAAATTGCACCAAATTTAAACGAATTTCTTCGAAATTTAAATGAAGAGCCTTCATATTTAAATTTAATTTTCTCGAATACGAAGCCACCCACGCAATTTCGTTATTCTCAATGTTACTGGCCTAATTTGTACCATGAATTATGAGTAGACTGTGGATTTTGTGCGTTAATGGGAAAATGAGTGGGTGTAATTTAACGCAGTTGAAAGGTTACAATGATTTAATACGTGCTAGTCTATTTCTCTCAGCTTGTTAAAATTATTACAACCAGCTTAAACTGTTTGTTGGCTCCAGTCATTTGCAGTTACAATAATAGATAGATGGTTTCGGCGCACATAAATAATAAAAATAATAAATAATAAATTATATAAAAGTATAAAAATAAAAAATAAAATAAAAAATATAAAAATAGTAAATTATTTTTGATCGAACCTGTGCGCCGAAACCATCTATCTATTATCAATTCTTTTCGATCGCAAAACTATCTCAATATTTGCAATTACAATTGCGATAACCATCGAATAATTGGTTTTGAGTAAAACGTGGATTAGGCATGGATCTTCGATGCTCTACGCGTATTGCCATTGAGCTTCCTGAGATGGGAATAACGCGAATAGAACGCACAGACGGAAAACAAACCAAGAGGGATTTTTCTTTATTTAAAAGAGGAATGAATCGACTCGCCTCGCCTCAACGTCAATGATAGGACGCACCTTTTACGGTCCGATGACTTTTCGGTCGTCGAGGTAGAGTTGCCTTTCTGTAGGAAACCCTTCTTGAAGATTTTCTCGGGACTTTGCCAGGAACTTCTCCTTTTTCCGTTGGCAGAGCTGGTATTCGCTTGTTCGAAGCTCCTCTCGAGATTCGCGATATTCTGCTCGATGTCGATCAGCATCTGTTGCTCGTCCTCCATTACTTCCGACACCGCGTACGAACTGCAACTTCCGTCGGGAGGGTTGTATCGAATTTCGAAGCAAATCACGGCCTGGAATGTATATCAAACGGATTCGTCAGATTTCTCTGGAATTCTGTTGTGCATAAAAAACAGTACTACTTTTTCCTCTGTCATTTTTAACTTCCCGATTCATAGGGAAGTTACTGTAATTTTCTAATATTTACTAGGGTAACTGCACCAGTGAATGAACATTTAAGAAATTGTTCAGAGAAATATTTTATTTTAAAAAAAACTATGAGAATTAAAGGAATCTCATATATGCCAAATAGCTCCCTATACTTCATTTGTCAAAAATAAATGAACACAAATACAATGAAATTATTATTATTCTTCTTTATTAAACGTTAAATCAAAAATATGAAAAATACCAGTCAATGAACACTACATTCTAGTAATTGAATAATGCTAGTCCAATCAATGAACAGAATTACTAAACAATATTCCCCTATTTATTTAACGCTTTAATCACAATTTTATCGCTAGTATGCCGTCCGGGTTAAAATTTGTTGAAATATACAAAAGCGTTCGTTTATTGGTGCCCGTTCATTCACTGGTGCAGTTACCCTATTTACAAAAAAATGCTGGCTAGTCTGAAAACCCTTCATATAATTTCCTGTAGATCTCGTCACGCAGATTTCAAATCTGGCCGTAAAATTTGCCTACCACCTCAGGATTTTGCAAAAAATCGATTTTTGCATTAAGTTGCATTACGTGTTTGAGCCTTTTGAATTTATTTTCATGACGTCTTTCTGGTAAATACGTAAATTCGATACTATAAAGTTCAATGAATGCATAAACTGAAATTGTTCAAAATTGTGACATGCGGCGGTTTTCCTGACAAGCACAGAAGTAGTATCGACAACATGGTCCACTGGCATCTTTTCGAACTGGTTGTTTACGAGAAAAAATCTTAAGCTTCCCTTATGGACGTATCGATGACATTCAAAAGACTATTAATAGGCTTCCGATGAGAAAAGCGGTGAAGCGGTATCTTTGAACGTACCGCGAGTGGTTTGTTGTTCAGATCGACCAAGGAATCGGTGACCGCGATTCTGCCTTCTCGCACCACCGTTTGGAGGACCAAGCCATACTTTGCAACCACCCTCTCGTTCCTGAGAACTCCGCGCGATATCACCGTCAACTGCAGAATCTCCGCCTCGTCGACCGGTCTGCCAAAATTCCAAGTGAACGCCTGAAATCGGATTGCCAGTCGGAAACGGTCGACCGAAGAAAAGTTAGTTAATGATTCGTTCTAAAATCTAAAATCCGCACGACTAGGCGTATTATGAGCACACAACGGACTTTATTGCATTTATAACAAAAATTAGTAGAAGTAACTTGGAATAGTAAAGACATTAGATGAATTTAAAAGCACTGTTATATTATTTTCCACTTATTATTTACATTAAGAAGGAAAATCAATTTTCATATCGCTCCAGTTTATTGCAATCCAGTTTGAAAATTTTGATTTTTTATAAAGGTCCGCTGTCTAGACATTAACGTTCCAAAAATTTTGAATCAATACTAGTCTGCTAAGTCATGAACTGAAAAAATGTATTGGTTAATTGCAGCTTATTAGCCTCGCCATTTGAAAATTAATTAATTAATTAAATATTTAATCGGATAATTAGTTCGAATAATTGATTCTTTGTTAATTTGAGTAGTCCACTTGAAATAGTAGAGACATTAGATGAATTTACAAGCACTGTTATATTATTCTCCACTTATTATTTACATTAAGAAGGAAAATCAATTTTCATATCGCTCCAGTTTATTGCAATCCAGTTTGAAAATTTTGATTTTTTATAAAGGTCCGCTGTCTAGACATTAACATTGCAAAAATTTTGAATCAATACTAGTCTGATAAGTCATGAACTGAAAAAATGTATTGGTTAATTGTAGCTTATTAGCCTCGCCATTTGAAAATTAATTAATTAATTAAATATGTAATTGGATAATTAGTTCGAATAATTGATTCGTTGTTAATTTGAGTAGTCCACTCGAATTGCAAACATATATTTTTATTTATCTTCCGTTTCTTAGTCACGCTTTCTAATTAGAAACCACCATTGTGAAAAAGAAAGAAGCGCTCAGTATATAATTATATATTCCGCAATATAATATTCACAGAACTATTCAATTAAACAGCGGACTCCTTTTTCAACCCTTGCTGTGTTCTTATTTGATTTTTCACGCTTTTCTATTAAATATTGCCTGGTGCTTCTTTCTTTTGCATATAGTACAAGTACTTGGAAAACCAGCGATCGGAACAATGGACGGGCTGGGCTATAGATCGCTCGGCTTGTCGATGGTGGATTGTTTTCGAAAGTATGTGCGTGCACCACGCCAAAGAAATGTGAAAACACGTCATTCTTAGCGCGATGAGTACGTAGGTATGTATGTAGTATATACATGTGAAAAAATGTACAATGTACAGGGTGTTTCAAAATTATATGTCGCGATCACTATAGCGTGATTCCGCAACTCCAGATAGCTGAAGCCCAAGGTCAAAATTGTATTTTAATTGCTTATTTCATAAATTTTTATAATACATTACATAAATTTTTATTTAATAATGCTTATTTCATCGTATAGTATAATACTTATCGCGACGAACAAAAGTCTCAAAGGAACTATAGGTCTCGATTTAATTTTTGTCTTAAAGGACGACTTTAACCATTCGCCAATAATATAAAACCGTATACAGGGTAAATAATCAATTTTTATCGATCGTAAATATTAAATAATTTTGAACTTTTAATGTTATCAGCGCACGGTTTGATCAATCTCTAAACAAAGCGGGTCTAGGACGAAACACCTCCTTCCTTTTTCCAGTTCTATTAAAAACATTAACAGCAAACGCAGTTCTCCCATGAAACGGTTCAAATCAGAACCGCAACGTTTGGGATACTTGAAAAATAGCTACATTTGTTTAGAGATTGATCGAACCGTGCGCCGATAACATTAAAAGTTTAAAATTGTCTACAGGGTATCTCAAAACGTGAAGGGATGATTCTACACGGGAAAATACGTGGAAAATATACAATAAATTTTTTCATTCGACGCGTCCTTTTCGAGAAAATTCGCTAAAAATCCGTCAAGTTCGCGTGCGTTCTTAAGAAGTAGAATGAGTCGGTAATGAACAGACGTGTCAGACGATTCCTATTCAATAGCACGCGTGTTCGCTGAATTTTCAAACTGGAAAGGATGAAACAAATTGGTTCTATATTTTCTCATGTAGAATCATCCCCTCCATGTTTGTACAAACTTTGGGACACCCTGTCCTCATATGAAATGAAACAGTTCACGAAACTTTAACCCCTTGCACTCCTTTGTCGAGTACGACTCGACATCAGAGAGAGAAAAATATAAACAAGACGGATTTTTACATCTATTTGGTTATTCATTTAATACATTTTTTATAATTTTATAAAAAAATAGAAGTTCGACAAATATAAATTACCACAATGTTTGAGAGCTATATTTAATATAATTAGTGAACAAAATTGTTCAAAAAAAGTAGCAGTCACGGAATCTCCCTTTGCAGTTTCAAATATATAGGGTTGAAGTACGAATGATGTGTGTGTATTGTACGAATGAACGTGTGTGTATTAACAGACAACCCTATATATAGTTAAATTTATAAAATAGAGAATCGGAACAGAAGAATTCTAAAATTGTAATTGCCAACGAATTGTAAAAAGAAGATCAGATCGAAACGAACGCGCCCGTGACAAACACGTCTGTCAATGATTATAATAAATACGGCTTTTCCTTACAAATACAACACTGAAATTAGTAAGAAGTTGTTGGAAATTGAAAAAATCGAAGTGCAAAGGTTCAAAGTCGTTTTCTAAGAGAACGTTTGACGCGAGACACATGTATCCTGTTTGGCTTGCGTTCGTTGCGATGAGTACTGTAAGATGAAATAAAAAGCACTTTTGTTCATGCTTGTAATAGATCTCCACCGAGATTCGGAGCTGCACAATCACGCTATAGTGTTCGATATTTGGAGATACACTTTTGAACCACCCTGTAAAATACATAACGTCGTTGTAAAATACGACTCGTTCGTTCGTCGTTCGCCGATCGATCCCATCGTCACGCACTCTTTCGTCGGCCGTGGCATAAAATCTGGAAAGACGTAACTCGACGAACTCCGAGCTTTTAAACGACATTTAATAACCAGGAATTCAAGTTCTATTCATAATACCGAGCGCAAAAGCGCGCGACGGTTTTACGCTCTATTCATCGCGCACACAGCGTACGGAATGCATACAGGATGTTCGAGCAGTTAATCGCCGGCTAAGATATAAAACAAGAAAAACATTGTAGGTAGCTTGTTTTTTTTCAAACAAAATAGGTTCACGAGAAAAGCTGCATAATCGCTTCGTACCTACACATACGTGGACAGGTATATTACACGTAAATAGGTACCAGGGCTGTGCTGTGCTATGATACAGAGAGGCACACACACAATTTGAACCATTCAACAATTAAAAATCTTTACGCAGGACGACGCAAGTGGAGAATTAATTTAAAATAAACTTTTCCAATTATATTCCGTACATGACTGCGATTCACGCTTTTGGGAAGCCATAGCAAAAATTTTCAGTTTTTATGTGACTTTTTAAAACTCAAGGTTTTACATGACGAAACGCTAGAAAATTATTGGATAATTGTATAGAGAAGGTCTGCGTACTCCGATTTTTATGAAATTTTAATATGTTATGCAGCAACGCAGTCTAAACAACTTTTTCCTTTTCCAGTATAGGGGAGTCGCTTTTAGTTTTCGAGATATTCGCAAAAAACTATTGCTAATACTGTATTGACTTTTCCTGTACGCTGTTCACATTGTTTTGTAAAGACGCTGTTAAACCACTCCTGGATTTTCGACAACTCATTCTATTCGCATAATCTTTGCATTGTAGCTGCTATCTAGAGTTTGAACTAGTAATGGAAAAATCGTGCGATCAGACTAGGAGTAGTCTTTCCAAATTGAAAGATTACCCTATATATGTGTCACCCTGTATGTATAGAGTGAGACCCTGTTTTCTCTCTCAACATTCAATACAGTATTAGCAACAGTTTTTTGCGAATATCTCGAAAACTAAAAGCGACCCCTCTATATTGGAAAAGGAAAAAGTTGTTCAAAATGTCGAAATCCATAACATATTAAAATTTCATCAAAATCGGAGTAGGGAGACCTTTTCTATATAATTACCAATTATTGTACCAGTCTTCACTCAGTACTGTCGGTCGAAAATAAATCAGATATAAATGCAAATGATCTTCAAAAATCTTAGATGTTTCAAGTTATTTGTACAAAAATAATTTAATTGCCTTGGACTTTGTACCCGAATACTGCTGTAGCTCTGAAAATTTTAGTAGCACTCTCTGTAGCTATTGGGAAAAGATGTTTTTCCAAATTCAAATGAATAAAATGTCACATATTTTAGTATATTTCGATCAGAGTTGCCGGATGAGTGGAGGGAACACGAATTAGGAGGAAACAATTACCCCCTCTCTGCCAGTACCGGATTAATCACGTGACGTTGTGACACACGCGCGACACAGATGAAATGTACGTCACGTGACCGGGTTGCGAAAACAGCGTCGTAGAAGGGGAAGGTAGAGCCGGTACACAAATCTTAATCTGGCGACTCTGATGAAATCTACTACGTTTATAGCGTATATTCGATATACATAGTATGTACGTACACATATACACAATTTCATGCAACAAGCTTTCGCCGTGACCCAGTTCTGCCTTCGAATCGGTCAAATTAAACGAAAATATTTTCACGATTTAATGAACATAATCAAGAGTATTGTAGCCATCAGGGATGTGCGGTAGATTTTAGATGTTTTTTCGTTGAAATAACCTTCGATTGTGATTTTAATAGTTTATTTTTGTCTATTTTGAATAGTCCATTCGAACTGCAAATGATTTACAATACACTTCATATTGCGCTGACAAAATTAGTAACAGGGACGAAATAGAGAAAGTAATAATAATAATATTTTATTCCCTTTGCGGGATACACAAATAGAGAAAGTATTGTTTCATTTAATTTCCGTTTTCCAGTCACTCGGAAAAGTACACATTTTATGGCAAATTGCATTTCTTGTGGGAACAATGAGAGCTACGACGCAGTACTCGCAGTCTATTTATAATTGGTTTGTTTGAATCGCACGGAAAAAATATACGGACAATGTACAGGGTGTAAAGAAATTTTTGGTCCCGGCTGGCGTATTCTACATCTTCGGATCGGTGAAGATCTGTGAAAAAAAGTTGCCGCAAAACTGTCCTTGACTAAAAAGCGAACCATGAGTCAAAACTTAACTTACCCATGGTTCCCTTAACACTTTTTGCCTCCAAGATGCGTAGAATACAATGCAATAACACAAAAATTTGCTTTTGAAATTCAAGGTCAAGGACAATTTTGCGGCAACTTTTTTTTCACAGATCTTCACCGATCCGAAGGTGTAGAATACGCCTATGGCAGCCGGGACCAAACATTTCTTTACACCCTGTCCAACTAGAATTCTGAAGACTTCTGGATAGCGATTCGAATTTTGATCTTTCTAACAACAATACCAGTATCAAAATTTACCTCGTCCACCGGAATGTGGTCCCCATTCTCTTCTAGGCATTTCGAGTAGCGAGGAACTTCTGCAAGCAAACAATTATTAACGCGTTACATCGTTGTCCAGTAGAAGGTGCCTAACGACTGGCGCAGTGAACTGAGTGGTAAATATTCGAATTAGGCAAATCAATGAAAGTGTCAGATGAAGTTGTAATTGTAAATGGTCGTGCGAGAAAGTTTGACGTGTCTGGCCTAACTTGCTCGTGTCATGCGAAAACGAGTCCGCGGGCCACAGGTTGGACAAAGTAGGACAAGCAAGCGCGAGTCTATCTACTCCTATGAAATCTTAACGTCCGGAGCCTGCGTGCTTCCGAGTTAGAGATGGAGGCGAATCAATTAAGGTAAAAGCACTAATAGTTGACCAGTTAAGAAAAATTCTCTGTGCGAAGAATAGTAAATGGCTTTTAGCCTTTGTTGAATGGAGAGACTCTGTCTGTTGTTTCAAACAGACACACAGTGGTCTAAACGGGCCATTTAGCTGAACGAAACCCAAAAAATGAAAATTCCTCGGAAAATTTCCCGCTTCGTAAATGATAGGTAAGAATCACTGCTGTTTTCCCCTTTTTATCAGTCCATAATAAAATAGGACGCCACGAACAACTCATTTTTCAACTTCGTATTTCTACATTGTCGTTCGATACCTTACTATTTGTTAATATATCTCGTTGTGAATATCTAGTAGTGGCAAGATTCTTGGAATTTTTCATTCTATGATGGATTTCATCAAGAAACGTAAGTACAAGACTCAAATAAAATTTTAATATCTTGTTTATTTGCTTAAAAATGAAAATATACTTCAAACGTACATAGCACTTACACTTTGATAGTGAAAAAAAAAGCTTCAAAAAGCTTCACGATGAAACATGTTGGAACTTCTTTATAGAAGTCTAGAGTGTCCGAAAAAATCAATCTTGTTTGCTCCTACTTGCTCCTTTTAATTTGAGACAGTTTTTAGTAATCCAATGTCAATATATTACGAATCATCTCTATGATTCTCTTCCACGTAAGCCAGAAACGACAAAAAACATCAAAACGTGATTGGAGGAAATATATTATATTTTTATATATTTTTATATCTTTATATATTTTTCGAAGAACTATATCTCACATAAGTTTCATCAAAATCGGTTTGTATCACCTGAATATGTTCCCTTGTAAGTATTTTTTATTACATATTGTTGTAGCTGATGTCAAGACGAATTCAATGATCTACTTAACTAGGGCTTTAAGTCTTGAAATAATACTAGAATAATTTTGTCCAGCTAAATGGTCCTTTTAAACCACTGTGAGACACAACGTAAAAAAGGACATTTATTTATTCGATCTGAAGGTCTGGATTGGAAAAAAAATTATTTGAAGTTCGTAAGGTAAAAGTAACAATAGTTGACAGTTAGAAAAAGGCGTAATTTGCATTATTCGAAAGTCTAAACTTCGCATGCAGCTATTTTCATAAAGCTGCGACAATTACAGGGTGTAAAGAAATGTTTGGTCCTGGCTGCCATAGGCGTACTCACCCATGGTTGAGTGAGTTTTGACTCATGGTTCCCTTAACACTTTTTGTCCCCATGATGCGTAGAATACAATGCGATAACGTAAAAACTTGCCCTTGATATTCAAGATCAAGGACAATTTTCAACTTTTTTTCACAGATCTTCACCGATCCGAAGATGTAGAATACGCCTGTGGCAGCCAGGACCAAACATTTCTTTACACCCTGTACATCGTGCCGAGTAATGCAAATTACGCCTCGTAAACGTAAAAATAGGACTAGTGAGGGCGATTGTAGTCTAGATTGAACGTTTATCTAGCGGCTTTTGCCCACTGAAAAAACCCAACTTTGCACCAACAAGAAATGTTTGTTCATCCAGTTGGTTGGAATTCGGATAGGAAATTTCCATTTTGGTCTAGTAATGACCAACTATTACAGAGGCTGGTCATGATTCTCTGGATGGTACAGTTTCTCCGTCTTCGAGACGATTTCCACGCGAAGCGACAGGTGTGAACTAATTACCACCGACGTTGCATCTCGTAACCGCAGGACCGTGACCCCTTCGCGCGAATTAACATTTTCTTCGAACATTCTAAAACGGTTCCACTCAAGATCATTTTCTTCGGAAATAGTTGATATACTTCGACACGATAGTAAAATTACGTAGAAATTAAACCGCGCCTTAAAATTGAATGTGTTTTCTGCATTTGTTGTGCACATGAACACGCGCAGTGTTCAGTGATGAGCGATTTCTGAAATTATTATCGTAATTTTGATTATTATAAACCTTTTATAAGAAATAATCGAATAAATACTTTCATTAGAGCATTCTTCATGTTCATAAGGCAACATGTGCCTGTTACTTTTATAGTAAACTAGTTGACTCGACAGAAATATTGATTTACTCGATCCACTAAAAAGTGTGAAATAAAAAAGTTTTATGAAAAATAGTTAAACCGACTTTGAAACGCACTAAAAAATTCACTAACAAGTATGAAATAATTTCCTTTTGATTTCTATGAATATACACCAACTGTTCATACAATTGATTAAAATACAATGTTAAATACAATACAATCTTTTCGCAGGCGGCGCAAAATTGAAAATTTTCCGAATCGCAGATGTAGCTGATTATGATTTCATTGGAATATGGTGGACTTGGATAATTAGTATATTGGAAGAGAAGATATATTAACATGTGAAAGATTGAAGAATTTTAGTAATTTCCAGCGTCGAAAATTTTATGGTCCATCCATCTCAACGTAATCGGTGAACATACATAGAAAAATAGCGAAATAGGGTACATAGAGGTCGAATTGAGTAACCTCCTTTTTCGAAGTCGATTAAAAATATGCTTCACTCGATATATTGCTGAAACATTTTTTGCTACGAGTAACAATAGCGGGAAAATCAAGATGTCGAAATCGACTGGGACTCTCTATATACAGGGTGTCCCAAAATTAGCCTAGGAGCCGAAAATGGGAGGTTCCTTGGATCATTTGAAGTGATATTTTCCTTTACAAAAGTGTTGTCCGTGACTTTGTTTAGGAGTTATTAACGAAAAACACGCACCAATCAGAACGCAGATATAGCGAACCGAGTCCGACTTTGCGACAGGTCCCGCGAGGCGTAGTGTCGCCATTGGTCGACTCAGAATCAATCCGCTGTAGCCGCGCTCTAATCGGTCCGTGTTTTTCGTTAATAACTCCTAAACAAAGTCACGGACACCATTTTTGTAAAGGAAAATGTTGCTTCAAATGACGCAAGGAAACCCCCATTTTCGGCTCCTAGGGTAGTTTTGGGACACCCTGTAGATTGTAGTATAAATATAGTATATTATAACCAATTGCACTTCCGATTGCCTCGCAATTCAGGAAAACAAGTAAGCGACGCGAGTAAGGGAACGCTATCATTATTTGTTGTTGTTGTTGTTGTTGTTGTTGTTTGTTAACACGGTAAATTTCCTTCGAGCCGAATGCTAATATATGCAGAATCCTGCGGAAAAACCACTAATCTCTTGGATCGTTTAATCGTCATCGGTAACGATTGCTTGTTTACGTTGCACTATTACGGTGTTCACGCTTTGTTAAATATTTCATGTTTCGCATCCGCGATCGATCGCGTTAATTAGCGTTGACCGAATGACGACGACGGTGGCTTCGGTGGTGGCAGCGGTAACGACACCGGAGACTATTTAACTGGTCGACGCGACAACGTCACGTTTCCACCACCATTCCGTCGCTCGCGGCTGTCAACGAACGCTTCTTTCGCTCGTAAAAGTTGACATTTCCAACAATACCGGAAGTTAACAGATTAGGTCTCAGTTTCGTCTGAAACTAAGGGTTGAAAAGGCGAAAGATTAACGCTTAGCACTCGAGAGGCGTCTCACTCTAACTTTAACGTAGTATCTAACCAATTACTGAATATTTAAGTATTGTATAAGGTATTACATCGATTTCATATCTACGAAATTTGAGAAATCTTTTTATACGACCTTAACCCTTGAGAAAGTGAAGCCCGAAAACTTTTAAGACTTCAAAAAAGCACAATACATGAATATGTAAAAATAAATAAATTCCGCAAGTTACAAAAACCACATTTTTCGCAAATACAGTAAATAGGAATAATTTTTTTAAAACAAACTAAATAATAATTTTTTTAAAACGAATTTTAGTGGAAATTTCATCCTGACTTCTCTTATGGTTTCTTCGGCCGTCCGAGATTGTGTATCGCGCGTTCAAATAATTTTAATTTCGTCAATTTTTACATGTCCATCTTTTTAAAAAGAAGACCGTTAAATACCCCATTTTTTCAATTATTTAAAAAGTGACATACTATGGAAACACGGCATTTGTTTAGGACAATTGCAAAATAAATGGTGAAATAAGCATTTCTTTCAACTAACATTTTCAGTGGATACATTTTCACTATAAACTCCTGAAGACTCATTTCTATCGGCTTGTCAGTTCTATTTTTACAATTTAATGGAAAAAGGTTGACACGTTTTCTTACGGTGTCTAGTCATTAGCGACTTACAAGTTCGTACATGAGTGGTCGTTTTATAAATTTGATTAACTAATTTTGTATGTTTCAAGAAATTGTTGACTTCTATTTTCATGACACTATGAAAACATTGCTATCCAGCGAGAACCAAACGATCGATTCTCCTGATCGGAAATGGAAATGAGATTTGTTACTATTTACGTTACAATAATTCTTCGTTCCCTTTTGAATTTTTCGGGCGTCGTTTCCCAGGCCACGACGATAACGTATTAATTACGAGATCGCGTTTACACGATCGCCGTCTCCCTCGGGGTGGAAGTTGTTCCAAACGAGAATACAGATGGTATCTGGACGCGAGCGAATATAAAATAGTCAGGTTTTGTAATTAATTCAATCTAGGTCGCGTCGCTACGACTCTACGTTATTGCCTACAGTTACCGCTACAGGTAAACTGCCCTCGTCTGCGGCCGAACAAAATTATTTTAATTGCAATGGCGCACACTTAGTTCGCCGACTCGTCCCGACCCGACCCGACGCACAGTAGTCAAGGAGCTCGCTTTTTGTGGCCGAAACGCAATGTTTCGACTTTCAAATTTCAACAAAATCTTTTTCTTGTCAAATACGAACCCTCTGAAAAATAAAATAGTTTATATCGATCGTATTATATTGCTTATAACAATTAATAAATGATTTCGGCGCTACGGTTCGATCGTTAGAAAAACAAAGTAAATTAATCAATAAGCAATTTTGCTAATGAACAAAAAAATCGACGTTTCGGTGTTGATTTGCACCATTTTCAAGATAATTTTTGAAATTGCGTCTGTAAGAAAAATGAGAAAAAAGAACTTTTAGAAAATAAAATAAAATACAATTTTCAAAGTAACAACTATTGTATGTTTAAATGTGAGGGAAACAATTTTTAACACAAAGTTTTCCCACTCACTTGCTTAGGTGTGATTAAGTATAATAATGAAAAATATTATTGGCTTGAAGGGGAAGTTTTAATTCTACGTATATTCTAACAAGCAGACGTTCGAAGTAAATATGAACACTGCAAATATTGCCATATTGGATTCGTTATTTTGAATTTTGAACGTCAGTTTTGTAATCAGAAACCCCGAAAATTCTTTTAATTCTGATGAATTTAATTTCAGCTACTTCTCCGCGGTTTCTGGATCACAGTATGCACTGTGAGTTAACACGATTTTTCAAATATTTCCGATGATCTGACAAAAAAAAATGTTTCCAACGAAAATTGATCGTTACTCACTTTTCTATAAATTTCTTATAAAAATGAAAGTCACCTTCATTTTTTAACCCTTGCACTCGGAGCTATTCTAATTCGAAAACCAAATTTGTCTTCCGACCTGAAATATCTCTATTGTACATGATTTTAACTTGTTCAATATAAAACTGATATAATACCTCATACAATACATTTAGTAGTTTATTAAAATTTTAAATACATTTAATAATTTATTGAATACAATTTAATGAATAATGTTTATTTTTTTATTTAATGAATA
Organism: Lasioglossum villosulum; assembly: GCA_963971365.1. Lineage (NCBI taxonomy): Eukaryota > Metazoa > Arthropoda > Insecta > Hymenoptera > Halictidae > Lasioglossum > Lasioglossum villosulum. The sequence goes on along the minus strand of OZ020497.1, from coordinate 6,461,894 downwards.
ATAATTTATAATGAAAAAATTTTTGTAGTTAATGAATAATTTAATGAATAAAACTGATATAATACTTCATACAATACTTTTAGTGGTTTATTAAAATTTTAAATACGTTTAATAATTTATTGAATACAGCCAAATTTAATAACAAATATTTTCAATAATGGTCCAAGTATTGTTAATGGCGCCTCCGAATTACCATTCCAGTGCAAAGCGTTAAACATCAACATATATGTTTCACTTCATAATATTCTAACGAATGAGTTACAATGAGTTCATCGTTAAAACCTTTAATTAAAAAAAAAAATCATATACAGTTCTTTAACATTAAATGTCGGTTATTTTACAGATGCAAAATTTTATTATTTCCTTGAAAATGATCTATATCTAGATCGAAACGTTGAAAAATGATTTTGTGATATTTTGCAAATAGTGTTTTATGTAAAATCAGATCGAACCTGTGCGCTGAAATCATTATACTTTAGTTAGAAACTAATTGCGATCGATATTACGTATTTATTATTCTAACGAATGCAACGACCTATAATAATATTACATTCAACCTTGAAACAACGCTACAATAGTTTTCGCCACAAAAAGCGGGCTCCCGGATTACTATATGCGATGTTACGCGCGCGATATAAATGATCTCCCGGTTTCCCGTTTAGAAAATGGAAAACCGTTCATTCTGCAGTTCTACTTTTTATCCATCCGAACAATCGCTTAACCACATGGGAAATATGCTGTAACGATTCGAGCGTGGGTAGACATTTCTTCGTACCACATACATGTCCACCTACCTGTACACCTGAAAAATATGAAATACCACCGGCTCGTAGCAAATTCCCCGATAGCCATTTGCAAACACCAGATAGCAACAGTTTATATATAGACGAGTTAATTTCAATCGATAACTCGAATTTACTACGTGAAAACGAGAATATAGAACGAACAATAAAAAACGCGGGTTTCCGCCGCTCTGAACGTGACATTTGATTCTTTTTATCCGCTCGATCGCGTTGCGGATGTTTAACGTTAGAGGGAATAACCCTAGCCGTAGGAAGCCTGTCGTGAAAATGGCTCGCGTCGAGGAAGCCGTCTCCGCGAGGAGATTCAACGATCTCGTACGAATAAGTACAATCTACAATAAAAACATACGCATGTAGAGTATTGTGGGATAACATTTCGTGGCCACCGATTAAATTATTGGTCGTAATCCATCCCAGAAAAATCGTACGAATAAGTACAATCTACAATAAAAACATATGCATGTAGAGAGTATTGTGGGTTAACATTTCGTGGCCACCGATTAAATTATTGGTCGTAATCCATCCCAGAAAAATCGTACGAATAAGTACAATCTACAATAAAAACATATGCATGTAGAGTATTGTGGGTTAACATTTCGTGGCCACCGATTAAATTATTGGTCGTAATCCATCCCAGAAAAATCGTACGAATAAGTACAATCTACAATAAAAACATACGCATGTAGAGTATTGTGGGTTAACATTTCGTGGCCACCGATTAAATTATTGGTCGTAATCCATCCCAGAAAAATCGTACGAATAAGTACAATCTACAATAAAAACATATGCATGTAGAGTATTGTGGGTTAACATTTCGTGGCCACCGATTAAATTATTGGTCGTAATCCATCCCAGAAAAATCGTACGAATAAGTACAATCTACAATAAAAACATACGCATGTAGAGTATTGTGGGTTAACATTTCGTGGCCACCGATTAAATTATTGGTCGTAATCCATCATCGCAGAAAAATCTGTGATAAGTAGCCACGGATGTGTATTTCCGGCTGTTCATCTATTGGCAAATAGATCAAAGAGAACATTCGCGTTTCTCGGATGCGGTCAACTTCGAAACCAACAAGTTAATCAACAAACGCGTTTACAAGCGGTTTTACAGCTGATCGTGTACCGTTCTAAACGCCCTCTTCTCGATACAGTAACACCGCTCGCAGAGTCCGTAATACCACAAACTCGCATCAACTAGCACTCCGATCAACGCGAACCTCGATGAATAGCCGAACACCGCTTCCGACAAAGTCCCGCACGGTTGAGGCACAAAAGTCGGTACACCGTGTAGTTGGATCGAGTTTAACGCGCCTCCCGTCGTTTCCATGTAACGCCGAGCAACAATTTCATAGAACGCTTACCTCGGAAATCAACTTTGACCACCTTCTCCCCTTTGCATTTCAGTCCTTGAAAGTTCTTCACCAGAACGACGAGCGCCATGCTCCGTGATCCCACAAACTTTGCAATTCAGGATTTTTCAGAGACTCAGAACGATTTCGGATGCTCCAACGAACACGTTTCACCGCCAACCGCTGCTCGCTTTTCGATCATCGTTGATCCCGCAAATCGAAACGCCGTCGATCCTCTCGCGTCCCGTCGATCGTCTATCGTTCGGAAAGATGAATCAACGTTAGAGGCAACGTCGAAGGCAACGTCAACGACGATGACGAGAGCAAGTTCATTCCTCCTAGCGAGTTTATCGACTGTTTAACCCGTTAAAATAACGCCGTGGACGAGATGGGTGCGTTCGATCGCGCAGCAGTGGTGACGGAAGAATAAGCTTTTCTGTGAAGTATACGTTTGGAAATTGCTGTCGCGATTCACGAAACACGGCTGACGAAGGAGCATGTACGCGAGCCGAACGATAGTCAGCTTCGCACTGACCCTCGTTCGCATCTCGAACAACCCTCGAGTCCTTACTGTCCTACACACCCGTCCTAACCGACCTACCCGTACTCCCCATGCCTCAGCATCCTGGAGATCCGACGCACGCGCTACTCGCTTTTCCGCTTTCAATGTACACCGTACAGTTGTACAGGAACTGTATGTACGCAACGCAGCGACGAACCGTTTCGCCATGACCCTCGTCCCCGCTCTCATCTTCACCTTCACCTTAGCCTAATCGGTATAATCCAAAAATTATAATTTACAAGCTTGCATGCGAAAATAAGAAAAGTATTTCTTTGAATTTTTTTATTAGAGACCTTTTTTTATTAGGACCTGATTTTTTATCATCAATTGGAAGCATTGGTTTACTAAATGATCTGCAAAAAAGATTTTCCAAAAATTATAATTTACAAGGTTGCATGCGAAAATAAGAAAAGTATTTCTTTGAATTTTTTTATTAGAGACCTTTTTTTATTAGGACCTGATTTTTTATCATCAATTGGAAGCATTGGTTTACTAAATGATCTGCAAAAAAGATTTTCCAAAAATTATAATTTACAAGCTTGCATGCGAAAATAAGAAAAGTATTTCTTTGAATTTTTTTATTAGAGACCTTTTTTTATTAGGACCTGATTTTTTATCATCAATTGGAAGCATTGGTTTACTAAATGATCTGCAAAAAAGATTTTCCAAAAATTATAATTTACAAGGTTGCATGCGAAAATAAGAAAAGTATTTCTTTGAATTTTTTTATCAGGGTCCTTTTTTTTATTAGGACCTGATTTTTTATCATCAATTGGAAGCATTGGTTTACTAAATGATCTGTAAAAAAGATTTTCCAAAAATTATAATTTACAAGCTTGCATGCGAAAATAAGAAAAGTATTTCTTTGAATTTTTTTATTAGGGTCCTTTTTTTTATTAGGACCTGATTTTTTATCATCAATTGGAAGCATTGGTTTACTAAATGATCTGTAAAAAAGATTTTCCAAAAATTATAATTTACAAGCTTGCATGCGAAAATAAGAAAAGTATTTCTTTGAATTTTTTTATTAGGGTCCTTTTTTTATTAGGACCTGATTTTTTATCATCAATTGGAAGCATTGGTTTACTAAATGATCTGCAAAAAAGATTTTCCAAAAATTATAATTTACAAGGTTGCATGCGAAAATAAGAAAAGTATTTCTTTGAATTTTTTTATCAGGGTCCTTTTTTTTATTAGGACCTGATTTTTTATCATCAATTGGAAGCATTGGTTTACTAAATGATCTGTAAAAAAGATTTTCCAAAAATTATAATTTACAAGCTTGCATGCGAAAATAAGAAAAGTATTTCTTTGAATTTTTTTATTAGGGTCCTTTTTTTATTAGGACCTGATTTTTTATCATCAATTGGAAGCATTGGTTTACTAAATGATGTGTAAAAAAGATTTTCCAAAAATTATAATTTACAAGCTTGCATGCGAAAATAAGAAAAGTATTTCTTTGAATTTTTTTATTAGGGTCCTTTTTTTTATTAGAACCTGATTTTTTATCATCAATTGGAAGCATTGGTTTACTAAATGATCTGCAAAAAAGATTTTCCGAAAATTATAATTTACAAGGTTGCATGCGAAAATAAGAAAAGTATTTCTTTGAATTTTTTTATTAGGAAGTTACTGTAATTACCCCGAAAATTGAAAATCGATTTTTTAGCAGATCTTCGCGTTTCATGGTCATTGCAGTCATTTTAGACTATTTTTATCAAATTGTTAGTATGTGTGTGTGTATGGCCGTTTTTATGTTATCAAATTTTTCGTTCACGTTTTCTGTAAAAGTAACAACGCGATCGGAATGATGAATGATGCAATCGATGTGCCTCGTCGTAACTTAGAGCTGATTAGATTTTTGTCCCTATTGGGTAACTGCACCAGTGAATGAACATTTAAGACATTGCTCAAGAAGATATTTTATGTAAAAAGAAATGTGTGAATTAAAGGAATCTCATATATGCCAAATGGCTTCCTATACTTCATTTGTCAACAATGAATGAACACAAATAAAATGAAATTATTATTATTTTTCTTCATTAAACGTTAAATAAAAAATATAAAAAATACCAGTCAATGAACACTACATTCTAGTAGTTCAACAACGATACTAAAATTACTAAACAATAACAAAATTACTAAACAATATTCTCCTATTTATTTAACTCTCTAATCACAATTTTATCGCTAGTATGCCGTGCGGGTTAAAATTTGTTGAAATATACAAAAGCGTTCATTTACTGGTGCCCGTTCATTTGCTGGTGCAGTTACCCTTGGTCATTTTTTTTATTGAGAGCTCGAGTGGGACTCCCCATAGGGGGTTACGAAGCTATACAATAGGATCAACATACTTTTTGATCGTCGTTAAAGTATAGCGATCGTATGAAGCTTTAAGCAAAATTAAAACGTTTTCGGCGCATTGGTTCGATCAAATGTTACTATTTACACAATTTGCAAAATAGATACTATTTTGCAAATTGTGTAAATAGTAACATTTGATCGAACCAATGCGCCGAAAACGTTTTATTTTGCTTAATACTTTTTGATCTACAGAAAATGTACGTTTTCGGCGCACAGGGTTGTTAGAAACAAGCAATTTTGCAATTCAACAAATTCTCGACGTTTCGATCCAGATCCGGACCATTTTCAAGAGAAAAGTTGCGCCTGTAAATTAATTTAATATTTAGGTAATTATTTACTTTAGCGACCTCCTCACCGAGTTTGATGACCTTGAAATATTTTGTCGAAGTTATCATGTTGAACAACTTTTATACCCTGGTTTCGCAGGAAAAAGTTGTTCGGAATGATGACCTTAACAAAATATTTCAAGGTCGTCAAAATCAGTGAGTAGGCCCGTAAAGTAAATAATTACCTAAATATTATATTAATTTACAACTTTTCCCTGTACAGGGTGTAAAGAAATGTTTGGTCCTGGCTGCCATAGGCGTATTCTACATCTTCGGATCGGTAAATATCTGTGAAAGAAAGTTGCCGCACAGATCTAAAAAATAATTTTGTGACTCACTATCAGTATTGAAAACCGTTCAAATAATGTTTCGACGCACCATAAGCTCGGATTTTCCTCACTTTGTTTTAGAAATAGCGAACCAAGAAAAATATGAACAAAATAGATGGAATCGCCAGCATCGCGATTGGAACCTTTAAAAATGAAAAATTTTTTAAATTATGTTTTTCAACTTTTTTATCTGAAAGTTTTATCCAAATCGGTCAACGTTGCACCGATCTACATAGTTTAAAGATGAGAATTTGAGGACGGAAGTTGCAGATTTGATCACGTTTAAACGTTTGTACCTCATTGCATCGTTATCCGATTTCGACCAATTTAAAAACAGTTCGCGAGAGCCTATAAAAATCATGAAGTTTGACAACACGTCTTCAATCGCGAATCGCCTCTATCCTTTGTAGGAAAGCGTGATGGAGGTGCAGGTAAGTGGATATCATTCGTCGAACGCTTTCGACTTCCTGTCAACCTAGATGTCACGAGGCTATTTGGTGTCCCCGTTATAAAACGTCGGGAGTACAATAGATATGATAAACTCTTGGAAAACAATTGGAGAGACGCGTGTCCATGGATCGATTGAGAATTTACAGACGACCAAGCTCTGCCGCGCGAGAGCTTGGACTTATGAAAACGTCCAAATTTTATAATTTATATTTTATAATTTCCCGATTTGCTTTCGATCGAACGAATGATCTCAGAGTCGATACCCGGATAACCAAAAATTTCATTTCTGCCGAGCGTCTCTAAGCGCAGATTGGCCTTGTTCTGCTGGCAGATGGACCCTGGACCTGCCTTTGGTTAAGAGAGCAGGAATTCCGCTTTTCAGGGCAGAAATATTCGGCTAACTTCTATTATTATTGAACATTACAATTTGAACGTTTGTGAGAAGTTAGAAGTCGACTAATGAAGAAAAATAATCAAAATAATTAAAATGTAGTATTCACTATTTCCTGCTTCATTGATTAATTATCCCTTCTGATATCGAATAGTCTAAATCTAAAATTATTAATATTTAAACATTAAAATAAGCGTATAGTAGTCATACAAAAAATGTAAATTTTCTTTTCCGTCGAACGACACTTTGTTCCATGAATACATTTCAATAAATTTCGAAATGTAATTAATTGAAATTGAACTTAAAGAAAATGGTATGACAATGCAATTTTTATAGTTTCCATCTCTTGCAATCCGCAGTCTGATAAAAATAACATAAATATGAGAATAAGCAAAATTTGCGTGTGCACAAAATAAAATTCTGCATTCACAAATCGGTATTTCGATTTGTCAAGTGCAGGTTCAGGGTCTAGCTGCCAGCAGATCTGGCTCCACCTGCTCTTACAGACACTCAGCCAGAAATTGAGCTAATACTGCCTTGAGCAGGTCGGAGCGTAGCTTGTTTGACCAATGTCTGCCATAGGCGGGATCTGCTGGGATCTGCTCGTGGCAGGCCTGGTTATCTGGGTACGTTTTTGCCAGACCCAACATTCTGAAAGAGAAGTAAATTGCGAAGAAGTGACACTGAATACAGTATGTAGGGAATCTTGGACAAAGACAATGGAGCTAAATTAGCGAGAAAATTGTAAGAGAATAGTAAATTAGGGAGAATTTACAGAAGAGACGACGAACGACTTTGGTCCGCTTCTTCGGGAAGTTCCTCGGGAGGAGGTTCTTTGAAAGTGGCCCGAGCTTCCGGGAAGATCAATAATGTGATAGAAGTTAGGTCTGAAATTTCTCAGCGCCACCCTAATACACAATTTGGAACTAACAACTGTTGCACTTTTTTAACAGGGATCTCGAGCCTCGTTGCTCCATCGCATCGCTCCAACGCGCATCCCACGTGAACACTCCTGTTCCACGTTAAAAACGTGTGCTAGTATACGCACACGCACGCACGTAACTGTGGGTGTCAACTACGTTCGCTACCCCTAAACTCGTATAGATATTAGCTCATGGACTGCTGCGTCGCGCCGGTCGTACGAGGTGACCCGCCCAAGCGATCAATTACCTTTTAAGGGTGTCGATCCGGTCTCTACCTTCTCTAGCGTGAGAGACACAGCGCTAGACACGTATACGTACACGAGGATTGCAAGTGTTCCGAATTTTTCGATTCCTGACACTGTAATACACATTTTAGTGTTCTAGGTAGTCACAATCGCTGGATAAAAGATTATTCTATGAGGGACGTATCCTAAGAATGGCTTAATTTTACATATTCTAGGTGCAATTTACAATATTCGGCGGTCGTAGGTTTATGAAAATGTCTCTCGGCAGCATCGATAGGCGGCAGCACTGTCGTTTGTCGCGTTACTTCTGGCGGCTCCGTTATATGTTGTGGAATAATGTAAATTGCGCCTCGAATACGTAAAATTAAGCCTTTTTTAGGATACGTCCATCATAAATTAATCTTTTATCTAGCGAGTGTGACTAACTAGAACACTGAAATGTGTATTATAGAGTCAGAAATCGAAAAATACGGAACCCTTGCAATTCTCATGTATATACGTGTCTAGTGCTGTCTCTCACACTCGAGAGTATTTCGTCAAGGTCAAATTCGCACCCTTAAGACGGAATTACGGGTTTCATGGAAATCAGCGAATTTGACAGACAACAAATTTGACCGACAACAAATTTCGCTAACTGAGATGGTCGTCTCAAGTCGTGGGTCAAATCCAGAGTCGATGAAATGTTGTTGGTGAAACCCGTGTCGGTGAATTCCATGGAACCCCGGAATAATATTGTTAAAACGACTCAAACTTTTTCAAAGTAAAAAAAATTTCACCGTGACCTCCAGCTCGAAACTACTTTGATCGTCTTGATGATCTCGGTATTATACGATAATTATAAATAATAAAGGTCGCGTTCCAAGAAACTGTCGCATCAGCAGAACCACAAAAAACCCAATAACATGCTCGCACGTAACGCACTCGAGTATCAACATGTAAACAATTACCTTTCTACTTCTCCGAAATTCCTTCAAATGCAGATCCAGTCGAACCTCGATTAACCGGCTTGATCTTCCGACAATCAGCCCGACGTATATTAGGTCTGTACGAAGCCTTACGTTCCAAAATGAATTCTTCATTTTTGAAAATTTGTTTCCCTTCATAATATAATCATATTTAAACGCGTATTTGCTTCGTAGTCGGTCTTTTGCAAGGGACTGTTTTATTACGTGGCGACACAGGCCAGCACCGAAGGAAACAACAGATCGAAGACCATCCCAAAGTTTCAAACGGTCCTTCGGTGCCTGGCCAAATCATGAAACGGGACTCTCGGGCATCTGTGACTCAAATGTGGAGAAGTCTTAGCCATTTCGCCAACAATGCCCGGGGACCGGAAGTGTCACAACCCTTGGGGTTTGGGAATACGACGTCCCCTCCATACCATCTAATTGTAAGCGTAAAAATTAAGGAGAACCGAAAATCCAGCAGATTCCGTGTAACCTTCCTTCTGTACACTTCACAGAGCAAAGATATTAGTTTAAGCAAACCGCCGCTTATTATTTCGCCCAAGTTTGACTTTGACTCCCATCCTCGACGATCACCAATCCACAGTTTATAACCAGGATCCGGTTAATCGAGGTACTACTGTACACTGCTGAGCAAAACAACGAAGCACCCAGCCATATTTACTAGAGAAGCGTAAACAATCAAATAGGAATACGATAAATTTTGAGAAAGGATCCCGCTGTTTAATTGAATAGTTCCGAGAATATAATTTCTACATAAAGATATCGTTTATGATTATATCTTATAATTATACTGGGTCTTTCTTTTGCACAGTCGTGTACGTACCTATTTCCATTTGATCCTTCCCATTGAATTGAAAGCAGAACTCGAGAGACGCGAGATTCGAGATTACATCTTCATAGTCGTGCAGTGTTTCGTTGCATCTTGTGCATACGCAACATTAGAATACTTACGTAACATGGAGGAAGATAGCGAAGCTTCGCGCGTCGCGGTGGGAATATCAAGTCGCCGGAAAGTTCATGGAAACGTTGAAGAAATATAGTAAGGGATATCCGTATTTGTCATTCCTTGTTTGCGCAAAATCGAGCATAGATTTGGATATATCTGTTTGAACTATTCCTTTCCCAAACGCGCGAACCAAACACCTCGTTTTGTTCATTGCGAGAAGCTCGAGATATCGACGAAAACAGACACGCGTTGCGACGATGCAATATCGTTTGCTTTATGGTTACAGCTACGGTTATGGTTACGGCTGTGCTTACGGCTTACGACTTACGGGCTACAGGTTACGAGTTACACGTTACAGAGTGCGGGTTAACTACCGCTACGTTTCTTGCTGTGTCCGACGTGTTTCAAGAAAATGCATCCCTAGTGACCTCTCCGTCGCGATAACGTATGGTCGAGGACGTTCGACGATTTTTCTAGGGTACAGCAACCGTGGGCCGTCGGAAATGTTGGCGAGAAACTTGCAAAAATAAATGTCTTTATTTCCATAAATGAATTCTTACACGCATCGCGACAGGTTCCTACGGCGTCGAATAAACGTGCATACAAATCGTTGTCTAGACCAGGAACTTAACACCGGTACTATGCCAACAGGCTATACCGAAACCGAAGTTAATATCGAAATTGATGGGAAACCGAAATCGTTAAAATACCTGTATAACGATATTCTACCAAAACCGAAATAAATACCGATTTTTACGATTTCTCCCATGCAAAGGATGCCCCAAATAAAAAGGAACTGCGTGCCACGTACCCCAGAAACCTCAAGGTACGTTACCGGTATTTCACGTACCGGTGCAAGTCCCTGGTTCAGAGTTAGACTAGTAAAATGACTGAAAGAACGCGCGTATACATATAACCACGATGTACGTGGACCGAGAAATTTTCACCAAAAATTCACGACGAATCCATCTACGAATTCACATATGGAAATTGAATCGTTCCCATTACAGCTTACAGTTTTACGATGCATAGTTCACAATGTACAATGTACAATTTACAGTGGGCGCGTGCGCCATCGATCGTCACGCGATCAGGATGAAAAGGTATGCGACGTGAAATCGATCGATGCTTCGATGGTAAAAGTATCTGCGCGCGAGAAACGTCCTTGGAGGATACAAAAAATTGTTTCAAAGTTGATCCAATCGCCTTGGCCTACTCGCTCGAGACTCGGCTGTTCTATACACGTTTTGTATTCCAAAACGGCTACCCTCTTCGCGAGAACCCGTCGAAGCAGCAAAGGGATCAACCCGAACAGATCCTCGCCACCCAACGCGTCTTCACTGTTGCAGCTTCCAAATAGCCCCGCCCACGACTGGCAGCGACGCGGTGTATTTTACAGCAGAGTCTACCCACAATCTGACCATCTCGCTGTTCCTGTAGACCGAGTAGAGCAGCCCGAAGTAGAACGAATACACGGCGATCAAGTGTATAACGTACATCCTGCGAAACACGAGCCGAGTTACAACAAATAAATGCTTCTGCCCATGCAAAGTATGAAACACAAATATTAAATTTTGTTGGTCGTAACATTCTATACAGGGTGTCCCAAAACTACCCTAGGAGCCGAAAATGGAAGGTTCCTTGGGTCATTTGAAGCAACAGTTTCCTTTGCGAAAATGGCGTCCGCGGCTTTGTTTAGGAGTTATTAACGAAAAACACGGACCAATCAGAGCGCAGCTATAGCAAACGGAGTCCGACTCTGCGACAGGTCCCGCGAGGCGTGGTGTCGCCATTGGTCGACTCAGAATCAATCCGCTGTAGCCACGCTCTGATTGAACCGTGTTTTTTGTGTTAATAACTCCTAAACGAAGCCACGGACACCATTTTTGCAAAGGAAAATGTCGCTTCAAATGACTCAAGGAACCTCCCATTTTCGGCTCCTAGGGTAGTTTTGGGACACCCTGTAGAAAATGTATGATGCTTTCGGGGCACAGGTTCGATGAATTCTTAAAAACTTTCTCTCGAAACTGGTCCGGATCTGGATCGAAGCATCGAGAATTTTTTGAATTGGAAGATTTCAAGATTTAAAATTGTTACTTTTAAATAATTTATTTTCAATGTTATATGTTATAAATAAAATTAAATAGTTAATTTCAGTCTTATAAATTTATTTGAGGATCCAATTCAATAATCCCTAGTTATCCTCTAAAATAGCTTGTTTTTAACAATTGATCGAACCTGTTCGCCGGAAACATCACATTTTCTATAAAACGCAAAACCGTACACGTGGTTGTACGATTCCGCATACGTACATAGCTTGATGTCTACGAGCTTTCGGTATGGTAGACAAATTTTCTTTCATACAGTACTGTCGGGCGCCTAGAATACAATTTTTCATGTACTCCTCCACGTCGATCTGCAGAAAGTCCACCGGAAATATTTCCTTGTCCTTTGGACTCATCTCGCCCCACATGATCAACAAGTTAGTGTTGTGGAAGACCCATTCCCTGGTCGTGAAATATTGCAGCACATCCAGTCCATCCGAGATTCGTTTCTGAATGCGAACCATGCTAACAATACGGATAATAAGAAAGACAGAATCAAGAGAAAGAAACGGTGGAAAGTTCAGAAACTCACAAACGCTTTTGTCGAAATATCAACATAAGAAAGTCGATGAAGTACGCCGGGATTATGTGAAAGAAGAAGACGAAGATGTTGTGCACGAACTTGCTGCTGCGTATGTCGCCGTCCGGATACCAAATCTGCCCCTCGAAGGGATACTTGTGACCGACCTTCCTGCCCCTCTCGACTACTTCTCCCCACGTGATCGGCAACACGCCGCTCTGCGTGATATTGTAGACCGGCATGGTCTTTGACCTGAAACGAGCGGTGTCGTGCGTGCAAAAAGAAACAAGTTTACGGCGAAAAATGATCGAGATTCGACGTACTTCCCCACGGTTGCCGTCTTGTGGGCGATCGCGATCAACGCGTTGATACCCAGATCGACGGGTACCACTTCGGCATGGTATCCTGCGTTGCAATGCATCGACCTTATCACTCCTTTCCCGGCACCCACCAACAATCCGACCGGTCCATTCAAGTTGTCCACCCATCCAGGCAACGGTTCTTGCCCAGCTGGAGTTACTATACACGCAATCGTATTATTATTATTATTGTTTCCATCATTATCTTCGTTATACAGTAAACGCTCATTATTAGTCCAACAGTCGTGTATTAACGCACTTACATCCTGGCGCTGATTTGATTATTTCTATCTATCGGGTAAACCATTTAGCTGAATAAAATTATTCTAGTTGCTACGTATGCGACAGCGAGCGTTGATAACCTCTGGCCCTTCTGGAGGTACGCATCGAAACAGAGAGTCTATTCCGAACGGAGCAATCATTTAGATTAGGCACTCATTAAGATTAGAGCACTTGGATGCATCAAACTGCATCGTTTCCGGGAACCCTGTTTTATCAATAGCATCCACTCTTGGCTAGGCCGATTTTGGGAACTATACAGGATGTCCCAAAATAAGTGTAACTCCCGGAGGTTCCTTGGGTCATTTGAAGCGACATTTACAATTACAAAAATGGTGTCCGCAGCTTTGTTTAGGAGTTATTATCGAAAAACATGGACCAATCAGAGCCCGGCTATAGCGAACGGAGTCTGACTCGGCGACAGGTCCCGCTTAACGTGGTGTCGCTATTGGCCGAACCGGAATCAATCTTCTGTAGCCGCGCTCTGATTGGTCCGTGTTTTTCGTTAATAACTCCTAAACAAAGCCGCAGACGCCACTTTTGTGAAGGAAAATGTCGCTTCAAATGACCCAAGGAACCTCCCATTTCCGGGAGTTACACTTATTTGGGAACACCCTGTATAAGGGCACTGGATCCCTTCATACTTGGGCTTTCATCACAAGAGTTTTACGCTGTACGCGTCGGGTATTACGTAGTTCCTTTTCGAGCAAAACTATTACATCTCTTCCGGTACGAATCCCATCACGGGATTCTGTAGTAGATCGCCCTCGCATTCCTCGTTGCGTAAACAGAAAGGTTAGTCCGCGACACCGTGACAATTTACACTCATTTGTACTCCTTTCGTTTCAAAGATTATATTATCGTGTGTTAAATCCAAATCTAGAGTTCATTTCAATCACGATCTTTCCTATTCGATTCCCAGTCGTTAGCATCCTACGACGATACACCTTTGCCGCTCAAGGTGTATCTAATTATTCAAATAAGTTACGAGTCAGCGAAACCACGACCTTATCGTCTCCGACAGTGACGACCCGTTGCTGAAAGATACAACGGTAACTCCACTGTACCCAATTACCACACATACGGATATCCTGGAGGTGGAAGATACACCGGAAGCCTGACGCGTACAGTTCGTACCTACACCAAAAACTCTTAGAAGATCCCAAGCAATCCTCGATTTCCGCTCGTTGCCTAACTTCGGCTTGTAACATAGTATTATTTTAAGATGTAAAACCCTAGTTAAGAAGGTCATTGGATTCGTCTTGACATCAGCTGCAACAATATCTAATAAAAGATACTCATTGGTATATAAAAAATTAACATGGTCATATTCTTTTATTAGAAGAAAGTTATGTGAATTCTTTTATTGGGATTTATAGATGACTGAGTATCGATTAACTATAGTGGGAAAGATTTTCTTGCCAGATTATCCGAAGTGTTTCTTACTGTCCGCGTCTCTTTCTTCCCGATACTTTCTTCATCAATTACTAAATTACAATTGAAACTATATCGTATTTGGTCTTGTTCTAATTAGAAAAATTCCAGAAATTCGTTTTTGAAAGGCCCGTGAAAAATTAATGAAAATTAATAGGTTTGACCATTCGATTCATGGTATCAATATGGTGGCTCTCACACCGATATACCCGAGAACAGGGATCGCGCCCTCGACTCCGAACTAATAATGAGCGTTTATTGCAACGCTATGTTAGTACGACAGAAATTGATTTAATCGTCTCAACCCCTTGTCGTATTTTAACGAGTCAGACTCGCGATGAAGATTTTAACAAAGTCTAACAAATATGAATCGCAGATAGCACGGATATCCATTGGACGTCCCATGTACGTCAAATTTACGTCCATACGTCCATTGGACGTATATCGGACGTCCGAGTGCTATCTGGGATGTTATGCGTTTCATGATAAGATTTTCCCGATTCTTTGTACGCTTACCTATCGATGGTCTGGCGATGCAGCAAGGCAAATTCTGATACTCGTTGGCTACCAATTTCTCGGCCAATCGCTTCGAGTACGTGTAAGTGTTCGGATGTTTATCCAGCAACCTGCGAGAATGAATAATCAGTCTTGTAAATACCAATTGATCGAAGGAGATCGATTTTCACGTGTTTTCTCATTACGTTGGCGTGATGAGATCAATGGCGGATTCGTCCATCCACTGTATCAGATCCATAAGCTTGTGCGGATCGTCCGGTGCGTCGTACACCCTTTCGCCGAGTTCTTCGTGATCAGGATGGCAAAATGCCGTGCTCAAGTGCACGAACGACTTCAGACGCTTCATCCTCTTCGCGATGTCCAATACTCTCTTCGTTCCTACCTAGAAATCAGATTTCAGTTACAGGTGTACCGTGCTCTTATATTAATCCGTTTGAGTCGCGTCGTGAGGGAGAATCAGAGGTAATTTTACGTTTACCCATTTGTCGTAACATTTTCTTTACAGTCACAGTGATTGAAGCGTCCTTATCCCTAAAAATGTTGTAGAAGGGAAAGAAAGATTTACAGGAAGAAATTTAAAAGAAGATTTTACATTTATTTTACTGCTTGAATATTGACTACACTGAAATCGAGTAGATGAAAGATCAAAATTGTTGAAAACTTTTGATTATAAAATTATTGATAAAATTGTTGAAACATTTTAGAAATTGAAAATGTCAATGTATGATCTCTCCTCTATTAAAATCATTGAAGGAAGAAATAACATTCAATTTAGTTTCTATTTCTTGCAATAAATGCAGACAATTTTGACTTCGCATAAAGATCTGCAGTCTACCGATCACAAACGCGAATGAAATTTTATTTAATCAAAAAAGAAAAACGTAACGTTCATATTTGTTAAAATTTTCACCAGTAGTCTGAGTCGTTAAAATAGGGCAAGGGGTTAAGTAGACAAATGTCAAAGATCGAGGCGGCTTCGTGTCGTTTCGGTAATTCCTAGATACACAATTTTTTACTTAGGTTTTGCAACGTAAACGGGGTCATTTTCATAAATAGCTGCTCGCGCCAACTCGTAGTGCTGTGTGATCGCACGAAGGCAATTCGCTTTGGCAATACGCGATGCAACCATGCGAAACGGATTAACGGGTTCAGATTCTAAATACTCGCGGGTTCGATTGAAGATTACTCCGATTTACCGTGTTCATCTCGATGGCGTCCTTCAACTTGGCCTCTAGTCTGAGCGTGGCCGCGCAATGGAACACTATGTCGGTTTCCTCGGCCAACGTTTCTAATTCGGCATCGGTCAATCCTAATTGATCGAGGGATACGTCTCCGACCATCGGCACCACTTTCTTCAACATTTGTGACTTCTGTTTTCTTATTCTCTCGAACATCTGTATTTGATTCGAACATAATTGAACAAATCGTTGAAAAATCGTATCCATAAAATGGACACCGTCGACATCGACGCGCAGATAGACACGACAGATGGAAATCAGAAAAGAAAAAGTACTTGCCGGTAACTTGAACATTTCGTCGATCCGAATGTCGGGGGATCGACCTCGCTTCGATCTTATCAATATATAAATCTTATTTAATTCGCTGCAACTGTACAGCAACTTCTCGATGAGCACCTTTCCCATCAAACCGGTTCCTCCGGTTATAAAAATGGTCTTCCCCTTGTAAAACGACTGTATCTCGGTTAACTCGCCCATTCTTGGCAATCTATAGCAAAACAAACGAACGACAAGTTTCAACGGAAGTCTGGACGGAAGAATAGAAATCGAAAGGAATCCGAAATCGCCTCGAGAGACCAATCTTTCAACGACGAAGAGGCGCGGCACACGTTCACTTTTGTCCGGCACAATTTGCATTTCATACATATGGAAGGAGTTCGTCGTTCGGGAGTCGCATGAGCTTCGGATCAACAAGTTTACGAATTTCTCCGAGTCCTGATACGAATTTTTGTACTGCAATCTTCGTCTCAAGAAAACTATAGACTGCTCGAAAGCTTCGCTCAACCATCTTCTAGATATAGATGTAGATTCAGATCAGTGGTTCCAACCTTTTTGAAGTCAGGGATCATTTTTGATTAAATGAAAAATTTGCGGAACACCAAATTTCATGATCCAAAAATTAAACAAAAACAACTCGCGTAGAAATAAATATATTTTAGAAAATATATTATTACATATATTATTAAATATATTATTAAATATATTATATGAAATATATTATTGAATATATTATATAAAATATATTATTAAATATATTATATAAAATATATTATTAAATATATTATTAAATATATTATTAAATAAATTGTAGGAAATATATTATTAAATATATTATTAAATAAATCGTGGGCAATACATTATTAAATGTATTATTAAATATATTATAGAAAATATATTATTGAATATATTATTAAATAAATTGTAGGAAATATATTATTAAATATATTATAGAAAATATATTATTAAATATATTATATAAAATATATTATTAAATATATTTAATATATTTCGTGGAACATTCGCAAAAAGCTCGCGAAACACCGGTTAAGACCCAGTGATGTACATTGTAAGTCATGTATTTTGTACGTATCATCGAGTCGTAATTTCTTTTTCTCTTGCTCCTTCGATAATAAGGAGATAGGCGAACTGACTAACATGAGATCGTACAGCTCCGTCCGACCCAGATCAAGACTTCACTGTAGCAAAGTTCAAGGAGGGCAGAAAATTCGATGATTCGTCTATAAATATGTTTGTCCAAAGATACTCGACGGATCGTTAAGACTGTCTGATTGCAACATTGTTCGATCTGTTCTGACAGCTAAGGAAACCACACCATTAGTCGATCATTTAAGTTACGACGAAAACGAGTAGGTGTAATTAAAAACAGGAACAACATCAGAAGAATTAAAAAATACTGTTATATTATATTCAAATTTCTATTTTACTCCGGTTTGTTGAAATTCATGTGGATCAGTTTTATTTTGCATTAAGATCCGCTTTGCATTATATGTATACAAGAAAATTCAACGTTGAGAGTAAAAGTCTTCAATTCTCCAGCTACAACAGACATCAACGTTGTTTCACGTAATTTCAAGTATTCCACTTATTTTTTACCTATTTGCAAAATTGCTTTTCAATCAATATCAAAGGATCGAACCGTTGCAACGAAAACATTTAACTTCAGTTATTAACAACAAATATGGAAAATATATTTTGTTTAATATATAAAATTTTAAAAAATATATTAAAAATATAGAAGAAACATATTTGAATCCACATTTCGTTTTACTTTTCGTAATACCGTAACATGGATGCAGTGAGTCGGCCAACAGTTCAACGACCAGTGAAATCGCTTCGCGGTTTTCTAAACAGACACTCGACAAATTCCCGGGACCGGGAACGACCCTCTAATTAAACTAGAATCGGTCTCACTGTTGTCGTTGATGGACTAAGCGAGATACGCGCGAACGGTTGAACCTGTTGGTCCAAACTCTCCAGATTGTTAGAAAGCGATCGTGCCGGGAAGATAAGCCAAATAGAAATTTCAATATATACAGTTGCATTTCAATCTAAAGAGTCGAGTGACTCGACGTCTGTTAAAAATTCACGTGTTGTAACGCGAAACTGGTTTCCGTCACCTTTCATGATTCGGCGACGATAGATTCCACTTCGTACATTTAAATCGTCTGGTACGCGTAAACCTGCTTATGATCGAGTTCCAACAAACTGATTATCCATGGTTCTGTGTCAGAATGGTAATGTAAAATGTAGCAAGGTGGAAAGTACGCTTCACCCAGAAGCGTATCAAACGAAAGTATTAACTTGTTGCGTTTCCCTGATTATGAATTCACCTCGATTTCTTGCGAAAAGACGCTCGATCCAGATACATATTATAGATTGCCGCGTTTGAAACGGCATGCACTTCGATCGACCTGAGTAACAATTATAATAATATGTTGGTTAACGACTCGGAACGACTCGAGAACGGTAGCTAGTCTCGCGTAAACAAAAACGATTTACGCAGCCCTGTGCATCTTTAAGGATGTTTTGGACGTATGTAAAAACGCAACAAAATTTTCGAAAACTTACAATTTTTGACAAGATATAATTCTTACTAAATTAATGCAACTACCGAAGTTTGGGTTCGATTCACTGCACCGTTTAAGAATTATAGCAACTTTAAAGTTTGCACGTTTTAACACGTCTCATGGAGAATTCATAAAATTCTTCTTCAAGCCCTATTTAATCCTTGAAAAAACGAAACTTCAGTTTTTTTGTATATGGTAAAAATTATATAATTAATTATGTTTAAAATTTATTAGGATTCACTAAATAGTTCCAGAGCAAAAAATTGTAAACTGTTACAAAACGTGAAATTTATCATGCTGTCGTCTCACTAGCAATAATTTAACGCAAATTGCACATGTTAATTTTCAATAATAACCATGAATATTGCTTTCTGAAGTATCTTTAATTTATTTAACTATTTACTTTATATATTATATATATATATACATATATATATATATATATATATATATTATATATATACATATATATATATGTATAATTACGCAATAAAAAGTTGAAAATAAATAGTTAAATAAATTAAAGATACTTCAGAAAGTATTCAGAAATATATATATTGAATATCACAAATTTATTTTCTTCAAGTTCAAATCAGAGGCTACAATTATTCGCAAAAGTCACTTACAATTTTTTATAACATGAAAACACTTTGATTAAGAACTAAATATAACATGAAATTCAGTAATTAAACGAAAGCTTTTTAAATTAATCTATTTTTTTAATGCAAAATATACTCGTGAATGGCTTTCATTGCCAATATATTGACGGATTTCAAATTTCTTGTACTTTTGCGTCCCATTGTACCTCCAGAACATCGTTTGAAATTGTGTAATATAATGTTATTTGACAATTTATACCGCTTCTATGGTTACGCATTCATTGTCCTAGATGAACACATTCCATCGCGCTAGTAACATCTAGGGAAAGAGATAACCGAGTGAAAGGAAATGCGCGCTAATATTACAAATACTTGAAACAGTTCGGACGCTACATGTACGACTGTGTGCGCGAGCAAATCCACAAAAAGTTATTACGTAATTACAATTAGAAATGCGCTTTACGTCTCGTAGACAGTGCGACGGAAAATTATCCGAACTTTCTACGAAACTGTCGATATACGTAATAATATTCTAAGGGCACGATTCGTTACGATATGAAACAACAACAAAAATGTCATAGGATACTTTTCCTATGATGTTGCAGGCATTGAAATGCGGGAACGAAATGGTAAGGGAAAGTAAAGATTCAGTGCTCGCTATCCACAATACTTGAGTAGTAGAAATTTTCGTTCCTGGACGTCTAATTTCACATGAATATCATAGATCATAATTAATAATTGGACAGTGGATTTGATGAATTTACGACAATAGTGGGTAGGTGTACTTGAAAACAGCAAAAACATTAGAAGAATTTCAAAACACTGTTATATTACATATATCCTTATATCGATCGTATTTGTTGTTAATATTAAATTACCAATGCATTAAAATTTGTATTAAAATACTCGATGCAAAGGTTCGTTCATATGTAAATCAAGTAATATAATTAAACAAGAAACACATATTATGAAAGAAAATAAATGTTGATTCCACTCCAGTTTGTTACAATCCAGGTAGAAAATGTATATTTTGCATGAAGATCTGTCTGTTGATAATCGACGGTGAAGAATAGGTGTATGCACCTATACAGACGTCTGCGTTGCGTTGGTTCAAATTGCACATAGTCGAATCGCTAATTGTGTGTTATCCAGTAGGATTATAAGAAGAAGGAGGAAGAACGGGACGAATAGAACAGGTAGAACGAGCAGACTATTCAGAGTCCGTGAAATCTGAAGAATGAGAGGAAGAATCACTAACCGCGCACCCGCTGTCCACGATACTTGCGCAGAAGTGGTTTCTGGATGTCTAATTTGACACGAGTATCATTGATCGTGATGAATAATCGACTGATGGATGAATAGGTGTATGCACCCGGATAGACGTCTGCGTTGCATTGGTTCAAATTGCACGAACAGCGAACGCGTTAAGATCCTTTAACGGACTCACCTGTCGCTAATGGTTTACCGAAGAAGAATATTTGAAGCTGATTCGAATTTTGAAAGTTCAGCTGGTGGTGTTATCCAGTAGCATTAGAGGAAGGAGCAGAACGAACGGAACGAATAGAACTAGTAGAACAAGCGGACTATTCCGAATCCGTGAAATCTGCAGAATGAGAGGAAGAGTCACGAACCGCACGCTCGAAACCACTGAGCTCCAACGTAGTTCGCGCAGCACTTCTAGCCAGCGAAATAACGCTGTCTCCCCACCTGTTCTTAATTGGATGACTTTCTTGATCTTCCTTTTTCTTCATCTTCTTCTTCTACTTCGTCTTAGATTGTTGCCCTTGCTCGTGGCATCTTTATCGACCACTCTCGATCCCCTTGAAATCTATCCATCGCGAATGATTCCACAATTATCACGAGCAATTAAGTCCTCGCTCTAAATAATGTGTGTGCGATTGTTCTTGTCAGCGGCAGTCTCTACTCTAGCGAAAAAACGTATAAAATCGTGTGGAACGTCGTCGTCGCGACGCATCGTCATGCTCTTGTGAAGTTTGTTCCATTTCAAAAGATTGATCAGTTGCGATCCATCGTCGTTTCTTACTAAAATTCTTAAGTGACTGTGGAGTAAATGGGTCGCGAATGTATTTTTCAATCTGCTTCAATTTTAAGCTGAGTCAGAAATCCTGATTACTTAATTGCATACGCATACCATATCGAGTACCCGGTAGGTGGGGGTATGTCATTACTCTGTGAAGTAGGTATTCCGGCTAGGAAAAATATTTTCTCTCGCGTGCTGTCTCCGAAATCATAGTAGCCGTAAAACTCGTACCAATTTTCACGTTCCCTGTCGCCGTCCCATAGCAGTCCGGACCGAGAAATTCAGTGACATTTTGTAAAATGAACATTCTCGTGTCGATATCTAATCAATGAGCAGCTTCCTAAACGTCGATGGACCTCGGACATTTAAAATGAATATTGTAGTTGTAATAAACATTGATCTTGGACGTTTTAAGAAGAGCATTTTCATTTCTCCTATATAACGTTTTGACAGATCCTATTTAATGTTTACTCTTGCTTTCTTTTTAATTGAAGAGCAGATCTCTCTGATAGAAAATCATATCTTCTCTTATCAATTAATGTAAATACTCTGTTTAAAAAATAGCGCTCAATGCAGTAAGAAAAATTTTCAGAGTTCTTTCTAGTTCAGAGAATATATCTTTAGCCGAGTTATTTCTAACAAATATTTTTAACACGCCTTCCTTTAAATAATCCCATAAATTCACTCCGCTTTCCATTTTGTAAGTTATAAACAATTATTGGATGGAGATATCAGAATGCAATTTATATTATATCAATGAAAATTAATTAAAAGATATTTAATTACCTATAGTTAGAACTCTGGAAATTGAAAAATAGTCATTTTTTCTATTTCAGAGAATATATCTTTACAGTTTAGCCGAGTTATTTCTAACAAATATTTTTAACACAGCTTCCTTTAAATAATCCCAGAAATTCACTCCGTATTCCATTTTGTAAGTTATGATTATTGGATGGAGATATCGAAATGAAATTTGTATTATATCAATGAAAATGAATTAAAAGATATTTAATTACCTATAGTTAGAACTCTGGAAATTGAAAAATAGTCATTTTTTCTATTTCAGAGAATATATCTTTACAGTTTAGCCGAGTTATTTCTAACAAATAATTTTAACACAGCTTCCTTTAAATAATCCCAGAAATTCACTCCGCTTTCCATTTTGTAAGTTATGAATATTGGATGGAGATATCGAGATGAAATTTATATTATATCAATGAAAATTAATTAAAAGATATTTAATTACCTATAGTTAAAAATGACTATTTTTCAAATATAATGGTGTAACTCTTAATTGTTCAAAAGTTACAATAAAATGTCGCTGACTTTCTCGATCCGGACCACCGTGCGTCGCACCTTTTACAATTACTTTTCACCTTCAATCATTTCCTAAAAGAAAGACAAAATGAAAGTTTACATCGACTGATTCATGTATTCTTATTAACGGTTGAATAGGGTTGACAGAGAAACAGAATTGGAAAGAATAAAAACGAACGACACCTTACAATAAATCTAAAATGCAATCGATTAAGTGAAACTCATCGGAAATGTTCGACAGACCAGACCAGACGTGAAGAACAAAGTTACGTTCATTTCTATCGCTGACCCTAGCCCGAGTCTCTAACATTGCTTTTACCGGTGCCGCGGTACCCCCATAAACTTTCGTTGCGCAAACAACGTTACGTAAAGTTGATGCACATTATAGTTCGCCGACCTCTTTCGTATTATAAATTGTTCAACTTTTTTCGCGCGTTTTTCACTGCTCGTTCATTAGAGCATATCGATCGCTATAGTTTATTACTTCGAGTGTTACCATTTGATTGCGTGTTTTTCTTTCGTTCCAGAAACACTAGTTGCACGTACATATATACATACTCTGTACAAGAAGTTTTAATCCTTTCATAAAGCGTGTCGAAATAATCGTGCTCGTCGGTTATTTTCGAAAAAATTCCTCGAAATTATCGATAATAATTGTTGTTCGTTGCACAACCTTTGCAGAAGCGTTGAAAAATTACATCGAAACGCAAGTCGATCAAAAAACGAAGAAAATCAAGCGATATTACACTGAACCAAAATTAACCCGTTGCCCTAACATTTTCTTTACAGTCACAGTGATTGAAACGTCTGTATCCCCAAAAATGTCGTAGAAGGAAAAAGCAAATTTATATTTTTTGGCTAAATTTATTTTAGTGCTTAAATATTGATTGGAAACGAATCAAATTTTATTTTATCTAAAAAAATTTAAGAAGTATTTTACATCAATTCAAAAGCATTTGCTCGATTTATTTTAACGTTATCATTGTTTCGTCTAACAGTTTAACTATATAGTTTAATTATATATAATTGTAAGTACAGGTAAACGACAGTATAGGTACTTGTAGAAATGCTTACAGTACACAAAAATTACGGCAATATAATTCACGTTTCATTTATGGAGATAGTGTGTACGACTTTTTACATAGTCGTGTAAACAATTATTTTAATTCAAATTCTTCAAAATATATATACCTGTACGTATAGTATTGCAGATCAATGAATTCGTTTGACGTCAGCTATAACCGAGCGGATTTCAAATTATATGGTGCCATTTAAACAACTCTAGAAAATCCAAAATCCGAATGGATAGCGGACCAAAGGTTCGAAAGCTTCGTTGATAAATCATCGAAAATTCATGATCAATCTTAGAGAACATAGATGGATTCTTCAATGAAAAGGAACGAAAATGAATCGGTCAAATTTTCACGCTATAATAACTAAACTATACCTGTAAATATAAATTACACTACTTGGATCATTATACATGTACAATACATTCTACATGCATGTATAATAATGTCTTAAATTCAAATTTCTATATAATTAGAATAATCCATGACAATTTACGTTCACAGAAAAATTCACAGCCTAATAACGAGACTTCGCATTTGAACTCTAGTTCATTGTTAACAAAAGAAAATGGCGCTCGGAGATGAACCATATATGTACAGTAACCTTCTGACAGTCCAATAAATTCTCGTGAGAAATCGAGAAAAATGTCATCACATACTACTGCGATAGTCGAAGAATTGGCAAAGGATTATGCGAGTTATGCAAAATTGGATTTATCTAATCAAGCGAGTATTACATCCTACATAACCTCTATGAACAACCTGTACACTATATCAAAACGTCCGAACAGATATTTTTTTATTATATATCCTGTGTCGAAAATGGATTTTTCGTATTTTGAAATGTATTTGCATACTCAGCTTTTGTTCAAATGACTTCCTACAATTAATATAATGTACACTTGTCGATGCTTTCTTAGAAACAAAAACAACAGTGTTTTATGAGAGAACCAATAAATAGAATACAATAATAAAAAGAAACAATTGAGATTTGTAACACCAGATTTATGAAATTTGCTATTCGAAGCAGAAACTTTTTGTACACAAGCTTTAAGAATTGTATTTTATGTTACCGTGCAACATCTTTACAAGAATTGAAGGAGAACGTTTATATTGCAGATGAAAAGCTTTCACGATACCATTGAGGATGTAATGATGCGCTTAGAAGAATTTCAATCGATCATTGAAATGGTTAGATCATAGCAGTAGAGAAAAATATTTGGTAAAATTTGTGGTACACGCGTTATGTCTTCTGTTGAAAGGTTCAGAATGAAAGAACTCAATGCATCGATCAGCACATTCCAAAATTACAAGATATACAACCAGAAGTTGTGACACTATGTAAACGTATAGATGCTCTAGAGCACGTTATAGCAATGGCTAACGTGAACCTAACTACTTTAGAGGCTGCGGTTGACAATGCTGAAGCCGAATTAGGGATTTCGGATAGATTATTTGGAATGCTAAATCCATTGTCGTTTTTTGTAAGTAGCAAACCTCATGTCTCAGTGTGACAAATATTTTTAAGTTGCATTATGTTTCAGAAAAAAAGTCAAGAACCCTCGATACCGAACAAATTACAGGTATATGAACAACCAACGATATATAGAACAAATGATTATTTCAATGGCGAATAGATGACACAATCGAATCACAGAAGTGCAATATGTTTATTAATTAGGCAGATAGGTAAAAATATATTGTTAAACGTTGATACGAGATACTAAAAAATCTTTTAAAAAATGTGCAATATCGGGAGAACGTTGTATATTTTGATTTTAAATGTATGATAAAACTGTAGTAATCGCTTATCACTTCAATTTGGATTGACTTTTATGATTACATTAGCAGCACGTGTAACGAAAAAGATGTTGCACAACCTGTGCATATCTTTCATTGTTTTCGTCGTGTAGGTATATCGAGACCGACGGTTCCGTTTATGGATAAATATTAACACGCTGCGAGAGTACACGTTTTTAATTGCGCTTTTTTCTCGCCTATGGAACAGCCTCCAGCTATGCAATGTCTCCATCTCGATACCTTTCCTATACCACAAGTAACGCTACAGCTGGACCACCTTCCCCATTGGTCCCATATTTTTGGTCCGGATCTGCTTGACTCACCTATCGAAACACCCAATTATTCTACACCTACCTAAAAGTTCTTTGTGTTCCACGCTGCTGTATCATTAAGCCATACATACAGTGGGTGTACAAAGTGTTCGTACACCTTTTAAAATAGAATACCTTGTTTATAATTGTACCAAACGACCTGACTTTTTTATCATCAATTAGAAGCATTACAAGGTTGAATGCAAAAATAAAAAAAGCTTAATTAATTTTGTTATTAGGGGCCTTACTCGTACAATTTATGAATCTTACATCTTTCGATGCGTGTCGTTTATTCCTGCGTTAAAAGATTTGAATGAAATTATCAGTACAATTATCAGGTACAAGCTGCCCTCACGGTCATAAGTGCCCTGGTCAGAATCGAGCATTTTGGCTATCTGGGATTTTATAAACCATTGCTTATAATTAATCGTAAATAATCGAGTCGTTTGGTACAATTATAAAAAAGTTATTCCATTTTAAAAAGTGTACAAACACTTTGCACACTACTGTAAACATTCATGAATGAACTCCCAGGAATTTTGATGATACGCCTTGAAACATGCGGATTTTTCTAGTCAAAAGACTGGGCCGATTTATCGATTAGATTACACACTTTCTTTTTCTTAGTTTATTCGGTATCGTACCTACATAATCTTGTTCGTTTTCGTTGTTACCATGTTCATTACCAGTTTCAAGCGATTGCTTCTTACGCGGCAACACTTCATTTTGAACGTCGCCCGCTTTCGAAGTGAACGGTGTCATTTTATAAGGCAAATATGACATGGCAGTCGTCAAAACATTTGTGCCTTCTAAGAGTACCGTATATTCCGCAATAATGTAACAGACTATTATTAATTTCGTAAATCGTTTCCTCAACGTATGTGGCATGATATTGCACATACGCGGTTTACGTTTAATGATAATTTCGCGCTGAACATGCAGTCCAATGAAATTATCTGCCGATTTATTCGAGATCTATATTATGAAAGCATTTTCAAAAAAGAAAACAAAACTTTCAGCATATACAGTATGTAAATAATTTACATTTATGTTGTGGTGTAAATAACTTACATTATATTTAATATAAGGTGTGATAATTGCACAATATGTATATGTATGGTAAGTATAGTAAGTACATATGCAATTACGTAATACTTGTACTATCCTAGTTATGTTGCAGAGTTTAGCAAATGATTGTTATCAGGATTTTATTCCAAGCCAATTGAGGATGTTTTTATCGCATTTTTTTAATCGACACGGTTTTAATTGTGCTTTTTTCAATCCTTTCGTACAGTCTTTACCCGAACAGTGACGCCATCGGACCTGCCGACCGTTTCCGCAAGTTACACTACACGTGCTCCAATTACCCCACTCGTCCCACTGTTCATGATCTGCATAGTATCAAAACAAACTTATTTATGGATAGATTCATTAGCGAATTAAAAAATAAATGTCAAGCAATACTAACACTTATGCATGCATCGAAAAAAAACGTTTCTATGCATACATACGTTCAGATATCTAAATACATATGTCGATTATCACACACATACATATTTCCTTAATTTCGTCTTCGGTTTTTGCCAAAGTCTCAGCATTCTTTTCGTGGAATATGTCGTCGCTAATGGGACCTTTGTGGGTAGTTTTTGCTAAATAATTGAGCAACCTTCGACCATAAATAATTGATTCTTTTAAATTGATTTTTTTATACTTCGGTAGATTTAGTTTGCTAATCTGTATATAAAGTGCTTAGTTGGCATAATCCTAAATTAAAACATGAACTGAAACTATACAAACATGAATTTACACGTCTGTGTATTTTAGCACTCACTCGAAAAACATTGGGACACGTATTAATCGATCCTTGATCGTAATAATCGTGCCGAATCTTTCTTCTATCATCTATTCGATACCGTTGATCGAAATTTGACATAGCACAACTGAGGTTCCTTTCCCGATTCTCGTATAAACTGAATTAATAAGAAACGATTATTAACATTTACAAACAGGAATATAATGATTTTCAAATGCAAGAAAGCGCTTTATAAACAGTATTTCAATATACCAAATGTCGGTGCGGCTTAACAGATTTTCCGACGATCCGAAGGTGTAGAATTCTTTTAATCCAACCTCGCTATTCGAATTCTCTTGAAATACGAATCCAAAGCTCTGGGTCATCGTGAATGCAAATAATAATCGCATAGCATGTTCCATCAAATTCGTATTAATTAAGAGCAGTAACGCGTGAATGAAAGACCTGTCGGTTAAAATTTGTTAGATGCGATAACTAAATTTTTATTATTGCTGAACTGAATATAGCTTTGCTATAGTAATGGACCGATTTCATTGCGTACCGTATACGTTTCTAAATTTTGTGCTCAACATTTTCTATACAGCCGTATAACACTCATGAGTTCCTGTCGGTGTGTGTCAGTGTTAAAATATTTGACAAAGTTGTCGAGAAAACGTTCAACATTTTTTATTAAAACTGTTTTGTTTAAGAATTTCCATTAAATGTACATTTATCGTATATTGTATAAAACAATATCGACTGAAGGTCCTCTCGAAACACTACGTTGTGCTTCTTTGGGCAATAATATTAATTTGATTTAAAATTATACAGATTACTCTAAATTATTTACAGCCTAAAAAATGACTTATGAGAACGACCATTAGGGATCTGCCCTTGAAGTCTCAATCTTCTAACGGCTTCTCTCAAATGTTTTGGTTGTAATGGCCCCGTTTCTCTATGCGCTTCCATGACATCGAGAGCTACGATTTGAAATACAATCGATGAGTAGAAGCATTTTTTACCTATTTAGAAGTTCTAGCAGACGATCCAAATTTTACCTTCTTCCACGATTTCTCCAACAAACACTTTTGCAATGCCAGACATCGCTATGACTACGTTTTGCGACACAGAACAACCCGTAATTGTTTGCATAATCTACGACAAAAATGATAATCGAAAAACCTGTTTAATAACAGGGAAAATGCTAAACGACATGTAAAGTCAATATTAAAATGAATCGCATACTCTTTTTATGGCTGCTTTTGGAAAAGCGGCTCTTCTGTACATCTCGTATCTATCCAATTGATCTTCCGTGAAATTGGAAACCAATACCCTATTAAGAAAACCGTATGGATAGTCCTACAATTACACAGGGTGCCTCGATGAACTCGATTGTCTCAAACATCTTGCTTATTATCAATGAGAGAAAAAGAAAGGTGATGTAATATCGTAATCTTATGGTTATGTAGTGGCAAATAATAATAAGCAAGCTATTCAAGGTACTCGATTAGATGGTCTATCCCGTATCAGAAGTATTTCAAAAACGCAGTATACATTAACACGTATAGACAAGTACATACTG
Source organism: Lasioglossum villosulum (assembly GCA_963971365.1). NCBI lineage: Eukaryota > Metazoa > Arthropoda > Insecta > Hymenoptera > Halictidae > Lasioglossum > Lasioglossum villosulum. The sequence goes on along the minus strand of OZ020497.1, from coordinate 6,432,403 downwards.
CATTTTTTCTCTCTCCTCTTCTTCCAATTCTTTTTTACTTTTCTCTTTGCTTTCTCTTCTCTCTTTGACATTGATGGGATTCGCGTGTGGTAATACTATATCGTTTCCAAATAGATCCTCAGTAGTTGGATCTTCATCTCTATTTTCAATTTCGTGTTTGACAATTTCGATGTGATCGTCCACCATCGTACCTATTAAATTAGAACCTGTTTCTTCTATGTCTGATTGAGAACTCATTGCATCCAATTCTACCTGTAACGTTAGATGTTGTATCGTACGTTATACTAGGAATCCTTTACAGTGGGCGTACAAAGTGTTCGTACACTTTTTTAAATGGAATAACTTTTTCATAATTGTACATAATTTTTTGGAAAATCTTTTCTGCATATCATTTCATAAACCAATGCTTCTTATTAATTATAAAAAATCAGGTAGTTTGGTACAATTATGAAAAAGTTACTCCTTTTTAATGTATTCTTTATGATATACCTTAATGTGCATGTTATCCACATCCATAGATTCTGTGTCTTTGGATATAGAGTTTTGGGATGGACTGTCCTTTTCATCTCTATAGTCTATATCTATGTGCTCGCTTTCATTTCCAGAATCTTCTTTCCCAAATATATTATCCATTGTGTAGTAAAATACAAATTTCCAAAGATGTAGCTAAACATATTGAATTATCTCATACTCATTCATGTCCAAGGGGGTGTTCTTCTTTTCAGGATTGCAAGGGTACGATAATGCAACGATACATTATTTTTGAATTATTCTATTCTCATTATTTGGCAGCTTGTAGCTGTCGTAGCTTTATGAAAATAGCTACTACGTAAAAGTAGGACTTTTGAAAGAAACAGCGGTCATCAAGAAATGAGAAGGCATATCCCACACCCTTGCAATTCTGGAAAGGAGAAAACCCTTTTCAGAAATGTCTGTTGCACAAAATAATAAGAAAAGAATACATATAATACATAACTTTCAAGTTTTCTTGAAAAATTTACCTGATTAAAACATCAGCTTCGGAAGATAGTAACCCGAAGAACGTAAACTCCAATGCCCAAGAAATTTGAATTCCAGTCAACTCATCGATTCATAAAATATACCGTTGAATGGTTCATAAGACGTCGTTCGATTGTTATATTGCGTGTGTTGCGACGATAACTGAAATCAAATCCAGTCAAAGCATTTATAAATGCAATTTTATAAAGAAAACCATCTGCATTCATGTTTGTATAGCGTCTCGCGCAATCGATCGAACGTTCCAAATATTTCAAGTAGTATGTACACTATCTAATAAGCAGAGCTTTCAATTTCTTCTTACACTTGTAAACTGCAGCAACTATGCAGACAAATTCGTCACCTCCTCTCGCTTTCCGTTAAAAAAATAAATACCTATGTATGTAAACACCGAGGAAACGTTCATTTGATTATGGAAGTCACTGTGTACGAAGTAACATAATGCGAAAGTAAGTACATGATTATAACGTTTCTCTCCGTAAGAGAAGTTTGAAAAATAGCCGTTGCATTTCGATATATTGTGCGAAGAAACATAATTTGGAATTACATACACACAGAATTCTATTTTATATAGAAACAGAGCTTTGGAGTTTTGTTTTTTATTGGCCACAAAGCGGTCTTACAGAGTAACACAGAGATCAAAGTTATATTTCAAGATTCAGTTTTCCGTGCGCATGCGTTCGCAAATAGGTTCATTGCGCGCTCAAAATTCCCGCTCTTCAAGCGCGGATGTGTAAAGAAGATTGTACAGCTTCGAAACTACGTACACAAAATAAACATGAATAGAATTCATTTGAAATACGTAGAACATTCGATTGTACATGATAATTTGTTGAAAACGATCAAATGTTTACAGGGTAAACAGTCGGCCGTTCATCTTTGATCCAACGACCCCTGGAGAAGGACAGAAATATCAATTCAAGAGACATGGCACCGCCTGTATACGTATAAATCGTCAAGGTCACCGGAACATCAATGGTTCCGACAGAAGATTCATCTCTGCAGGAATGCTCCGTGGTTCGTTGTCAAGGGAAATGCATAATACATGATAACGATAATCGATAGAGATCAGATTAGTGATGGGCACCATCGACTAATTACTATTTAATTGCTACACACTATCTATAATATGTAGTCAATAGTTTTTAGTCGACTAATATTTCATATTAGTGGTTACGTCTACATTGCGGGCTATAGTCTATGCCTAAGTATATGTCTCATCTCTCACTCACTCTTACAGTGAAAAAATTGTACTTTCAAATTTCTTATAATAATTGTAATCTATAACTCACGATTACAAGTAATAAGTAACTATAAACTAGAATTCTAAAACGTATAAATTATTATTTGTCCTTTAGTAATAATGCAATACAAAGGCAAAGTGTCAAATGGATTTTTTAGAAGGATGTCTAATAGTTATGGGTATAATTATGAAATACTATTTTTGCAAAAAAGTCGAGCAATGGTCTTTTTTTACAAAAGTATCTACGCTAAAACCAGTATTGTTATTTAATAATTGTACAATATTTATAGTGCAATAATTGTTATTTGTACTACATACACATATGCTTACTCAGCGAATTATTCCATATCGCTAATGAGTTGATATATTTGATAGTAGTAAATCTTATAAAATGTATTCAAAACTCCCGCCGTTAAAACGACTGAATCAGTTAGGAATTTGGGAGAGGCTCGATTGGACACAGTACGATTGCTCACTTAGCTATTGGGCAGATATCTTTTGGAAACAGCATCATTGGACACATCTCTATTGGGCACAAGTAGGATAGAGTTAGGATAGGGTTAGGATAGGGTAGTTATAGCTCTATAATATAACTAATATAATCTCTATAATAAGTAATCTCTATATATAGGTATCTATTTGTGCCCAATAAAGATATGTCCAATAATGCTGTTTCCAAAAAATACGTGCCCAATAGCTAAGTGGGCAATCGTACTGTGTCTAATCGAAAGCCTCTCCTAAATTTCGTAGACAATTTAAAAAATTAGTCGACTGAAAATAGTAGTTGATCACTATCGATTAAACCGCTAGTTTTCAGTCGACGGTGCCCATCGCTAGATCAGATCCAATTTTGAAAAGAGGTCGATGCGTTCCACGCATCTCGGATTGAGAACCTCTGATCCAACGAGTTAAAGGACCATGATCGAATCACGCTGGTGGCGACAGCGTGGCGCCAGCTGGCGGTCGAGTGAAATTTAGTCGACGGTGTCGCGACGCCGCGACGTATTTGTCAATATCTGCTGGTTTTCGCGATTTTCACGGTTCATAGGTACTTTGGTTGGTGGAGAATCGACGCAGGAACGATCGTCGGCGATTCGAGGACGATATCGGTGTTGGTCGCTCGTTGACGACGAGTTCGACGGCGCGAGGGGTCCCGATCGAAAAGTGCGGAGAGTTGTCGGCGCGAAAAACAGGCATCGCGAGCTGACCGGGACATTCTCGGGACTCTCTCGGGACTCTGTTGGGACTGTTTCGGGACGATATCTGGTAGTAGCTGGTGGTTAGGTAGGTTGCTGACTCGCCAGAGCGAGTCTATCGCTTGACCTGTCTCGTTCGTGAGCCAAGGGGGAGTAGATGGTACAGTGAGTGAGTGCGACACAGTGAAATATCGAAAACGCTCGGTCAACTCCTTGACCGTCTAACCGCGAGTTCTGTCTACTTACGCTTTGTACGATATCATTGAACACCACGAGCCTACGAATGCAGCTTCAAAACGGAGCCGCGTATTAAGATGTGAGTATGGTGTTTGCTTGTGTGTATGTGCGCGCGCGCGCCTTGGAACGTGCTTGCAACTGCTCGGGCCGAACATGTAGCCGAGCCTGGGGTCCCCGGTTATCCGATAGCCTTTTCGTTTCCGAATCTCAAAGAAAATTGTACGAGCCAGGAGAGAGCAGAAGGAAAGACAGAAAGGGTTTCCGGCGATGGTTCTTCGAGTCTATCTTGTCCTCGTAGATCGCACGAAGGACCATTGTTGTACGCACACGTACAATCCGTTTGCTCCGTGATCCTGGTAGGTACGCGGTGGACGCGCGCACATCTCTTTCCACGCACACTGTCGCGTACTTCGCGTGTCGTAGATACCAGTAGACGTACTTGCATATATATGCGCGTGCATGTACCAGGGCTACGGTTTAACACGGTGTCGCATTGTAGTCGTACACGTACACCTATCCGCCACGAAATATCGTGACAGGATCACGCGTGAAACCGGTCTTGTTCCGATGAAACCGTTGAAACGGTCCGCCCTCCTACCGCATCACTCTTTTCTGGTAAATCCACGAATTCCGCGACAGTTCTCCATCTTTGGGTTACTGCGGATCTTTATGCGGTACGAATCTACGTGTTTCGAGTTACGAGGTGTGCGGAGGAAACGGGGCTGAACGCACGCGTGTTGTCCATTCCATAATATTAGCGTATCCATAGAAAAATATACACAGCGTACTCGCTCGGTATGTACTCGTGTTTATCGTAATCACGTTCGCGGTCTGGTTATTAGTTCACGAACAAAGGCCAAGCTTTGATACGTTACGCGGTCGGTTACACTATGTGCAATCCACAGGATATCGACTTTGCCCGATCACTATCGGCTGGTCCGGTCGTGCCTATTGCTTCGGTTTTCGAAGTTTATCGACAACTCGATTATCGTTCCGAATGCAATTGAATTCCTGCTCGACGGTAGAAATATTTTCGGCACCGATCGATCATCGTTTTCGTGTAGATACCCTATCACAATCCTGCCTGTGTCTACAGCGGGTGTACGGAGTATTCGTACACCGTTTAAAAACAGCCCTAGTAGCACAAAACATTGTATACACATTCATATAATATTAAAAAGAGATTCAATCTTTTTTTAATATTCAAATATTCATACAGTATTTATTTTATATTAAGTAACGAATATTATTTTATAAATATGGAGGAAATATCAATTTCATGTTACGAGAAAAATATCTTTTTCTAAATATTACATGAATCTGTATTTCATGTTAGAAATAGAATATTCTTTCCTAATATATACATATAATATTTATTTCATATTATGAACAAAATATTTATTCTCATTATAAAACGAATCTCTATTTAATATTAAAAATAGAATAGTTTTTCCTAATATACAAATAATATTTCTATTTCATACCATGAAAAAAATATTTTTTCTCATAGAATAAATCTTTATGTAATATTAGAAATAGAAATTTTTAAGTATCTTGAAAACAAGATAATTTAGTAATTTTTTGCTATGGTAATCATTTTTTACACAGAATAAACAGTGAAATCGGTTAGTGCAACAAAAAATATGCATTTCTACTTAAAGAAATGATGCAATTGTTAATTGCACATGCACAGTTGAAGAAAAAAAATCTGTGGGCCTACGAATGTAGCATTCCCCGAACCATTAATCTTTCTAACTGCATACAAAAATTATGTATTTTCAATAAACCCCTTTCGAAGAAGAAGATAAATATTCCCTCGAGCAGCAACATGTACCGGCTACATAACAATTGCTTAAGTTTTATTGAAAAAAAAAAGATTTATCGAAGTTGGTCCGTGCGACACGGACATGTTCCCTTACGAGGCAAAGTCTTCAAAAGTTAAAGATTTGTCGTTTTTCGAAATGGAATTATTCAGAAACGAACCAAAAAAACCGCTTATCGGAATGAACCGTTTGCAAAGGAAATGTTAAAATTTGTTCGACGGCAGGATCTATGGGAGCTTGCGTGTGCTTGGTGGAACGATTGCGTAGAAAGGTGAAGAAAAAGTAAAGAAGAGGTAAAGAAAAGACGGTCGTTGGCCAGAGGAGAAACGACCGGACAAGTCTCCTTGCTTGAGACGACTCGAGACCTGTTTTAGTCCAGAGCTACGCTCTGTCAGATCCGCTCATCCACTCTAACAACCAGGTGTAGATCGTGGAATTGTCGCGTCGCAGATCGGAAAGTTTGAAATCGTAAAAGCCTCGTGCCGGTATGCTTCGTTCCGTATACTTCTTGCCTCCGGTTCATGTTCTTGCTTATCGGATCCTTGAAAACTACGAATGTCGAAAGAGTGCTTTTAACCCTTCTGTAGCCAACCGAGTACCCGGGTTCCTATTTACTGTATTTCTTTTAGCAACTTGTTAATGTTCTTCTCTGAAACTCCATTCTTCGTTCGTTGATATATTAATTATAAATTAATATTAATATAAAAAAATAATATAAAGTAATATTAATAATGAATTAATTAAGGGGTTAAGACTATAAGTCTTAACCCCTTGCCCTGTTTTAACGAGTCATCCTCGTGATGAAGATTTTAACAAAGTCTAACAAATACGAATGTTACGCGTTTCCTTTTAGACGAAATCAAATTGGATCGTGTCTAATCAATATTTGAGCATTAAAATTAACATAGTACACTGTAACTGTGAAGAAAATAGTAAAGCAAGTGGTTAAAATGAGAATTTGTGCAAGTAACCTAACCCTGATACGCTCCTCAAACATTGCTGCATAAATAAGACTAAGATAACAATTCACCTATTTTTATTTGACACGTTAAATCAACACATTATATTTTATCGATAGCGTCACATTTTGAAGGAATACATCTCACGACGTAGACAAAAAAGAATAATTTTACAGTACGTGAAAATATCGAATGGGTGAATTTTCACCCTGAGGAACGTATGAGGGTTAAATAAAAAATGTTTTAAACAATCCATACACTATGGTTGGCTACGCAACGGTTAAATTAGCATCAGGCTGGTAGGAAATAAATCGATATGATTGCAGTGCGTTGGACGTTTTCGCAACAAGATAGCCGGAGCCATTGTTCTTGGAAGAATCTTGGAACTCTGTCGAGATATCGAATACGCGTTTATTTTTTAGTAGAGAGTTTGCTCGTAAGGACGTAAGGACCGGAGGCCGATATACCGTTAGCCATTCCGCGACATCCTCTTTCCTATTTCGCGGAGAAGATTGCGCGTTCCCGCGCAAACACCGACGTTCACCGTGTCTCTCGCGTACAATAGGTGATCGACCTGAATGCGTTGTTTTTCTCGAAGTTAGGCCACCGTGTACCGGCGGGTACGACCGTGGCGCGAAATCGAATAGTCTTGTCGAGTCTCGTTGAAGTAGGAGCGACGATTTACATGAATGTGAACGCGAACTCGGATGCGAACAGGCGAACATGTACGAGCCCGTTCCTTTCTCATTGTAGCTGCTGCTGCTTCGGGTCCTTGACTCTGCCACTGCTCGTAAGAGCGAGGCGAAACTTTACGTAAGCACTTTCTATCCGCGAGACTCTGATCAGTGATTGGTGAAAAGCACAGGCTGCCGGCAAACCGCAAACGTTTGCCAACATAGCTGGCCAAAGAATTTCTTTGATACGATTGCTTGTCCGTGTTCGTCGCTGACAATGAGCCGCTCGATTCGACGATCGACAGACCCCACAGCTCACAAGGGAATTAATTGTATACTCAACCTGGCCACACCGATTTTCATGTGGGAAATACGTGCGCATGGACGATGATTTTCTTTCTTATTCGGCATCTTTCTTTGTCCCTTTTAGAATCAAGATAGAATCGGGTTTTTGTAAGTTCGAAGCACTTTTTCAAATTTTTACGCGATAGAATCTGCAACGTTTCTTTTCACGCAGGTGCGAAGAGGCTACAGAAGTGGAGACGCATCATCAGCAAACAGCGGCAACAACGATGGGCGTCGCCGAGGACGAGACGCCATCCTCTTTGACTTCTCATCCCAACCCTAACGTTAACAATCCGACTCAAGAAGGTACGTGATCGAACACATTTTTCGATAGACTTTTGGTTCATCGTAAATGTCTAATAGGAAATATCTGAAACAAGGATTTCGAAAGAACCCTTGAATGACTGTTCGACATTTTTGTCGCGAATCGGTCCAGGGAACGCTGAACGGATCCAACGAGAAATATATACACCTAGATCGCGACCGACGTTGTCCTCGAGCGTTTTCGTTCTTCGGCTCGGAACGAAATTAAAAACGGGTCCCATGGTAATCACCGACACGGTTTTCACCGACAACATTTCACCCAGTCCAGATTTGGCCGCAACGATTTTGACCGACTACGATCTTGATCGACAATGATTTTAACCGACAGAGATTTTAGATTCGTCAATTTGATCGACAACGATCTTCACCGACAACGAATCTAAAATCGTTGTCGGTCAAAATCATTGTCGATAAAAATCGTTGTCGATCAAATTCGTTGGTTAAAGTCGTCGTCGGTCAAAATCGTTGTCTTCCAAATCCGGAGTCGGTGAAATGTCGGTGAAAACCGTGTCGGTGATTTCCATGGGACCCATTAAAATCTTGGGTAGTGGTAGGGGTTTGCAATCCTGCAGGATGAATGTAGGATATATTTCTAATACAAATTTAATAAAGAATATAGTGATTAGATTGAAACTATTTTCTCTGCTTTCCTGTACACGTTTATCACGAAACACGGTTTTTGTACGGAATATGTCTAGAGAAGAGTAGTCAACTTTGAACTGTGGCCACGCTGAACCAGCAAGTTTCTTTAGTTGGAACAATATTCGCGATAAATGTACGTATTGCGATATCATTCGATTCTTGGTGTTGATCAATTATTATACATTTATAAATTAGCTCCAACCTATCCAGACGTCCCACCGTTCCAAATTTGGCTACTCTCTCTTACGTGTACCAAGATGGAGGAAGTAAATAGTTACAAAGAAGATACTTGGTAAACACAGCGGGTGCAAATTCTTGTCTAACAATAAGGACTATTGTTTCCCTGCCGCGCGGAAGAAACGGAGAGCGCTGTGCAAAGTTTCCGCCCGTATCTTTTCTACAATAGACGGAAGTCACTTTCCGACTGCTTCCGGTTTCCGAGTTTTCACGAGGCATCTTTCTCCTCCACGTTTATTTGTTTTCCGTAGAAATTTTTCCGACGCCGTTGTTGCACAATGTCTGTTCGGACGCACCCGTTTGTTTCGAGTGGATCGACGATGCTCGAAGGACAACAAGGTGAATAGACCTTATCCTTGACTGCTTTTTTCTCCAGCTTGTAAACTTAAGCGATCTTACAACTTAATCCGCAACGGATACAAGTACGTTGAGAAAGAAATTTCATGGAACTGTTGCACACTTTTCTTTCGCAACTGAAACTTCGGATTTCGAGACACAACCGTGCACGCTCGTGCAAGACAGACACGTGTTATCAATTGGGCTCGTTCACCTGCTGCTGGTGGTGCTGTCGTCCGTTGGTAACGTAGATACCTTCGCAAGGTGACTCGATGATGCATCCAGTTGGAAAGGTGGACGTGTTCGAGATTATAACTGTAATTTTGAGTACCCGAGCCTCGGTTTTGATGACTCGGGTCGGAACCCGAAAATTAGTAACACGCGGAAATTCGAAGTCGAAGTTGGATCGTGAACCCGAAGATCTATTACGTTCGGGTCTCCGCACAATAAAAATTTTCGGGTTCCCGATCCGTCTCGGTACTACCTTTTTTCTAGGGTGGGGGAAAATACCATTGTATACACCCCCGAAGATAGTGGTTGGGGGAGTATGGAACTCGGCTCCCCCTGAGATGACAGTTAAGGGAACGGGACTTAAATCCCTGCCCATACCCACAAAAACCTCCCTGCCCAAGGCCATACGCCTTAAGGTCGATTCATACATCTCCGATATCGGAGTCCGACAAAATATTCTTACCCAGGTTTAAGTGAGACCATAGATAGATGGTTTCGGCGCACAGGTTCGATCAATTATAATCATATATATTATAATTGATCGAACCTGTGCGCCGAAACCATCTATCTATTATCAATTCTTTTCAATCGCAAAACTATTTCAATATATATTAAGTGAGACCGTCCACAACCGGAAAACTGAGTCCGATTTTCCTCCGATACTTTTCCTTCGAGTCGAACAGGCCATAACTAACAAATAAAAGGTTTCTATCCCTCCTCAGGTGAACTATCGGTAGCTCTCCTTTACAACTTCATGGTAATGAGAAACATTCCTACTCAAGTTGCCTCAAAAATCGGCCGGAAATGCATGGATACCGAAAAACGCCGGTCGGATATGTATGAACCGGCCCTTACTCTCCTCTGTGCCTGATCTAATAAGCACCACCATTTTCTTTTTGTTTGTTAAGGAAAGGTGGTTGAAACCCAATCTGGCGGAAAACAGTCCACCTCCCGGGACAGCCAATGGGTTGCTCCTCTATCACTCAATGAATCCAATATGCTGTCCTCCAGGGACCTACTCTCCGTATTACTCCTGGAGAGACAAGTCGGGATCCGTGCCACTCATGTTCTTGTCTTATACGGTCTAAGCACCACCTGGGGTCCTACTACTCGTATTCCTTCCGTGGTGGTGTGTGACGCGTCTAACTCGAGTCTCCCTTTGTCTCTTTATGGACATACAGTGGGTGTACAAAGTGTTCGTACACTTTTTAAAATGGAATAATTTTTTTATAATTGTACCAAATGACCTGGTTTTTTTATAATTAATTAGAAGCATTGGTTTATAAAATTATATGTATCTTAAGACATATAGGACCCTCCTATTTCCGAATGTTGAAGAAATTTTGGGACACCTTGTATATCATTCTGGGTCCCATGGAAATCACCGATACCAGATTTGACCGACAATAACTTCGACCGACAACACCTTTAACCGATAACGACTTTGATCGACAACGATTTTCACTTTCAAACAAGTTGACCGACAATAAATTTCACTAACTGAGGTGGTCGTCTCAAATCGTTGTCGGTCAAATTTGTTGTCGGTGAAATCTGGTGTCGGTCAAATTCGTTGTCGATCGAAGTCGTTATCGATTAAAGGCGTTGTCGGCCAAAGTTATTGTCGGTGAAATATTGTCGGTGAAAACCGTGTCGGTGATTTCCATAGGACCCAATTCAATTACAGTGGGTGGTACGAAGTATTCGTACACCTTTATACCCTTTGCACTCGGTTCTGTTTTCACCCTTAGGCTTCGTACAGACCTAAACGGTTTGGCAAACCGTTCGCCAAACTGTAGCGAGAGAAATTATATCTCTACTTCCTAATTTGTTTCAAATTATTAAACAGGCCATTATCTGACCCGATTTCGACTTCGGGTACTCGAAATTTCCGGGTGGGTATCACGAATTGTCGGGTAACAACCCGAACCCGGAGAAAATACCGGACCCGAATTTCCGGGTACCCGCTCAGCCTTAGTAATCGTAGTTCCTGTGGTAATCGTAATCGTTATCGTTATCACGATGGCAGCTGCGGTCGCCCGGAGCTCTTGGCTCGTCGACTCCGGTATTGTTAGGTGCTATTGTACATAACTGTGGCTACTGTTGCAGCCACGCGTGCATGTCCCTAGCTTGTTAACGTTATTAGAGTGGAAATCCTGCTCGGATATATCTGCGCGACCGCTCTACCGATTCCCTGCTTCCTCGAAATCTACTCTTCCGAGACGCCGCGCCGGCAATCAGAGACGAGACGAGGCTAGACAAGATCGGAATCGGCGACAACGATCGTGCGCTCGCATCCGAAGTCAGAGACAAAGAGACTCTTTCTGCCGGTGTCGGCGATGCCAATGCCGATGGCGCCTAATGAGTTCTCTCGGAGAAAGTGTAGCATCGATTTCCTATGTATATCGATTATGCAATTTTTTTTTTTATTTATTTATACAGGTTGCATCAACGTCAAGGTCATTAACGACCACAAGGATTATGACATTCGATTACAATATTACATCTTTATACGTGGAAATATTTGTATGTATATTGTCGGGAGATCAATTCGTAGTTATTATACAGGGTGTCTCAAAGTTCGTTCAACATCCGGAAATGGGAGGTTCCTGAGATCATTTGAAGCAACATTTTCCTTTGGAAAAATGGCGTCCGTGGCTTTGTTAAGCAGTTATTATCGAAAAACACGGACCAATCAGAGCGCGACCTAGACTCGTGTTAGCACAGTAGACCAATTGACAGTCGCCGGCCGGGCCGACTGTGCAAACAGGCGTCTAGATCGCGCTCTGATTGGTACGTGTTTTTCGTTAATAACTCCTTAAGAGCGTAGGGTACCCACGTGACATTACTAGAATATTACTAGATTTTGAGCCAAAAAAGGGGTTTCATTTAACCTTCCTCTTTAGAATGAGCTCTCACTCAGCTCAATATACAGGGTGGTCCACCTAAGTCAGGCCACCTAAATATTTCCTCTAATTGTGGGGGTACAAAAAATATTTTGTATGCTATTTGAATGGTTTGAAAACACCATTCTATTGCAAAAAATGTTTTTTTTTCTAGGGTAATTTTTTTCGGAGTTTACAAGGTTATCGATGTTTTTTGCGTATAATTGTATAATTTTTATTATTGCATCGTGCAGCTGACGTAAAAATACGTTCAGTTATGTACATTACATGACCTTGAAATGACCTTTAAGTTCAAAAATTAAATGGAAACGAATAATTTATGTCCATCGACACTTTAGAGACGAAGACGGAAATATTTAGGTGGCCTGACTTAGGTGGACCACCCTGTATAATCGTATGAGGACATGAGGTGTGTTCCCGTAAATGATAGCGAAACTAAAGCGTTAGATTGATCCAGATGTATGTTCACTACTGTTGCTAAATTGGTTTTCCGCGCGGAGATTGGTCACATTGAAAAAACCATAGTCACGTGGGACCCCTACCCACTTAACAAAGCCACGAACGTCTTTTTTGTAAAGGAAAATGCTTCAAATGATCTCAGGAACCTCCCATTTACAGATGTTGAAGGAATTTTGAGACATCCTGTACACAAGATTACAGTGTTGAAAATTTTGCTGGATTTCAGAAATTTTAAGACTTGGACTATATTCTTACCAACATTGAAACATTCACTTAAATCGTTAGGGATAGTCAAGCGTCTTCTTTGGAAGAAGTAAAAGGGAGCATTGATTATACAATCTCTGAATGTTTTTAGATTTTACGGACAAGCAAGGTTTACACGGTGATCGACGAGACACGTAGATCTTGTGTAGCGTTTTTCAACTCGCGCAGTCGATCGGGGTTCGGCTTCCTCCAACTAGCTCTTGTAATGCGTGTTGTTGGTCGGCGAACTGTACGTTCGGCTACAACGGTTCCGCAATATTTTCACCTGGTATGCGACACGTAGCGTGGAGTACTGCGGTATTTCAGTTGGGCCGGGCTCTGCTTTGAACTGTTGCCAGCAACCTCTGTCCCTCTCCGTCGCTCCCAGAGTCTGTTCGTTGTTCGCTTCGTCCCTCGCTTTGTCTTTGTCTTTGTATTTCGATCTCCTGTGGGTATTCTGGGTCAAGTGTGTATTTTAATGGTCAGCGACGTCGGCAGAGATTTTTTCGAGTCGCGCGAGAACCCACGTTCGAGGGATCGAATCGAAGTCGCGTGGGTGAGCGTCGCGATCTGCCGATCCACAGTGTGCCGAATGGTCATTTTGTGTGGAAATAAGTCGGGTCAGAAAACAAGTATAACGTTCATACAGGGTGTCTCAATATTCCTTCGACATCCGGAAATCTGAGGTTCCTGCGACCATCAACATTTTCCTCTGGAGAAATGGCGCCCTGGCTTTGTTAAGAAGTTACCAACGAAAAACACGGACCAATCATAGCGCAACCTAAACGCATGTGCCTAGGTCGCGCTCTGACTGGTCCGTGTTTTTCGTTGATAACTCCTAAACAAAGCCTCGGTCGAAATTTTTGTGATAGAAAATGTCGCTTCAAATGATCTCAGGAACCTCCCATTTTGAGATACCTCTTTTTCTTCTTTGGGAATTGTTTACTGACCCTAATTATTAGCGGTGAAGTCGAAATTTTTTCGGGTACCCGCCCACAGCTTGTATCCATACTTTACATTAATATTTTATAATGTACGATTAGTATTCTTATGTGTAACAACTTTTTCATTTTCTTTGGTACAAACAATTTAGCGGCAAGTTTCTCTTACAAATGTCCACCGCGATTCAGAGGCGTAGCTTCACCCTTAGGACGAATTAATTTTGATGCATCCTGTCTAAGGGTAATGAATATAAAATACTTCATATTTGACACAATTAATTTTCATTGTTTGTTTTATATGCAATGTTTGAAAGTATGGCGAAGTGCATAATGCGACGGAACAATTTTTACAGAAATATCTGTAAAATAATATTATGTAGGATTAACATTCTTAACTTAAAATTCTCAACTCCAATTGATTTTCATGGACAGGGAAATACCGAAAATTCAATACAGTATTAGCAATAGTTTTTTGCGAATATCTCGAAAACTAAACGCGGCCCTCCTAACCCTCTTATATTGGAAAAGGAAAAAGTTAGGACGAATTAATTTTGATGCATCCTGACTATAGCGAGCTTGATCATCGTAACGCAGTCTGTGCTGAAACAGAACTTAATTTTTCACGCAAAGGAACAGGGACACTTACTGTCTTTAACTCGTGTGCTTCGCATAATTCGCTGGAACTCTCGTTCGGAATTCGTGGATGGCGCCTCTATTTTTGCATAGAGGTCGTCACGCCGTATCCAGTCGTTTCACGATTAATTACCGTAGAATCGTTGCGCCGAGATGGCGGCTTCTAGTCGACATAACTAGACATCTAGATGTCTGGGTTGAACGGGTGCGTGCGTTTGGTCTAACACAGGAGTTACCAGCTAGAATAATGGAAAGAACATGCGTGGTTAAGGTATACATGGGCGGCCCTGCGAATGTGAAAAACAGGCCCTCGGTCCGCTGAAATGTATAAAAAATGAAAATAATGAGAAAGGGATACTTACCTCCACCAAAGATCCCTAGTTCCTGGAGTTGTCTGCCTCCAGGAACAAAAAAAAAAGGAGTTACCAGCTAGAAAATTGAATTGTTGATCTGCATCAACGACCACATCCTTTTCGTTCGACGCCGTTTCATTCGATTCATGCTCCTAGCCGACTTTTTTTATTTATTTTTAAGAGCGGTGGGGAATTACAGTTACGTACACCCCAAAGATAAGATTGGGGGTAGTGTGCGAACGGAGTTAAATAACCCCCTATCCATACCCACTAAAACCCCACCGCCGCAAAGAGACTTTCAACCCTTACACCGTCCTAGTGATAACCGGTGTAGGGACCTACTGTGCGTAATACACCTACACACAGTTTCGACGCGTCGCACTAGGCTTACCTGTCGCTAAGGACTTATCCAATTCCGGACCCAGCCAAGACCTGGTCCGGCTCGCGAAACGATTCCATATTCGGGTCAATATTAACGATCTAAACAATAAATAACACCTAAAAAGGATATCCCACTACCAACAAAAAAAGGATTACTACTTCCAACATTTGTCACGCTTGAAAATTGATCGTAACTCCTACAGACATGTGTGTTGAAGAAATCCCCACTGTTTCCCCCCACTGTGGACACTAACTTTCATCGACACGGTCAAATCGTCAACAAATATCTTTTTGTTCGGCCATTGAATAGTATTACTCAACGGTCACGTTCCAAAGCATAAAACGTACCGACGCATATTAGCGTCATAAATTGAGATGTATAATAAATAACAACAATTTCTTAAGAAGCTATCTGTTCGTGGAAACGAATAAACTCGATCTGTTTGTAAACACGGATTGTCCATGAAAACATGGTGTCAACGATCCCTGGGTAACCCTCCATATTCCATACAACAGTTTTGTACCGACTAAATATTTTCGTTCACGTATTCTCAATGAATCGATATTTTTTAAAGAAATCCTTAGCAGTCAGCTACAGTTGTTTGAAATGCGTTAGAAATTGTACAAGGCGTAACGTTTTCGTATAGATGGTTATTCTTTCGAAACAGAGATGTAGCGATTAAGAAAATATTGAGGAACAAGGAGGAGGAAGGGAAGCGCAAGAGAAGAGGCGCGAAGTCTCGGTGAACTCGATCGGACACGCTTTCTGTTTTTACTTGGTCCGTAGAACGGCCGGTTACGCTCCTCCTCTCGAATAATAAATACAACGACTTTCCATTTTCAATGCGAACGATGTTTCGTCGTTTGCGTCGAAGACACGTTTGCGCGTGCTTACGATTTCTCCTAGGTCCTAGGTGGAGCTTCGAAACGGAAACAAGAGAGACGGCGACGCGAAGGTTGCGGTAATTGGCAACCGGCATCGAATGCGTCTTCTCCTCGCGTTTCGGAAGGGTTGGGGCTTGCAATACAGAATATTTATCCTCTTTTCATTTTTTGTTACAAATACAGAAAGTGCCACCAGTATCCAAAAAATTGGAGAAGTACTGAAGTTCGTTAGCGTAACGAGTCATACGGGATGTAGCTGTGTACATCGGCTCATTCTGCACACTGGGTGGAGCACGCAACAGTTGGAATCGTTTCGATTACAAAGTCATCAGTGATGACTTTGGCGAAAAATATTTCTGATAAAATTCGAGTGGTTTCGACGAACATATATAATTTTGTAATCTAATTGCGAGGTCTTTAAACAGATCCGCGATATACCTGTAAAGAAAAATGTTTTTAAAAACTTTGAGGGTTGATCCTTTCCTGAGATATATTAGGTTGGAGGGAAATTTCGTATTTCGAAGAAGACATTTGTATCTACACTGGGTGTACGAAGTATTCGTACACTTTTTAAAATGGAATAACTTTTTTGTAATTGTACCAACTGACCTGATTTTTTATAATCAATTAGAAGCATTATTTATCAAATGATATGCAAAAAATTATTATTTACAAGGTTACATGCAAAAATACAAAAGGCATTTTTTAAAATCTACTGTAATCTATGTATCTTTATTTTCTATTTAAGGGTGATGAATATAAAATACTTCATATTTGACACAATTAATTTTCATTGTTTATTTTATATGCAATGTTTGAAAGTATAGTGAAGTGCATAATGCGACGGAACAATTTTTACAGAAGTATCTGTAAAATAATATTATGTAGGATTAACATTCTTAACTTGAAATTCTCAAATTGATGATTTGCATGGACAGGGAAATACCGAAAATTCAATACAGTATTAGCAATAGTTTCTTGCGAATATCTTGAAAACTAAACGCGACCCTCCTAACCCTCTTATATCGGAAAAGGAAAAAGTTGTTCAGACTGTGTTGAAGCATAACATATTGTTACCGGCAAAATAATCTCAAACTTGAGATTCTAATTGCATTAATAAAAAAAAAACATTGTTACGAAAGCTACGGTCACGTCTTACCTGAGAACACATGATAATAATAAACGAGGAAAACTATAACTTTATTAATTGAACAACAAAGGGGTACAATCGTTGACGCGTGCTCTTGTATCAAAGACTCGAGAGGATCTGACGTCTTTCTTCTTCTTATCAACTACCTCGTTGTCCGTATACCGCAATATCGATCTGACAGGTGACTTCACTCGATCTCTGCGATATCCTCAGAGTATCACAGGAGAAGACAACTTCATCTCGTGCCGTTGTAACAATATTAAAATTTCATCAAAATCGGAATAGGGAGACCTATTCTATACAGGGTGTCCCAAAATTCCTTCAACATCCGGAAATGGGAGGTTCCTGAGATCATTTGAAGCGATATTTTCCTTTGTAAAAATAGTGTACGCAGCTTTGTTCAGGAGTTATTAACGAAAAACCAGGACCAATCACAGTGCGTCTTCAGCGGATTGATTCTGGCTCGACCAACGGCAACACCGCGCTAAGTGGGTCCTGTCCTTACGTAGGACTCTGATTGGTCGGTATTTTTCATTAATAACTTCTAAACAAAGCCGCGGACGACATTTTTGCAAAGAGAAATGTTTCTGCAAATGATCTAAGGAACCTCTCATTTCCGGATGCTGAAGGAATTTTGGGACACCCTGTATAATTACCCAATTGTCTTTGTTTTAAACAATTTTGCAGCAAGTAGAAATGTTTATAGATTCAGAGGTGTAGATTCATCCCTAGGACGGATGACCTTTTTATACACCCTTAGGGTAACTGCACCAGTGAATGAACGCTTTTGTATATATCAACAAATTTTAACCCGGACGGCATACTAGCGATAAAATTGTGATTAAAGAGTTAAATAAATAGGAGAATATTGTTTAGTAATTTTGTTCATCGATTGGACTAGCATTATTCAATTACTAGAATGTAGTGTTCATTCACTGGTATTTTTCATATTTTTGATTTAACGTTTAATAAAGAAGAATAATAATAATTTCATTGTATTTGCGTTCATTTATTTTTGACAAATGAAGTATAGGGAGCTATTTGGCATATATGAGATTCCTTTAATTCACATAGTTTTTTTTAAAATAAAATATTTTCCTGAACAATTTCTTAAATGTTCATTCACTGGTGCAGTTACCCTACGCAGCTTTGTTCAGGAGTTATTAACGAAAAACCAGGACCAATCACAGTGCGTCTACAGCGGATTGATTCTGGCTCGACCAACGGCAACACCGCGCTCAGAGGGTCCTGTCCTTACGTAGGACTCTGATTGGTCCGTATTATTCATTAATAACTTCTAAACAAAGCCGCGGACGACATTTTTGCAAAGAGAAATGTTTCTGCAAATGATCTAAGGAACCTCTCATTTCCGGATGCTGAAGGAATTTTGGGACACCCTGTATAATTACCCAATTGTCTTTGTTATAAACAATTTTGCAGCAAGTAGAAATGTTTATAGATTCAGAGGTGTAGATTCATCCCTAGGACGGATGACCTTTTTATACACCCTTAGGGTAACTGCACCAGTGAATGAACGGGCACCAGTAAATGAACGCTTTTGTATATTTCAACAAATTTTAACCCGGACGGCATACTAGCGATAAAATTGTGATGAATAAATATTATATGTATATTAGGAAAGAATATTCTATTTCTAACATGAAATATAGATTCATTTAATATTTAGAAAAAGATATTTTTCTCGTAACATGAAATTGATATTTCCTCCATACTTATAAAATAATATTCGTTACTTAATATAAAATAAATATTGTACGAATATTTGAATATTAAAAAAAGATTGAATCTCTTTCTAATATTATATGAATGTGTATACAATGTTTTGTGCTACTAGGGCTGTTTTTAAACGGTGTAGGGTAACTGCACCAGTAAATGAACGCTGTTGTATATTTCAACAAATTTTAACCCGGACGGCATACTAGCGATAAAATTGTGATTAAAGAGTTAAATAAATAGGAGAATATTGTTTAGTAATTTTGTTCATTGATTGGACTAGCATTATTCAATTACTAGAATGTAGTGTTCATTGACTGGTATTTTTCATATTTTTCATTTAACGTTTAATAAAGAAGAATAATAATAAATTCATTGTATTTGTGTTCATTTATTTTTGACAAATGAAGTATAGGGAGCTATTTGGCATATATGAGATTCCTTTAATTCACATAGTTTTTTTTTAAATAAAATATTTTTCTGAACAATTTCTTAAATGTTCATTCACTGGTGCAGTTACCCTACACTGATTTCTCACGGAATCTCTTATTATTTCAATAATTGTTAAATTTTCTGTGGACTGTTGTCGAAAGTTCCGTAGATCCGCTAAAAAATGCAAGTGTCCGCATACTTTTGAGCGGCGGTGTGTAAGCGCGTGCACGAACACGCGCGCGCCAGCACCGAAGCAGAGTCAGAAAACGGGGAAGGAAGAGAGGGAGAGAGCGAGAGAGAAAGGGTGAACAACGGCGAGGAAGAGACGGAGAGGGAGGATTGCCATTGCTGTTGCCCCTGCCATCGCCGCGCCATTGCCATCGCCGTTACCACCGCCGTTGCCCCTGCCGAGAACCAGAGAAACGGAGAAACGGAGAAGCGCGTTGGCTCGGGCTCGAGCAAGGCGATCGACGAGAACAGTGCGAGAGCGTCGACGCGTACTGCGTATCGCGTACACTCGAGAGAATCGCTTCACGCAGTCGAATCACTGTTGACTAGCTGGCTGGCTGGCTAGAGCTGCCCGTGTTCTCTCTCCCTCTCTCTCATGATTTCCAAAATGGGTTAAACGGTGCTCTTTCGACGTTACAATCGTGATTCGATCGTGGCTCGCGCGTAATCTCCGGCGGGAGGTCAGTGTTTCCACGACTGCGAGATATCGGGGCAAAGTGAATCGCGTGTGCGACCCGATCGATCATTCTGTTCGCTCGTTGAATCATTGGAAAGTGCCGTCGAGTATTACAGTTGACGCGTAACCGTGGCCAGAAGACACGCGTTGACCGTGGAACGAACAGTGCGCGATCATTGAACGCGCAATTTTGTGCAACGTTTATACATACACGTGTATATACATACATATAAACGTCGATTTTACTTGGGAAGTAAAGGTACAGAAAATCTTGATCGAAGGGAGAAATTGGATACACCGGTGTGCTCGGCGAGCAGCGTAGTGCGAGAGTGCCAAGGAACGGATAAATGCGGGAATTTGTATCGATTCGAAAAGGAGACGAGAACAGCTAACGTAGACAGTGGATGACGACAGCGCGGCCAGCCGCGGACAATGCCGCAACTACGTGACCGACCGAGCCTCGATCACCGATACGACCTGCCAAGATCAACGTCGATCTCGAAGGGCGGCCCGTCGCGTCGTCGCCGTTCCTCCTAGGAGCTTGTGCAACCAGCGAGCAGATCCGAGGGAACGATTATTTTCGTCTAGGTTGGTTGATCGCGATGAAACGCGCTTTGGATATCGTGGAAGCTTCGAGGTGCGAACGCCGCTCCACCAGAAACCGTTAATCGCGAGCCTGGATCGGATCGAGCTAAGTAGGACGAAGCGCGATAATCATACTTAAAGTGGTGCCTGCTATTCGCGAGCGCGCTTCAGCAATTTCCTCCTGTGCGGAAACATTTCGAACAATTGCGAAATCCACGTGGATTCGTTCCGATACGAACCGATTCGGTATCCACGGTCGTTGACGCACCAAATGAATCAGACGGAACCGACGGTACATGGAAAACAAGTGTGTCGCGAGTAGAACGGCCAGACGATCGTTATCGAATCTACTTTTGAAAGGAAGCGGTATCATTTCCTCGTACTTCGTTACCGCGAATCACCGATAACGTTGAACGCTGGGAATCGACGGGGATCGGGAACGATTTTGCGGAACACGTGCGATCGCGCGATTCACGGTGCGGGCGCGATAACCGCTTCTGCATATACCGGTCGTCTGCGCGCGCGCGTCAGCACTCACGCGACCACCGCACAGTGCACCGAATGGTCGTTCTAGGTGGAAAAAATGCACCGACGCAGTAGAAATACTAGTCAAGTTGATTGAATTTTTGATGTATTGATTATTTCTGTGAAATGATCAAAGTTTGTCTGTCGGTGCCAATAGACTTACAGAATAAATGAACGTAACTATTTTAAGATCGGCTTAGTTCTTGGCTAGAAAAACGTAGAATGGTCGTTCTAGGTGGAAAAAATGCACCGACGCAGTAGAAATACTAGTCAAGTTGATTGAATTTTTGATGTATTGATTATTTCTGTGAAATGATCAAAGTTTGTCGGTGTCCAATAGACTTACAGAATAAATGAACGTAACAATTTTAAGATTGGCTTAGTTCTTGGCTAGAAAAACGTAGAATGGTCGTTCTAGGTGGAAAAAAATGCACCGACGCAGTAGAAATACTAGTCAAGTTGATTGAATTTTTGATGTATTGATTATTTCTGTGAAATGATCAAAGTTTGTCGGTGCCAATAGACTTACAGAATAAATGAAAGCAATATTCATGGTTATTATTGAAAATTAACATGTGAAATTTGCGTTAAATTATTGCTAGTGAGATGACATGATAAATTTGACGTTTTGTAACAGTTTATAATTTTTTGCTCTGGAACTGTTTAGCGAATCTTGATAAATTTTGAACATAATTAATTGCATAATTTTTACCATATACAAAGAAACTGAAGTTTCGTTTTTTCAAGGATTAAATAGGGCTTCAAGTAGAATTTTATGAATTCATCGTAAGACGTGTTAAACCCTGCAAACTTTAAGTTGCTGTAATTCTTAAACGTGCAATGAATCGAACCCAAACTTTGCTAATTGCATTAATTTAGTAAGAATTATATCTTGTCAAGTTTTCCAAAATTTTATTGCGTTTGTATATACCTCCAAAACATCCTGTCGGTCATATAATTCTAATCAAGGGTATTTTTGACCATCGTATTCGACTATACTCTTTGTGTGTTTTTGTAACGTGGTCCTATAATTTATGATGGGACTAGAAGCAATTAATAACACGACTTTTTTCCACCATAAAGTGGCCATTCGGTACACTGTGCATCGAATATAGAGTAGCCATTTCCAACCTGGGAGGTGTCAAAGTTTTTAATAAACAATTAATGTTCATACCATAACAATACTTCGTGAGGAGTAAGAAATCGTCTTCAAAGTCGTAAAAGAGCATAGAACTCGAATGATTTCCCAGGTGTATCGAACCCATGTTCATACCATAGTATCTATAAATAAATAAAACTTAAAATATAAAATGTTGGAAGGCGCGGAAAATTTTTTTTGAGGGAGTGATAGCACATAAGTTGGAAACCGCTGTTATAGAGGGATATAACGACTACGGAAAGCGATTCGTCGTGGTGTGCGCAACAAGTTCAGGGAAGCACGTGACTCCTCGAGCAGCTACCGAAGCAAACATCCGAGCAACAGAATAGATAACGTGCGTAGTCACGGACCTTATCCGAATCGCGTATCCGTGTAGTTCTATCTTTCTTACAGTTTCTCTCCTCTTCTTTCGCAAACTATCGTAGGAAAATTCGCTAGCTGAATTCGAAAAAGTTGCATAGGTGGTCGCGTGGGGTGTTTAGCACCCTCAATTAGTAAATTAAAATAAAACACGAAGTAATGCGAAATCAGACTTCTATTAATGGGAACATATGAACATACATATTAATCGATCAACTCAACTTTTAAACTGCTGTTTAATTATAACTGACAAATTTTTTGCTATGAAAAATAACTTTTGCAAATCCTAGTTTTCTCCATTACAATTTTGGCAGACTACAGTCATATGGTCATTGCACACATTTTTATGGCACTTAGAGCATTCAGTGTTTGTTTGTTATGTCAGAGTGTTATAATTCAACTTATTTAACACCTTTTAAACTTATTACTTGGCAAATTACAATGTTTTAAAACCAATAATAAAATTAACAATTATCCACTTACCTGGAATTCAGACCACGCAAACAATCAACTGGGGTATCGTGTACCCCAAACACGCTCTCCGCGCCCAACCGTTCACAACCGAGCGCCACTCGCAACTGAATTGTGTACGTTATACGTGTTTACGAAGTTACCTAGAAGACCAGCGCGCTAAATTCAATTTTTAAAAAGTTATGAGCCCGGAAATCTGCTTTGGGGTGTACGACACCCCACGCGACCAATTGAGGGTTAAAAACGACATCGGACGTAAGAAACAACGGCAATCAAAATCCTTCGCTAAACACGCGCTAACCTAAGGCTTCGTACAGACCTAAATGATTTGGCGAACCGTTTAACGAGCCATGCATTTCGCCAAACATTTCGCCGCGCAGAACGTGCGCATCGGCTAATGGCGAACGAAACGGTCTCGTGCTATTTTCACAATTTCTTGCGAATAACTATGGAAACTGCAGCGGCATATACTGCACAAAGAAATACAGAAATGTAGGCAGTTTCTTGAGCGAATTAAAGTTTCAAAGTGAAATGTTCAAGTCAGGACGAAACATTAAAGACATCAGATTGAAGACTAAATGACTTGACTTTTCGAACATTGCGCTGAACGCCGCGCCAAACGGTGCCACACGAACTGTTCGCCGCGCATTCGTGCGCGCGTTCGATCCACCAGCTCGGGGAACGATCCAGCGCTCATTTGGCCGCTCATTTCGCCACGCATTTCGACGCGCACGAACGCGAACGGGTAGCAATTGCAAATCTGTTTCCGAGACAGATAGAGCATATCCTAAACATTCATAAGATAAAGAATAAATGTCAAGAAATAGAAAGAAATTTATAAACAAAAACATCGGTGATTTAAATTATCTGAAACAATTATATCTCTACTTCCTAATTTGTTTCAAATTATTAAAGAGGCCCTTGCTATTAAAACATTGCATTCATTTTTGTTGTTGTTTTTATTCAAAATATGCATCGCAGAATCATCAAAAGACGAAAATTCGTCATGTTGCAACATCTCCAAAAATTCAAGATATTTAGTCTCGAATCCGACGTCTTCGATGCTTCGTCCTGACCTGAACATTTCACTTTGAAACTGTAATTCGCTCAATAAACTGCCAACGCGGTTCGTCAAACCATTTAGGTATGTACGAAGCTTAATACGTATTTCGATCGAAGGTGGAAACCGTTGAACGACTTTCCCAGTTGGTGGGTTCGTTTTCGACTCGTCCGACGAGAGAACAAATGCCTGTCGCGTCGGAAGACTGGATGCCGCATCCGGCCAACATAACCAGTTCCATCACCACCGTCAAAGGTGCTACCATTCAAAGCACAACTACTGCTTGGATGTCGCCGTACAGCAGAACGTCGTCTTCGGAACGAACTTCTTCGAACAACAACAATAATAACAACAACAATAACAACAACAACAACCATCATCATCATCACCATCACCATCACCATCATCATCACAACCACCACCACCATCATCGTCGCAACAGTAGCAGCAACGGTAACATCGCTACCAACAACGGTAACAACAATGGTGTTGTCATACTCGAAGGATGTCGACCACCCGCTGCTACCACGGCTAGAAGATTTCTCCGGTGGTTTAGCAGGCTCGGACAACCACCGATGGGAAAATCAGGTAAATCCTGATCGACGATACGATTCCGATCGAATTTGTACGATGCTCGGTATCGCGATCGAAAGTATAGTTTTTTGTGCTCGAATGTTTCCCTGAGCCTCTCCGATGGGGCATTTGATGGGATTTATATACCTTCCGATAAGGCGCGTAATGATCTCGTGCAATTATGGTACTTGCAAGATCGACAATTTCGATTCCGTGAAATCTCGATCAAATCTCGCGCTAAAATTAACGTTAAACCTACCGCCACAGGTTCCGGATTTTTATTTCACGATTATTGGAATTGCAAAGATGCTTTCGCGGTAAATAATAAAATAAATATATTTAATAGCGCAGATATTATCATAGTGTTATTTTTATGAGGCGATATATGCCGGCTACTTTTAAAGCCCGGTAGGTTTAGCGTTAACTTACCTGTTTAATAAATTTATTGTTCTGTTTGTATACTGCGTATACGGGAAGAGGTCGAATCGAGTAATTAATTTCGTAAATAATAACTAAGTGCGTTTGATTTTCTGACGGGTAATCCGAGAAAGCCTTCCAATTGCAAAAATTTTTAATTTTCTCTTATTACGAGGAGAGCAGTGACTCGATAAATTACGGGACTGTCTGCGAAATCACGGCAGCGCGACAGTATGTCGGAAAGTAATAATGTCTCGGCATTAGAATTAACCGCACGGTACTGTTAGTTGCAGTTAGTCGCAGGTGCTACACGCATACTATCGTGGCAGTGACCACTTAATAAAAAGACGGCGCTTACGAAGCGACGACGGGAGCATACGCTCGCTCTCGTAATAGATATAATGGTACAGCGCGCAATCAATACCAAAGCTCCGACCGATAACGGTGCCTCTTCGCGTCGCCGAATTCTTCTTCTCGTTTTCCGTGTCTAAAATAGTTACGAGCTCGTGCGACTGCGTGTCGGCCCAGCGTCGTCTAGCGTCGTTTAGCAACGTCCACCATAAGCTTCCGAGTATGCTGCAAGTGCAGTAAAGCTTTGATCCAAGAAACCACTACTGGGATTTCAATTAGAAAAATGCCACAAATAGATGGCTAAAGTACGTTAAAAAAATAAGCAAGTTTTTTAATTGGATTAGCAGTGGTTCACATCGATCTACCCAACCCTGTATGCAGCGGAGGGGGTAGGCAATTTTCTTAGATCGTGAATGTATCAAAGAAACCACTACAGTTCAATTTATATCGTGTTTACTGGGATTTCAATTAGAAAAGTGCCACAAATAGATGGCTAAAGTGCGTTAAAAAAATAAGCAAGTTTTTTAATTGGATTAGCAGTGGTTCACATCGATCTACCCAACCCTGTATGCAGTGGAGGGGGTAGGCAATTTTCTTAGATCGTTAATGTATCAAAGAAACCACTACAGTTCAATTTATATCGTGTTTACTCGGATTTCAATTAGAAAAATGGACACAAATATATGGCTAAATCACGTTAAAAGAATAAGGAAGTTTTGTAATTGGATTAGCAATGGTTCACACCGATGTACCCAATCCCGTATGGAGTGGAGGGGGTAGGCAATTTTCTTAGATCGTGAATGTATCAAAGAAACCACTACAGTTCAATTTATATCGTGTTTACTGGGATTTCAATTAGAAAAATGCCACAAATAGATGGCTAAAGTACGTTAAAAAAAATTAAGGAAGTTTTGTAATTCTATTAGCAGTGGTTCACACTGATTTACCCAACCTCGTATGCAGTGGAGGGGGTAGGCAATTTTCTTAGATCGTTAAGCAACCATTTTCTTAGATGAAGACTTCACTGCATCAACATATTCCGAATATTCTAGCGTTATCGCATTTCGGTACATAAATTTGGTACGCTCGATCTACACTGCGAACATGAACGTTTGGAAAATCTGCCTAAATAATTTCATGAAATACGGTGAACGCTTAACACGGAAGTGAACGCGTTAAACGCGACGTACACGTATTTTTCTTTCCACGAAGAGAGGTTGCGCGCGTTAAGTTAAACGTCGCGTCGCGTCGTTCGCACTAACGAGCGTTCCGCGTCGTGTCAACAAAAGAAGATTATTCTTGAGATTGTAAGTCCGTAGCGGGGCGACACGATAACTGGGCCGGAAAGAGGACGAACCGTAAACTTGATAAATAAACATTAGAGTCGGTGCGCAAACCAGGTCGCGATCGCTGCTGGTAACGGCGTGCCTCGGAATTTGTAATAACCGCTTATTCCTTCTTGCTTTATTCTCTGAAGTGCCCCTTCTTTCTACGATTATATTACACGGGTACACGAATGTACGAGTATCGTACACTAAAATTTCGAATTTCCCTCCAAAGGTGCCGGTTACTTTTCGTTCGTACGAGACACAGTACTCGTACCTACTTGTTTCGAATCGGAACGAACACCGACGACCATTATTTTTCTCTGTGGTCGTTCGGCGTATCCTCCACGATATACCCGTTACATATTCCGTATTTTATATTGTATAATCTGTATTCCGTATTCTTTACTCTTTACTCTCTTTATTCTCTTTACTTTCAAATACTCTTTAATCTCTATACTCTTTAATCTCTGTACTCTTTACTCTCTCTGTACTCTTTACTCTCTGTACTCTTTACTCTCTCTGTACTCTTTACTCTCTGTACTCTTTACTCTCTCTGTACTCTTTACTCTCTGTACTCTTTACTCTCTCTGTACTCTTTACTCTTTGTACTATTTACTCTTTGTACTATTTACTCTCTGTACTCTTTACTCTCTGTACTCTTTACTCTCTGTACTCTTTACTCTCTGTACTATTTACTCTCTGTACTATTTACTCTCTGTACTATTTACTCTCCGTACTCTTTACTCTCCGTACTCTTTACTCTCCGTACTCTTTACTCTCCGTACTCTTTACTCTCTGTACTATTTACTCTCTGTACTCTTTACTCTCTGTACTCTTTACTCTCTGTACTCTTTACTCTCTGTACTCTTTACTCTCTGTACTCTTTACTCTCTGTACTCTTTACTCTCTGTACTCTTTACTCTCTCTGTACTCTTTACTCTCTGTACTCTTTACTCTCTCTGTACTCTTTACTCTCTGTACTCTTTACTCTCTCTGTACTCTTTACTCTTTGTACTATTTACTCTCTGTACTCTTTACTCTCTGTACTCTTTACTCTTTGTACTATTTACTCTCTGTACTCTTTACTCTCTGTACTCTTTACTCTCTGTACTCTTTACTCTCTGTACTCTTTACTCTCTGTACTCTTTACTCTCTGTACTCTTTACTCTCTGTACTCTTTACTCTCTCTGTACTCTTTACTCTCTGTACTCTTTACTCTCTCTGTACTCTTTACTCTCTGTACTCTTTACTCTCTCTGTACTCTTTACTCTTTGTACTATTTACTCTCTGTACTCTTTACTCTCTGTACTCTTTACTCTCTGTACTCTTTACTCTCTGTACTATTTACTCTCTGTACTATTTACTCTCTGTACTATTTACTCTCCGTACTCTTTACTCTCCGTACTCTTTACTCTCCGTACTCTTTACTCTCCGTACTCTTTACTCTCTGTACTATTTACTCTCTGTACTCTTTACTCTCTGTACTCTTTACTCTCTGTACTCTTTACTCTCTGTACTCTTTACTCTCTGTACTCTTTACTCTCTGTACTCTTTACTCTCTGTACTCTTTACTCTCTGTACTCTTTACTCTCTGTACTCTTTACTCTCTGTACTCTTTTTACTCTCGTTAATCTGTGTACTCTCGTTAATCTGTGTACTCTTTTTGCTCTCTTTCATTTCTGTACTCTTTATTATTCTTTTTGCTTCCTGTACTCTTTATTACTCTCTTTAATCTCGTTAATCTCTGTACTCTTTATTATTCTTTTTGCTTCCTGTACTCTTTATTACTCTCTATAACCTCGTTAATCTCTGTACTCTTTATTACTCTCGTTAATCTCTGTACTCTTTATTACTCTCGTTAATCTCTGTACTCTTTATTACTCTTTTTACTCTCTGTACTGTTTATTACTCTTTTTACTTTCTGTACTCTTTATTACTCTCTTCACTGTCGTTACTCTTTGTACTCTTTATTACTCTCTGTACCCTCGTTACTCTCTGTACTCTGTATTCTGTACTGTGTATTCTCCACCCACGGGTACGAGTTCGAATCGAGAGCACGTGTTACGGCCACCGACGATCTTCCAGCACAACGACGTCCTAGCATCGCTCGACTCGCGAATTAGTCTAATGAGAGAAAAAAACAGCTTACGCAAGCTTGCCATTTATAACCTGAGCGTCTCGATCGTTCCGTTCTGCTTGCTGCCGACGCACGCACGGATATTCAATCCCTGTGTATTGTATCGAGTCGTCCCATAAGGCGCGGTGTTTTTCGAGGCTAACTTCAATTGTGAGTGTAAACTAATAACGCTTGCGTTTGCATTTAATCGAACGACTTTTTCCTTTCGTTTCCAACGCGTTGTTGGAGTTTCCTGCGAAACAATTTCTGCCACGGTGTAGCAATTTTTCAATTCACGTACGCTCTGTCGACAATGGGATTCGTCAACACTCGTTCTTTGATTCTTGGAAGTAGAAAATATCATTTTAAATGGATAGAGATTCTAAACTGACGAAAAGGTTCACCTTCAAATGCATAGGAAGACTATTGTATATCGCAATTGTTACTGATTGATTTTCACGATTTTCAGCGCCGTTTGTCCTCGGATAATTTATTCCATCGCAAATTGGGTGCAGGCAGGCGCGAAGCGTGTTTCGTTCTCGAACCAGAACTCGGGGTATGGACCTTTCGTAGCGTTACTCATTATTCGAGAATTTGTTTTGCTCCAAATATTAGCGGAACGTGTACCGTTCCGGCGTTCGAAGTTCCCGCGAAATCGGACGGAGTAAGATGTATTTACATCGTCCACCGAGGTCGATGAAGTCGCGGAGGAAAATGAACAATCGAATGGAAAGGAAATAACCAAGCGACAAGGTGGAGATTGCGCGTGAGAATCATTTAATTAAACGCAGTCGACAACGTTGAGTAATTGTTGGCTCGCAGTTTATACGGTTACACGAGCAGTCGATACGGCGCTGGCTGGTCTCGCTTGTCTGGTACGACACATGGGAAAATACCGACGACGAGTCCAAGTTTCGTTCGTCATTCGTTTTCTCAGAATTCGCGAAACGATTATCTTATTCCGTTTTAACGAGTAAAGTTCCATTTATACTCAAATATATCCGACGGAATATATTCGATCAGACAAATATTCTTCGATGCACTTTAGTGGAAGTATGTAGAGCTACGGTAGGTGTACATACAGTGGGTCAAAAAAGTATTGGCACACTCTTAAAAAGGTGACAACTTTTTATTATAGGATTTGAATTTTTTTTTGGTAAGCTAGGGCAATTAGTTTGCCATAGGATGCGAAAAAAAATTTTGTCAAAAATTGCAATTTATCGGAATTGTAGCAAAAATACTAAAAGTTGCATTTTACAACTTTTTTATGTTGGCCAATATTGAAAATTTTAAAAATGCGTTTTGTAGACCTGTGTCAATATTCTGAAAATTTCGTCAAAATCGGTCGACGTTGCAATGAGCTATAAACGTTTAAATATGTTAAAAATTGCAGATTTTCACGATTTTCGACCTACTGCAGATTCTTACATCTTTCAATGCCTGTCGTTTTCTTTCGCATCAACCGATTTCGATGAAACTTTACCAGTGCATATCTGACACAGACCTGCAACACGCATTTTTAAAATTTTCAATATTGTACCTCATAAAAAAGTTGTAAAATGCAACTTTTAGTATTTTTGCTACAATTCCGATGAATTGCAATTTTTGACAAAATTTTTTTTCGCATCCTGTGGACAATTAATTGCTCTAGCTTACCAAAAAAAAATTAAAATCCTATAATACCTTTTTAAGAGTGTGCCAATACTTTTTTTACCCACAGTACTTCCATGAAAACGCATCGAAGAACATCTGTCTGATCGAGTATATTCCGTCGGATATATTCGAGTATAAATGGACCTTTAACAACGAGTTGCTCGTTTTCTTACCGCCGAACTTATTCGGTCTCGAGTATTTTGTTCGAACTCTTCTAGCGTCGAAATATGCCACGGTCGCTGTACCACTTTTAATAATCACTTTTATCGGTAAGTTTTAAAAGAGTTCGCAAGAAAAGCGTTGTAGTCGTGACAAATTGATTTCGCGTATCCTCCTCGCATTTGCAATTACAATATCAGGGTCGCCTGGAACAATCTTTTTGTTAGAACACTACGCTTTGTGCATCGCACGAGGAAAACGGAGAACCCCACCCCTCTTCTTGGGAGGTAGAGAGAGAGAGAAAAGAAGAGGGGAGAGAGAGAAAACTAGAGCGACGTTGCGTTGCTGCTACCGCTATCGCGTATGCCGCGAGGTCATTGCCTTGTAATCGTCGTAGGTGGTTTTAAACAGGTGCTCGAGCAGGTAGGCTCTTCGAGCGCGTGTCACTTGCTCGAAATCATTCTTCCTAACGAGTTGAGCGTATTATACATACGTATTATACATGTATGTGGAAGAAGACCCGTGAATGAGCCGAGTGCGCAAAATCGATAACAGAAACAAAGAGAGATAGCGTGAGACGCGAGTTATTTCTTGTTTCTGTTGGCTGTTGGTTTCTCGACATAAATATGTTCTTGATACGATCTTTAACAACGACGGTAGAAACGAAACGCCTGCGCGAACGGCGTTGCCGTTTACTTTCCAACGGACGATTTTCAAGGTTTTAAACAGACGGGATGGAAAGTTTGTTCGAAGCAGAATGGTGTACCGATCGCGTTCCAGTTGTCTGACGGTGTTTGGACTCTTTGAAAATCCGAAGGAACAAGGGAACGAAGCGGAGAACGTATTTCGAGGCGAGGCGATGCTCGAAAAGCGAAAGTGCTCTTATCTTTCGAGGCACGCTCGCGCGTAACGGTCTGTCGAAATTCGTGGAGAGAGCACCGATCGTAGAATTTGAAATTCTCCGGATAGGTAATCGGATCTCGTACTCTCGAGAGCAATGTCTTTACAATAATACTTGTCGGCTGTCGAGTGTAGATTGTCTGCTGTCGGGCGTAAAGGTTATCGTCCGCGGCGAATCGAAATTGGTCGCGACAACGGTTCCAATCGATTGCGGAACATTTCCTTTCCTCATCGTAGACTGAAAATCGGAAATTGGTCGTCGCTCAGTGGGAGTATTTGGCTTGAAAAGCTGGACAACGCTATTACAACGTTCTTTATACAGGGTATCCCGAATTTAAATGGCAAAACTTCAGGAGCGTATAGGGGACCGACAAACTAAGACAGAAAGTCTTTTAGAGATTTGCTCGTTTTTGCTTCGTTTTGGAGAAAATCGCAAAAATAGGAACAAAACAAGTTTTTGTACTTATTTGTTTACATTTTATTCACGTTATCATCTATTTAATGTAGACTTTGTTGAAAATCTTTAAAGCATTACATCTAGGACTGACTTGATAAATTGCAGCTAAACATTGTTCTGGTGATATTTTGTGCACTGCATCTATGATTAAAGAATCATAGAAAAAACAGGAATGTCAACAGACGAAAGAATGTAAAGAATAACATCAAGTGTTTATATATCTCACTGCCATAACTTACACAACAATGTCAAAACAATCACAAATACAAGTATATACAACAACTGACAACGAGATATTGAATGTTTGCGATGTTCTCCAAAGTGAAGCAAAAACGAGCAAATCTCTAAAAGATTTTTTTTTTTCAATTATTTATTTATAAAGGTCGCATCAACATCTGGGTCATTAGCGACCACAATGGTTACAATATTTAATTACAGAAGTTCATAATTGGATTTAGGACTAATAAAGATTAACAATTTGGCATAATGTTCATTATAGATACGCTGTACATAAATTAGTTTACAAAGAATTGTATATATTTATAGCTATTAAGAATAATAAGATTTGGATAATGTTCTTATGAATGTTTAAACATTCACTTAAATTATTACTAATATCCAATCTACGTCTATGGATCTAAAAGATTTGTTGTGTTAGTTTTTCAGTCCCCTACACGCTCCTGAAGTTTTGCCATTTAAATTCGGGACACCCTGTATAGTCTCAAGATCATAATACTATACATATATCGTTAAATTCATAAGACCACGTTTGCTATTGAACTGTTTTTGATAGTAGAGGAAAAAGATGGTGTGTCTAGTTAGATACTTTGAAACTTTGAAAATATGATCGTGAAAAGCAAAGTATCACCTAGGTTGCTCCTCAAGTCATTATAACGATATCCTGGAAAAAGCTCGTTCAGTCTCTACATTTGTAGGTTAATGGTTAGTATCAGTGCAACATCGACATAATTCATCTTACCCTTATCATCTTATCAATCCACAATTTGCTGGATTTCCAGTCGGATAACAGACCGCGCCGATTCCCAACTTCTAAACGATATTTTACTTTAGGTCGAAGCTGAATAGCGTGGAACTCGAAGGCGCTGTTGCTCCAAGTGTTTCGCAACGAGTCTGAAATTCTATTGCCGGCTAACTATGATCGACTGCAGGCGCTTATCGTCGTTCCTTTCGCTTTTCCCGCAGTTTCGCGTTCTCGCTTTTCCATCCTCGTGTTTGGTATTGAACTCACGAGCTCGCTAACGAAATCGTGCTTCGTCCTTCAAAATTACACTGTCCTAGAAGTTTATCAGCAAACGTCCCAATGACTGTGCTACATTGGTAAACGTAGCTCGACTACTTAGCTCCGCAGCTCATTGTCATTGCTGTAGAAAGGTTCATCGAGAATCCGTTTCAAGGTTCTGTTTTAATCCTGATCGATCACGGTTTCATTTAGGGTCTCGATTCCCGTTCCGATGAGAAAGTAGACAGCCTCCTTCGCGTCGATCGAACGGATGCTAGGTCGAAAAAAAGGACGTCTACCTGGAAAGTGTTCCGAACTTAAGGGATATAGCTATGTTTATGTTTATATACAGGGTGTCCCAAAACTAACCTAGGAGCCGAAAATGGGAGGTTCCTTGGATCATTTGAAGCGACAATTTCCTTTACAAAAATGCCGTCCGCGGCTTTGTTTAGGAGTTATTAACGAAAAACACGGACCAATCAGAACGCAGCTATAGCGAACGGAGTCCGACTCTGCGACAGGTCCCGCGAGACGTGGTGTCGCCATTGGTCGACTCAGAATCAATCCGCTGTAGCCACGCTCTGATTGATCCGTGTTTTTTGTTAATAACTCCTAAACAAAGCCGCGGACGCCATTTTTGTAAAGGAAAATGTCGCTTCAAATGACCCAAGGAACCTCCCATTTTCGGCTCCTAGGGTAGTTTTGGGACACCCTGTATAATTAGATATGAACACAATGTAACTAAAGTTGGACCCACGCGCGTTTCAGTTAACCTTCCTCTTTAGAATGAGCCCTCACTCAGCTCAAAATATAATCGTATGAGGACGCGAGGTGTGTTTCCGTAAACCCCTGTTTTTGGCCCAAAATCTAGCTAGATTCTAGTAATGTCACGTGGGTACCCTACCCTCTTAATGATAATTTGGCACGTCACTTAGGGGTACTCTGGGTACTTTTTTTATGTCGTATGAAAGCGTGTCAAGACGAATTCATGCATCTACTACACAATGACCTTCAAAGTCATTGGATTAAAAAATACGTTTAACCAGTGAAATTTGTAGAAAATTTAATGCAAAAATGAAAAATAGTTCGTAGAACCCATAATTTTTTAGTAATAGGCGAAAAAGGTAAAAATCGTGGTTTTTCCCCCTCCTCAAGTTAGCACAGGGTCTTCGAGGTCAAAAACTCAGATTCGACACCCCAGAGTACCCCTAAACGACGTGTCAAAATTTCATTAAGTTCTGAATACTTTCCAGGTAAAAGTACCTGGCGACTGGACTGTCAGCCCAATCGCGTGCACCTAGATCAGTTTCGTTTATCGATACGGACACCCCTTTGCATTCTATGAAGTATGCAAGAGATACGCGATGCTGTAAAAAAGAAATCCGACTTGGTCGGTTTCTTTTCGCGACTCTTTCAGAGAAACCGACGCTTGCGTGGTCGATTCGGTGAAACGAAATCGAGCAATCGATGAGTCGGCGAGCTTATCTCGGCTAGTGGAACGATCGAGGGTATGATGGCGCTCGTTCGATCGCTTTCGCGACTGTCGATCGTTTCGGCACACTACTCGCGTTTCGTCTATCGTTGACTCGACCACACGGAAGTCGTTTTCACAGATTTTATTCGTCGGCCGTTCGGACGGGCCCCATTGGCCGTGCGTAGAATGTTATGCCGGCCATACTTTGATCCGCGGTACAGGTACAGTTATTCGTAGAGCGTGTGCAACTTTGGACCGATGGCGTCACTCGGGGTCCGATCGTTGCGTCAGTCGTCCATCGTCGCGTCGTGGGTCGAGTTTACCGCCACTCCGCAGCCGTTATTGCTAGTCTTCCTCAAGACTCGACGAGATCAAGATTTTCGTTTCCTCGACGTGTTTCCTCTACGTTGCGCTTTTTTGATCCACGCTCGACGCTTCGGCGGAATCATTTGCTCGGGTAGTTGTGCGCTTTAGCTACAATTTCTTTTCAAACGGCATCGTTTCATCGCGGAAGTGAAAAGTTCAAAATGTACAACCCGTCTGCAGTACAGGCCGGAACATGTGATCTAGTACAACAACGCATACAAACAGAACATCAGTCCGATCCGGATGAAGGGTGGAAGCACGAATTAAGGGGAAAGAAGTTACTGTTTCTCTGCCAGTACTCTCTCTCGGACATATGCACGACAGAGATGAAACGCGTCACGTGACTGGGCCGCGAGGAATTGCGTCGTAGAAGGGGAAGGTAGAGTGGGGACACGAGTCTTAATCTGGCGACTGTGATCCGATCAGCTGACCCGAAAAAATTATTGCGTATGCGCAGTGGCGTATACGGACGGTCGTAAGGTCGTAATACAGGGTGGTCCATCTAAATATCTCTTCAGGTTATTGCGATGCAACAAATATTTGTTACGTAATGTGCATGGTGTCTATGGACCGATATCAGGCAAGAATCTTTGTTTCCTAAGTTAATTGTTTCCGAAATCATCAAGGTCATCGGTGTTTTTTGATATATAACTACATTTTTTTTTAATTGCATCGTGTAATTGCATTGAATCAACCTGTCCCAGTTCCCAATCACCCTGTATAACATGGACGACTTCAAATCGGACTGAGACAGAGTTTCTGAATTGACCATGCACCGGCTTGTACTAGAGACGCACAGTGGTGAGTTCGACCGAAATCGTGGCCAAAAGTAAACAATTTTTTCCGTAGTTTAGAAATTTGTGT